>JALGQZ010000005.1:2147500-2747500 GCA_023105745.1 Austropuccinia psidii
ATGTATACGATGAATGATTTACAGACATTATCATCTGAAAAGTTTCGACAGCTATGTAGGGCCACACATGAATCATTTGAAAAATTGGTTGCAAAAATTCAAGCTGATAAAACCTTTCAAAACTCATCACAAAACAAACAACACAATCCTGCCATCCAATTGGCTGTGGCATTATCAAGGCTAGGATCAAATGGAAATGGGGCCGCTTTGGGAAAGATTGGAATGTTGTTTGGAATTAGCCATGGGGCTATTGTGTTGTACACTCAAAGAGTCATCCAGATATTAATGAAGTTGAAGCACAAAGTGATTGTGTGGCCAACAATAGATCAAAGCAGAGAGATGTCTCAAGTAATGCAAGCAGAAGGCTTCCCTGGGTGCATTGGGTTTATTGATGGGAGTCTCATACCATTATCACAACATCCTCCCAATGATGGTGAAGCGTATTTTGATTGCAAAAAAAGGTAAGCTGTTGAATCTTTATTCTTTATTTCAATATTACTGATGGTTTACATATAAGATATTCTATGTCAATACAACTGGTTTGCAATATCAACAAACAGTTCACTGCTATGCATGTTGGTTTTACTGGGTCACTTCATGATTCAAATGTCTATCAACATATGAAAATAGCACAAACACCTCAAGAGTTTTATGAAAAGGATCAATAATTACTTTCAGATTCGGCATATGCAAGCTCTCCTTGGGTTGTTCCAGCATATAAGGGAGTTGTAGCACATAATGAAGACAACCGTTCTTTCAATTACTGTCTAGCAAAATAAAGGGTCAGAATCAAGCATGCAATTGGAATTTTGAAGGGGAGGTGGTTTTCTCTAAGGGAAATGCAAAATCAAATGAGGGATAATCATGAAATTGAATATTTTGTTAGTTGGGTTGTGTCTTGCACAATTTTACATCATATGTTAGCTCAAATTGGTGATGAGTAGTTTGATTTATATGAAGATGATGATCCACCACATGCGGAAAATCTGGACAACAATGACATTGGGGAAGATGTGCTAAATATGCATGAAAAAATTAAACCAATCACTTTGGAATGGAAAAATAGTCAATTGTAAATTTCATCAGGAACAATGTTTTATAAACTTAATTTATTGGCATACAATGGAGTGGAGATGTTATTCATAAAATAAAAGTATTTAAAATTAATATTTTTTAGTTCTTTTTTGATCCTGCATATTTCTTTCAAATTACCCATTGACTCTTTAATTAATTTTGGTGGGTGTCATTTTCAAGAATTTGTCACCTATATTAAATAATTTATGGTTTATTTGAAAAGAACATCCAAAATGAGTAATTTTGTCATGTTTGATAATTTCTGGAGGTGGTTTTGTTGTATGATGAACCATTGTTGATGTCTTCCAAAGAATTTCCATGATGCCAGGTTTTTTTGAAAAATCAATCTCCATTTTCAATTTGGGGAAGTGTAAGCCATGTCCAGAGGGGGTGAATACAGTTGGAAGTGAAAGGAAATCTTTTTTTGATACAAAAGAAAATATACCATAAGTCCAGGCATTGAGATTTTTTAAATCTTTGTGTGGCTTATTGAAAAATCCATCTTGGGTGACAATGACATTGGTAAATGATTTGAATTCTTCCTTGGGATTGACAGAAGTCCATTTGAGTTGACTGAAATTGGGTAATTGGGCTGCTTCCATTAATGATTGATTTTCATTTGCTGCTAATTTTGAAAAATGAGAGATTCTTGAGTAAACAAATTTGTCATATTGATGAAGCTTGATCCATTGATTGTTATCTGTTTTAATTTGATGAGGAGTTAAACCAGGTTTTCTGGAGTAAGCGCCTAATAATTTTGTAATTAGTCAGTAATTATTAAGGTAATATGCCAAAAATATCACACACCTGCAGATTTTCCAGCATCAGAACCAGATCGAAACCCAATACCTTTCATAATGCCACCTTGGAGCTGCTTATTGGTTTTAATTTCTTGTTAATTTTGAGATAAGGACATTAATGTCATGATGATGTTTTTCAGCATTTGAGAGTGGCCAGAAGAATTATCAAATGGGGTTATTTCATATATGATGACAGGCAAAAACGGCTTGGTTGTTTCATTAATGAGGATATAAGGATGAGGGAGAGTGTTAAGTGATGGAAGTTTTAACCATGAGGCATTGGCAGATTTCTTGTCAATCAAAATTGTTGAAAAGTTTTTAAATTCTTTTTTGGAATGGCCAAGGTGAGACATTATTTGTTTTGAATAATGGATGTGTTGTCTTTGGCTTTGGGTGAGCTTTCTTTTATTATTTAATTTGGTATTATTATCCTCATGATGTTCTATATTTGGTTTAGTACTAACCATGACATCAAGAGGAGCAATATGAGCTTCATCATCTTTCAAATCATTCTGATGATGTGCTGAGTCTGGTTTAGTCCTAAACATGACATCATCAAAATGATTGGAAGAATGAGAGAGAGGAGGAAATTTTTTTTTGAATTTTAAGGATGATGGAAAGGATGGGAAATGAAATGACATTGCAAAATAAATTCTTATAATTAATCCTCCCCTATATGAACAAATAAATAAAAAAGTGAAACAAAAATTTAAATAAAAAATCAATCAATGGTCAGTAATGATTATTATCCCAAAAAATTAAAAAAAGCAAAAAAAATAATATCATCAGTAAAAAAAAGATCATTATCAGTAAATAATTTTTGAAATAAAATAAATGAATTAAAAAAAAATCAAAAAAAAAACATTATCAGTAAATGATTTTTCAAATAAAATAAATGATTAAAAAAATCATTATCAGTAAATGATTTTTCAAATAAAATAAATGATTAAAAAAAAATCATTATCAGTAAATGATTTTTGAAATAAAATAAATGAATAAAAAAAATCAGTAAAATATCATTCAAATTCAATAAATGAATAATAAGAAAAAGAAAATCAAATGAAATAAGTTTGCACATTCAATAAATGAAAAAGAAAAAAAAAGAAATGTGGATTATAGAAAAAAAATATTATCAGTATTTTTTTTTAATTAAATGATAGAATTAAAAAAATTAAAATAATCATTATAATGGCCTCTGGGGGCCATTAGAATGATAAATAACTAAAAAGCCTCCAAATCAATTCAGAATTGATTCAGAGCGATTTGAAGGCCTCAGGCCCTGGAACCTCCCAGGAGCCTATTTGGGAGGTTCCAGGGTTAGTGAGGTGGGGGGTTTTGGGAGGTGGATGATGATTGATGATGGTGATGGGTGGGTGAGTTGTGGATGATTATGGATGATGATGGTTATGGGTGGGTGAGTTTGGGAGGTGCAAAAAAATGAATAAAAAAAATTTTAAAAGACAAAAAAAAAATTACCTATAGAAAAACAAAAAAAAATTAGAAAAAAATGGTTGTGATTAAACAAAAAGAAGAGAAATTTACTTACCTGAATTTTAAAAAAAAGTGGATTTTTTTTTAGAGGGAAGGGTGAAAAGTAGAATTAGAAAAAAAATTAATTGAGAATTAAAAAATAAAAAAAAATTGGTGAATTTTCTTTAAGAGGGAGGGGTGAAAAGTAAAAATAAAAAAAAATAAAGTGAAATTTAAGATTTGAAATTAAAAAAAAGGTGTTTTTTTTTTTAAATTGGAGGGGTGAAAAGTAAAAATAAAAAATAATAAATTCAAAGAAATTAAAGAAAAAAATCAACTTTAAAAAAATAAATTAAAAATCAAAAATCAACACAACAAGGGACATTGCCCAATTAAAAGTTGAAACCCTTCAAACTAAAAAATAAAAAATAACCATTAAATTAAAAAAAACATATAGAAAAAGATGAAAAAATTAAAAAAAAAACATAAAATGAAATTTTCATAAAAAAGGAAAAAAAGCCGTCATCAAATTTGATTTTTGAACAGACTTCATATAAATTCTCAATGCAAAACTTGCCCAAATTTTCAAATCTGTCAGAAATTTCAAATGAATGTCATATGAAATTGAAATTGCAAGTTGGTGCCCCAATTATGCATAAACATTGAAATTTCCATTTGGTAATAAAGTGGAGTTAGATTTCATGACATAGGATCAATAATTAAACATAAACATAAGATTTATTGAGCAAGCACCACATATAAATTGATCACATTACATATATGTAATAAGTTATTTTTTATTGATTAATTCCAGAATGCGTTCCAGCTCCCCGATTGGCCTGCTTGATGACAATGCCGCTATAGTGAGATCCATCTGGCATTGCTTTTGCTTCAATTCCAATTCATGATTCCGCTTTTCTTTTTCAAACTCATATTGCTTTGCATGTTGCTTCTCCTCAAACTCCATTTGCTTTTGCAACTTGACTTCTTCAAACCGTTGCTTGCTTTCTCTTCATTCCACCTCTCCCTGTCCCACTCCAAACGAGCATTGTCACTGGTTTCACGGGCTACAAATCATGAATTTAGTCAGTGGGATTGATCAGAGTAGCCATAAGTCCAAAAAATACCCTTTTGCAGTGATTAAAGCAAATTGGCATATGTCGGTGCAAACATATCCATTGGCCTTTTCCTAGAGCCACTCTTGTCATTCAAGTTGGGTGTCAATGCTCGATTATGCTTTTGTGTTGAATGCGTTATGGATTTAATTTGCTGTTCAAAGGAGAAATAATCAACAATGGATTTCATAAGTATCAGGCTTAAACATACTTACTGATTCATCTTGAAGGTTTTCCACTTGAACCAAGTCATCTTCATTATGAACCAAGGGAACAAGATTGAGAGGTGATTCCAATCCATTATTCTTCTTTAAAAAGCACATTAACTTTAATTATCACAGGTAAAAAAAGGAAGAGACAATAAATTAACTTATTGGACAAAACATCATCATCATCACCATTTAAGCTGTCTTTTGCTTGTGAATCATAGCTTGCAACCAGAGTGACATTGGGCTTGTGGCCAAAGAGCGCATCCATTTCAGAATAGCAAGGACACATACTTTCAAGCTTTTCACTCATTGACTTTATTCCTTTACTCTCATCTTCTTCCGTTATTACAGCCCCAGTTAAATTCTTGAATTTTTTTGCTGCCATATATTTCTTTTTATATGTTCGCCATCAATCTCGGATGCTGCTTGAACTAAGGTTTAGTCAATTACATGATTTTTTGTTGACCTCAATTGCCATAAGCTGAAATCTATGCTGCCTTGATGAGGGAGGTCTTCCAATAGATGTTGAACCACTAGTACCAAAACATGACTCAAAATTGGCTTTGACTGAAAGCCAATTAATTATGGTTAAATAATCTGTACATATTAAGTGACCTGATGAATGAGGCAAGCTAGAGGTGATCTTCATATCTGTCTTAATTTGTCTTGCTTTGGATCGAGGCATTATTATATGGATGAAGAAGTATAAATGGACTGTAAGCTGTTTGGTCAGATTGTCCAAAATGGAGTGTAGAAGAATATGCTGTGCAGGTATGAATTGTGAGTACTAATTTGGGTTAGGTTTCAAGCTGAAATCCCAGATGCATGGGATTTGGTCAAAATACCAGGGGACTCAGTTAAAATGCCATGGGATTTACACATAAAAAACCTGGGATTTAGTGTTGGGATTTGGGGTCCAAATCCCATGTTATTTTAAGGTGGAATTTGGTGACTTTGACACCCCCTATCTATGGAATATATATATTTTTAAAACTATTAAAAAAGATTTTTATAGATCAAAGAAGTTAAGAAAATTAATTTATAATTAATAAATTAAATTAAAAAAGAAGCTTATTTAAAGAAAATTGTGCGTTTTAAATCATTTTGGTAAACCAAAATATGTATAGGTAATAGAAAAAAATTTAGGATAATATGTTTTTAAATGATTTTTTTTTTACCAATTAAATTTTTTTTTGGTGAGAAAATGGTATGGTTCAATTAAGTATTGAATCTATTGATTCTTTCTTTTTTACAAAAAAATATTGAAAATTGAAAATTAAGCTAACATATCCTAGTTTTATTTGTTTTGATTAGCCATAAAAATGAAGGAAAATGAAAAAAATATATTATTTATTTAAAGATATATATATATATATATATATATAGACTGTAGAGAATTATTAATTAAATTTAAATAATATTGATAATAAATCTAGTTGTATTTATTTTATATTATTCCAAAAAAAAAATCCTAGTAATTAACTATTTAATTTTTTGATAATTTAGTTAAGATAGTTATATTTAATTTAAATTAAACTTTCAAATTAATCATAATATATAAAAAAATATTATATATTAACAACTTATTTATTTTTTGTCATCCTGTTACTAAAAATCAGAGCACAAGCATGACACCAAAATATCATAAACCAGTAATAATGCAAGATTCCCACTAAAAGTGACTGATCCAAAATAGATCATAATGAAATGAAAAAGAAATAGGAAAATTAACTCATTCAAAATATGAAACTCCCATAACCATATGAAAAGGAATAAAAAATTTATTACAGCTCAAAACTAGAATTGAGCATAAAATTCCAATCTAAATTCTCCTCCAAAATATAGAGAAAGAGGCAATACCCCACCAAAAATAAGATTTACTTGAATCTATCAATGTGGGATACACAATGGTACCAGCCAAACTGAACTAGTAAAAATATTACAGAAGTTAGGGCCAGCTATAAGCCAAATAAGGGAAAAAAAATATTGACATTTCATCCAACTTTTACAGTTTTAGTTTGAGATAGCTAAAGTAGGGTCTTTGTAAAAATAGAAAAATCTTATGTTTCTAATGCTACCATACAAAAACCTGTATCACTCCTAGAACAAAATTTATTAAGGATAATAACTCACTACAGGATTTATCAAAAATAAAAATGTTAATCATGGAATTTCAGTCCTGTATGAATTTACCATAATTAGATCTAAGAATATAAAATGAGTAACCATTGCTTATAACTAATTAATAGTTAAAAAATAAGCTGATCTTTAGTGCTATATCTTCAAACCTGACTAGGCTATAGTGAATTTAGGGTCAATGTAAGGTGTGGATATGAAACTTTGATTAAAAATCAAGTACTTTTCCTGTCCTCAAAATTTGTATAAGGTAAAATTCAGTTAAAAATAGTATGAAATATTATTTTTAAGAGAAAACATGCCAATTTTATTGTTTATAACTTTATTAGTATAAAACAATAATATAAAAATTTATTGTTTTACCAACAATAAAGATTTATCCAAAAAATACTCTACAAGAGATATTTTAAGGCTACAAAAGAAATTTCTTCAAGAGCAATTTCAATTGGAATTAATTGAGCAAAGAACTGCAAGCAATTAATTAAAGAACAAAGTCTTTAAAAAGAATATTAAAGAGAAAACACGCCCAAAAGTGACCAGAGTGAATTTGGAAACAAAGTGACAAAGTTTACAGTGATGAAAGATGCTTTAATTCACTTTTGAGGTGGTTCAGGGGTAAAAATGATTATAAGAGTTACAAACAATGATTATAATGATTTTTTCACGTGGTTAAAAGGATTAAAATGATTTAAAAGTGGTGGTTGGAATCTTTGATTGATTGGTTTAACAGTTTTAAACTAATTAATAAAAGGAAAAGATTCTAACATGAAGAGAAAAGTGGGGCAAAGAAGACATTCTTTTATAGCCATCAATTCTCTTACTCCAAAAGTAAAATTTACTCTTGTCAGTCGTGAAAAACAGTCTGACAACAGAAAAGCCAATTATGGCATCATTGAACCCTGGTTTAGGCCAAAAAAGGGCTGGTTTAAGCCATTTTTAGCCATTTTTAGCCATTTTAGACCCTTAAATCAGCCATTACTATAGCAATATCAGGCCTAGAGCCTTCAAAACACGTCAGAATGTGTGTCAGAGGCGTAGAAACCAGTTAAAACTGTTTTTATTATGGTTGTTTTATCTTAAGGGTAGTTTTACCCTCTTGGCAACAGCTAAAACTACCCCAGTTGGTATCAAAACCTCATCATCAATTGAGTCCACAGACCCTGTAACTCAATTCCAGGCCAAAAGTGATGAACTTTTGCGTGAATTTTGACATCCCACGCCTGTCAGCAAGGATTTTGGGGGTCTAGCTCCCCCTTAGAGCTGGAGTTCCTTTTCCCCCCCAAATTTAATCTTTCCAATTTATTTTTCCTTTAATTCCTCATCATGTATTATACTTATACTTTACATATGTAATTCAATTCAATTGTACAGTACAATACAGTAATAATTGACACCTCATATGTAAATCAAAGTTCACTTATGTAATACACGCGCACATTTTGACATTTCAATTGAATTCAATTGAAAATACTTCAATTCCTCATAACTTCTAAACTAAACACAACACCTCAATTTTAACACAAAAATTGATGGTTAACACCACATGTGGTGTGAATTAAATTAAGGTTTTGAGGATTTTCAACTTTTGTATTGAAAATACTAGAAACTTAATTTAAGCTTATTTAGAGTTGAGTTACAAGAATTTCACTCAGAGGTGACCCCACCTGATTTTTTATGAGGAATCCAATGGTGAAATAAATTTTATATGTTTATTTATTGGAGAAAAAGTTATAATAAATTTTATTTAACTTTTTTCCAAATTTATTTATTTTTTCACAATTTTGTTAAAATTTCATTTTTACTTAATTTTTTCAAGTATAAATGTAATTTTATAATTTCAAAATTTTGATGTAATTTTATTTTTAAATTGTAATTAATTTTTTATTTTTGAATATAATTTTATATTCATATTTTGAATTTTATTTTAATAATATAAATAAATTTATTTTATTTATATTAATATGTTAATTTTGTATTTGTGGTCTTTTGGGTATATGAAATTACCTCTAAGGCTCACATTCCCTCCCCCTAAAAAAGAATATTACTTTGTAATATTGGTATTTCTAGTGTGTCTGAATCTTCTGAGGAGTTTGGTAGCTTCTGGTATATCTTTTTCTTCTAACCATTCATCTTCACAAGTTGGGTCACTGTACCTAACAAGGTATTCCCTTACCTTCTTGGTTCTTAATTTCCTTTCTTTAAGAACTTTGGTAATCTTCTTAGCTCCAGATGTCTCAATAGGAGGTATAACTTGGGGAATCTTATTCCTCAAGGGAAATTTCTCAGCATCACTAGATTTATATGGCTTTATCAAGCTCACTGGAAATGTAGGGTGCTTATTGCTAAGTTCTTCAGATAACTCTACTTCAACAGCATTTTCTCCATGGAGGGCCTTAATCACAAAAGGTCCTGCAAAGGAGTCTTTCAACTTTTTACATCCTTTGATGTTATTGAAGTTAGTGGTGGATACAAGTACTAGGTCCCCCACTTTGAAATCTGGAGTTGCATGAGATTTATCCCATTTGTCTTTAGCATATGCAAAAGAGTCCTCCATGCATCTTACTGCATGCTTTCTAGCTTTGTCTAGCATTCCTTTGAAGCTAGCAGCTGTGGGATGTATTTTAATTAAGTCTTTCCTCAAGGAGTCTTGGGGTAACTTGGGGTTCCATCCTTTTTCTAGAATAGCAGGAGTCTGATTGGTACTAGCATGGATTGATGTTTTATATGCTAATTCCAGTGCTGGTAACAGAGTACACCAATCATGGGTAAATCCATCACAATCTTTGAATTCAAGGCCATATGCACAAAATCTTCTCACCATGTCCTCTAAGGTTTGGATCATTCTTTCAGCCAGGCCATCAGTTTGTGGGTGGTAGGCTGTAGAGAAAGACAGTTTAGTGCCAAATAATTGGTGAAGATTTGTCCATAGTGCTGAAGTGAATTTGGGATCTCTATCACTGATGATATTTGTAAATATCCCAGTCCATGACACTACTCTATTCCATATCAGAAGAGCTGTATCCATGGCTGTATCATCTTTGTGACATGGTAAAAAGATTGGAGTTTTACTGAATCTGTCCACAATTACTAGGCAAGCATTATAGCTCCTGTCACCTCCTGGTGGTAGGCCAGTTACCCAATCCATATGGACAATTTCCCAAGGTCTGTTTGGTTCTTGGATTTTCATCATATTTCCAAGTCTTTTGCCAGTGGATTTATTTGCCTTTTGGCATCTGTCACAGGTTTTGCAATACTCTGCAACATCTTTTTGCCACATTGGCCACCATATGCAGGTCTTCACTTTCTCTCTTGTTCTGTCTTCAGAAAGATGTCCTGAAAAGGGACTATCATGGCATTCTTTCAGTACAAGATTGATTAATGACCTGTCTACAACTGTCATGACACATGTGTGCTTGGTTCTGTGGTAAATTATACCATCCAGTAGGTGAAATCTTCCTTCATTATAAGATTTTCTCCATACTTCATCCAAGGCATGTATTAGAGAGTTGTCTTTACAGTCTTTGTTAAGTAATTGGCATAAGATGCTACAATTCTTATCTTGAGTGTAACTATTTCTGACTTCGTCAAAGAAGGTGGTGTTCAAGTCTGTAACACTTATTCCTTCTATTGGAATTTGTGGTGAAGCTTCTTCTGGAACATAAGCAGGATTATCAATGTTATTTGGTAATGGACATCTGCTTAGTCCATCTGCATTCTTATGAATATTCCCATCCTTATGAACAATAGTCATATTGCCGCTGTATTCTTGTATGGCTATTTGCCATCTGAGCATGTGTCTGTTAGGTGTTTTCATGTTCAAAAGTGATTTCACAGCTGTACAATCTGTTATTACTTCAAAAACACATCCCTCTAAGAAATAGTTCAATTTCTCCAAGGCCCAGACAAGGCATAGACATTCCATTTGACTTGCTCCATATCTGGCTTCAGTTGGTTTGATTTGCCTGGATATGAAACATATTGGTCCTTCTACAGGTTTGTCATTTATGATCTGAACTTGGTGAAGTGCAGCACCTAGTCCATCCCCTGATGCATCAATATACAGTTTGAAAGGCAATTTAAAGTCTGGCATCAGTAAGAGTGGAGCAGTGGTCAATGCTTCTCTTAGAGACTCAAAAGCTTTGACTCTGTCAACAGTCATCTCAAACACTGTGTCTTTGTCACACAACTTATAAAGTGGTCTTGCTATGGATGCAAAATCTTTAATGTGTTGCCTGTAATATCCTGCAAAACCTAAGAATGACTGAATTTCCTTCTTATTCTGAGGCATGAGCTTTAATAATACTGCTGCAACTTTGTTTTTGTCAATTCCAAGGGACAAACCAGATACAACATGTCCTAGTGCCTTAAGTTCTTTAAATCCAAAATGACATTTCTTCAAGGAGATTTTCATGTTTACTGATTGTATTTTTGTCAAAACTCTTGATAATCTGTACATGTGCTCCTCCCAATTCTTTGAACAGATAATAATGTCATCAATGTAAATGATTAACCATCCCTCTGAGAGTTCTTCAGGGAAGATTTCATTCATCATTCTTTGGAAGTGTGAAGGTGCATTTTTGATACCAAAGGGCATCCTTAAGTATTCATACACTCCACAATGAACAATAATTCTCAAGTATTTTCTTGCTCTTGGTGTTACCACATTTTGATGGAATCCTTTAAGGGCATCCATAGTGGTTATATACACTGCTTGAGATATTTGAGTAAGGGCAATTTGGATTTTTGGTATTGGGTATCTGTCTGGAACAGTGTAAGTGTTCAGAGCTCTAAAGTCCCCAACCATTCTGGATTTTCCATTATGCCACGCCACTATGACTGGTGTAGTTATTTCTACTTCCTCATTGTGGCCTACTTTTCTTATTACACCAAGGTCTAGAAGTTCTTTGATATGAATTTCTAGAGCTTCTCTTGATTTTGGACTTGCTGGATAAGCAGGTCTTCTTAAGAGTGGTGGATAAGTTCTCTCAATGTTAAGAATGATGTCAACTTCATGACCAATAATTGCTCCCAGAGGTTCTTTGTCTGTAGCAAATGCTCCTTTGTGGTCATACAAAAGGGAAGAAAGTTCATTTTCTTGTTTATCAGTCAGATGAAGGCTTATCTCAGCCTCATTTAACTGTTCAGACTTGAATTTTTCTAACTCTAAGTTGACTGGTGATACTTTTTTTACTGTAATTTGTCTTTTAAATGGTAAAAAGGCAAATTTCTGGTGCTTATTGTCCCCAATTGTAAAGTATCTGTCTTTGTTATTATGTAAATCTATCCCATACATGATCAAATAGTCATTTCCCAATATAAAATGGGTACTAGAGCAATTTTCCATAACAACAAATTCAACTGTGATCCTTAAATTCCCATTTATGTGTGGGAATATGACATTGGTCTCAAAGATTCCCAATGCTTTCATTGGGTTACTTGCACTGTTGAATTTTATACCATCAATTGGTAACAATTGGTCTTCAAAATTTGGCACACAAGTCTTAAGAAAGGATTTTCCAACACAAGAGCAGAAGGCTCCTGGGTCAAGCAAAAGTTTGGTGGGCTTGTTGTCAATCACCACTTCTGTTATACAGGAGTTACCAGCTGTATAACCTTTTCCTCTGTTTGGTTTTGTCTTCATAAGTTGTGCATCTTGAACTTTTGATAAATCAACTTGACCATTGCTCAATTGTGGTAAGTGGGAATAAGATTCCATGATGTCAAAAGTGGCATTGATATTTTCTATATATTTTGAAGATTCAGAAAATATGGATGACTTATCATCTGAATTGTCTTCAATTATGTCTTCTTTTTCAACATCTGGTTCCTTTTCAATGTCAATTTCATTGATTTTCCCCCTCTTTGGACATGCATTGGCTAAATGGGTGGTGCTTTGGCAAATATGGCATTTTCTGACTGTATCTGCAGATTTATATTTAATATTACTAGAATTTTCTTTGGGGTTTTTGTCCACAGAATCTTTCCAAGGTGTATTAAACCTTGTTTTAAGATTCACCCTACTAGAGCCAATTTTGGTTCTGGTGGTTACTTCTTCTAGTATATTGATGATATCCTCTGCTGAAGATTGTTCAGTAGTCCTGCTTTTGACAGAATGCTCTAAGTCACCCCCACATTGTCTCAGAATTTTTCTATGGATCATAAATTCTGACATGTCAGGATATAATGCTGTTAATCTGTCCTTCTGTTGGCAAAACCATGGTAAAGCTTTGTCTTTATCAGCATTAAATTTGGCAGATTCAAAGGCTGTTTCAACTTTAAACCTCCAAGCATCATTTGCCCATTTGTTGATGATTTGGGTTTTCCACCAAGTCCAACTCTGGTGTCCATGTGCTTGTCTTATTTTGATGTACCATCTGTGAGCTGATCTGGTAAACAAGGTGTTAAACCTGGCTGTTACCAATCTGTCTGTTAATTCAAAATCCTCTTTGATCATGTCAATACCTCTAATGAATTCCATATGGTCATACTCTCCTTCACCACTGAAGTGGGGCCATTCTTTAAGTTTTGGCACTTCTTTCAAGAGTGCTTGGCCCATTGATGGTTCCAAGTTATGAAAAGAAGTGGATAATTCATTTTTTAATTGTGAATTATCAGGATCCAATACTTGTGGATTTGAAATTCTTGTGCCCTCATTTTGATTTAGAGGTGTAGACATTCTTGGTAAGGTGTTCAGTATTTGTTCAATGTCATTCATTTTACTGTTGCTACACCTTTGGGAATTTCTGTATTCATGTTGGAAGCTTTGTATTAAATTTATTACTTCAATTTTATACATGTCTTCTTTATGTGTAAGTTCTTGCCATAACTCTGTCTGTCTTGTATTATCAGCAGTGACTTGATTCAATTTCATTGATAATTTTGATACTTCTTCTTGTGAAGCATCAAAACACTTTTTCAAGGCAATGGTATATGTCTTTACTTCAGTAAATGAATTTGAAATGTCATCAAAAACTTTCTTGTTATCTATCTTGATAATATTTATGGCTTGTTTAATTCTTGTTTCAATTATGTCATCAATATTGAATTTAGAATATTTATCTGTTAATTCTTTAATAATGGCAGATTGTTCATTTATTTTATTGTTAGAAGAATTATCATTATTGGAATTTTTAATTGTTCTCAAAACTTTTTCAAAACACATAAGTGTTTCATTAATTTGGCACAGACTCAGGTTTTTTGTTTTAATGTTGTTACAAATGGTTTCATTTTTATCAGAAAGATGTTTTTTCACGTCATTTATAGCATTATACAACTCTGGGATGGAATCAAATATGTCAGAAATCATTTCTGGAACCTTAATCTGGCTTCCTCCTTCTTCTGTAATTCCATCATGGTTCTGGCCATCTGCAATACATTTTCCATGGCATCCTGCTGAATCTTTGGGATTCTGTAGCCCTGGCTGTAAGGTTTTGGGGCTGGTGCCTTCCCTTTGCCCTTGTTTGGAGTTTGTGGCTGCTTTTTCACGTTGGAATTGCTGCTGCTGGCCACTGGGGCTGTTTTTGGCACTGGTTTGGGTGGTGGAGGGTTGTTTTTCCTCCATTCTAGTGTCAAAAGCATCATGTTTTTCTTCTCCATCAATGGATGCCATCCATTGAGCAATTTGCAAGTGTTGGGATGGCCCAAGAATTTTCTTACTGTCAGGTAAGAATTCATGCAATTCTTCCACAGGTCTGCAAGGATCTGGTACTCCTTGAATTGAAGTGCATTGTTGTATGCACTGTGGCTGGCTTTGTATATGTCCACAGAGGCTTGTTGTGGCGGTGTCAGCTCTTTTTGAAGGTAAAATAGTATTATCAGCTTCAGAATGACCCAATTTAGTTGTTTGGAAGTCATCAACTGACCCTTTTCCTTCTGTACCTGGTTGGCTTCTGCCATAATCACGTCTATTACCTTTTTGGGAGCTGCTTGAGGGGTTGTAGCTGGCTCCTGACCTGGTTGAAGGCATAATTATGGTTAAAAAAGGCTTAAAATAGTATTTTTACGTCAAAAACTTACTATTGGCCAAATTTTTAGCTTTCTGAAGGGTATTACTTATGTCCAAGTTAATCAATTCAGAAGATATTGGTTCAGGCTGGTTATTTTGAGTCACAATAACAGTACTATTATGATCAGAATTAACAGTACTGGCAGGGATAATGCTGGTTACTGTTGAGGCTGTTTCAATGTTTTCTTGTCTTACCACGTCGTCAGACACTAAAATTAATGAAAAAGCCAATTAATTAAGTAAAAAAAAAGGTTATTTCAAAAAAGAAATAAAAATATAAGCCTCACTTATAATATGAAAAAAAGTTATTTTTTATGGATTTTTTGAATTATAAGTATTTTTTATATGTTTTTAAATTTTTCAATATAAGAAAAAAGATTTAAAAAGAGTAAAAAAAAATATGTCACAGGTAAAATATCATGGCTGGGCCCCCAAATGTAAGGTGTGGATATGAAACTTTGATTAAAAATCAAGTACTTTTCCTGTCCTCAAAATTTGTATAAGGTAAAATTCAGTTAAAAATAGTATGAAATATTATTTTTAAGAGAAAACACGCCAATTTTATTGTTTATAACTTTATTAGTATAAAACAATAATATAAAAATTTATTGTTTTACGAACAATAAAGATTTATCCAAAAAATACTCTACAAGAGATATTTTAAGGCTACAAAAGAAATTTCTTCAAGAGCAATTTCAATTGGAATTAATTGAGCAAAGAACTGCAAGCAATTAATTAAAGAACAAAGTCTTTAAAAAGAATATTAAAGAGAAAACACGCCCAAAAGTGACCAGAGTGAATTTGGAAACAAAGTGACAAAGTTTACAGTGATGAAAGATGCTTTAATTCACTTTTGAGGTGGTTCAGGGGTAAAAATGATTATAAGAGTTACAAACAATGATTATAATGATTTTTTCACGTGGTTAAAAGGATTAAAATGATTTAAAAGTGGTGGTTGGAATCTTTGATTGATTGGTTTAACAGTTTTAAACTAATTAATAAAAGGAAAAGATTCTAACATGAAGAGAAAAGTGGGGCAAAGAAGACATTCTTTTATAGCCATCAATTCTCTTACTCCAAAAGTAAAATTTACTCTTTTCAGTCGTGAAAAACAGTCTGACAACAGAAAAGCCAATTATGGCATCATTGAACCCTGGTTTAGGCCAAAAAAGGGCTGGTTTAAGCCATTTTTAGCCGTTTTTAGCCATTTTAGACCCTTAAATCAGCCATTACTATAGCAATATCAGGCCTAGAGCCTTCAAAACACGTCAGAATGTGTGTCAGAGGCGTAGAAACCAGTTAAAACTGTTTTTATTATGGTTGTTTTATCTTAAGGGTAGTTTTACCCTCTTGGCAACAGCTAAAACTACCCCAGTTGGTATCAAAACCTCATCATCAATTGAGTCCACAGACCCTGTAACTCAATTCCAGGCCAAAAGTGATGAACTTTTGCGTGAATTTTGACATCCCACGCCTGTCAGCAAGGATTTTGGGGGTCTAGCTCCCCCTTAGAGCTGGAGTTCCTTTTCCCCCCCAAATTTAATCTTTCCAATTTATTTTTCCTTTAATTCCTCATCATGTATTATACTTATACTTTACATATGTAATTCAATTCAATTGTACAGTACAATACAGTAATAATTGACACCTCATATGTAAATCAAAGTTCACTTATGTAATACACGCGCACATTTTGACATTTCAATTGAATTCAATTGAAAATACTTCAATTCCTCATAACTTCTAAACTAAACACAACACCTCAATTTTAACACAAAAATTGATGGTTAACACCACATGTGGTGTGAATTAAATTAAGGTTTTGAGGATTTTCAACTTTTGTATTGAAAATACTAGAAACTTAATTTAAGCTTATTTAGAGTTGAGTTACAAGAATTTCACTCAGAGGTGACCCCACCTGATTTTTTATGAGGAATCCAATGGTGAAATAAATTTTATATGTTTATTTATTGGAGAAAAAGTTATAATAAATTTTATTTAACTTTTTTCCAAATTTATTTATTTTTTCACAATTTTGTTAAAATTTCATTTTTACTTAATTTTTTCAAGTATAAATGTAATTTTATAATTTCAAAATTTTGATGTAATTTTATTTTTAAATTGTAATTAATTTTTTATTTTTGAATATAATTTTATATTCATATTTTGAATTTTATTTTACTAATATAAATAAATTTATTTTATTTATATTAATATGTTAATTTTGTATTTGTGGTCTTTTGGGTATATGAAATTACCTCTAAGGCTCACAGTTAAAATACCACTATATTTGACAAAACCCAATAATATGGCATATTGCCCAATACTATTGAATTGAAGGTTTAAAAACACAAAAAAAGCACTTTTTTAATTTAATGCCTAATAGTAAGACTAATAAGGGGTCTTAATAAAGGTGCTTTACAGAATTATATGCACCTGGCCTATCAGAACACATCTGTGAGGTCATCTGATGAAGATTTTCAACCTGTATTGGGAAAAATTGATACAGGCTATAAAGGGTAGTGGAAACAACAATCCCACCCTATGGAGAAAAAAAACTTTAATATTTCTACATTCCAAGGAGCAGGTATCCCTCCACACCTTTTTCAGAATAAAAAGGGACCCTTCTCTTGCCCATTATGCCCTTAAATTCTACATATTAAAATTTTTTTCCAAAAAAAATATACTTTTGGAAGATAGTTAGTTATAATAATAATCTTAATAATTATAGTAATTATTTCAGTAATTAAATTGATAATTAGTGTACCTGGGACTTTCATTAGAACTCACCACCACTATTTCAACAATAGTAAAGACATTTATTTTTAATTTTAATAACTATAAGTCTATCTCTATGTGTCAAACTCAGAGATATAGTATTGTATAAACTATATAATAAATTAATCCTGACGAATTTAATAATAAAATATTAAATTAAACCTAAAAAACTTTGTTGTTTTATTTTATTTTTATTTTTATATTTTTAACTTAAATTAGTAAATATTTTTTCTTAAAACAAAAAAAAACCTAATTAAGGAAATCAATATAATAATAATAATAATAATAATAATAATAATACTAAATTTCAATTAATTTAAAAATTGATTAATATATCTTTTTATAAAAATTCACTTTTTTAGCCAAATTGAAATTATTTCTTAATTTTATTATCATAAAACAAAATTATTATTATTTTTTTTTAAAAAAAATATTCCTCTTTAAATGTATAAGGTATTGGTAAATACAAGTAAGGAAACAATACATCCCATATTAAAATTAAAATAGGGGGAATTAGGACAAATAAAGGTTATCAAAACTCATTCTCCCCCCCAAAAAATATATAAGAAAAGTGTAAAGAAAAAATCCAGGAAATAAAACACTCATATCATATTCTTTTAACCTTAATTATTAAGATTTTAAAAAATTCCAAACAATATAGAACCTTCTTTAAAACCTTTAACCCATTTTCACCTATTTTTCAACTTAAATTTTATGATTTTTCTTTTCCCACCACTCATATTCAATTTTCAATCCATACCCCATTTTCAAAACAATTCTCCTTTGATCTATCTTTCCTTTCTTTTATTTTTAAATTTTCAAGTAATTATATTTAAAACTTCCTCTGAAGGAAAGTTAAAAACAAATGAGGCCTTTTGGGAGTATTTCAATAATTCTTCAAGGTATCAAGGTATTCTGTGAGTACCTATAAGTCAAAAAATATCCAAGATATAGTTAATATCTGAGGAGAATTTTACAAAGGGAAAAACCCAAGGAAAAAGGTAACTTAGAATACAAATTAGACTTCCCTTTTGGAATTTAGAATAGAGAATATGCAAAAAAAAAATTTACTTGAACCATCAAAATCAAAAAACCTGAAAATTATTTTAAAGCCAGTGAAAACATTATGGATCATACATAATTGAAAAAGTTTTCTCTTCAATAAAACCCTAAAGTTAGAAGATCTTTCTTTATATAATCTAATCATACACAAAATTCAAGCTTAGATTCTTATTCAGAAATTAATCTTGAAAGAATTATTATTCCATAAGAAATGAAAATAAGATTAATAAAATCATGAATTAGAAATCTAAAATTAAAATTAAAATTGATTATCTTCTTAAAATTTACAAATTAATGAAATTAAGCTTGGTCCTATCAAAAAAAAGACCTCAAATTAAATTAATAAATTCTTCTTTTTTATTAAACAAATGGTTCTTATAATTATTGAAATACTCTAAAATATTTTCCTCATGAAATTTAAATAGGAAAAAGATAAAAAACTATAGAAATCTCTTATTTTCTATATTTATTTACAGTTAAGTTTAGAAAACCAAAAAAATTGTCTTTTTAATTCAGTTTGTTCAGAAAGAGATCTGAGGAATTTTAAAGCTTAGATTTTTAAAAATAAATTGATTGATCTTACCAACAAAAAAAGGAGTAAAAGCCTCAAAAGTAATTATCAATTAAAAATTTGTCTCAATAAATACTATAAAAAAAGATATTCCAAAAAAAATCTTTATGAATTTAAAAAATCAATTAATATATTTAAGAATATTGTATGAAAAGGTTCTTATTTAAAAGTTTCTTTATAAAATCTAAAAAAAAATCATAGATTGAAGTTGATTATTGAATTTTAAAATTTAGAAATTTATCTTAAACAACACCAAACAAATTTTTTCATCTTTATTTTTTTTTTCTTTAAGGTTTTATATTATTTTTTATGAAAAATTATTATAATAAAAATTTAAATAAAATTAATTTAAAAAAAAAATGGAGAAAAATTAAACAAAAAATTATTTGATTATTTTAAAGAAATTACTAACTCAAATTGAAAAACAAAAAAACTTCAGAATTTCTTGAATGAAATAAAGGTCTAAAATATTAGAGGACTATAGAACCTAAATATTGGAAGGATCTCACCAAATAATCAATATATAGATTTATAAGCTCATCACAACCTTTCTTAAGCTACTTTTAGATCTAAATATGACCTTAAATAAAAATCTTACTGAAATTATCAACAGAATATCACATGAAATAGAAGCTCATACCAGACATAGACCTGATAATAAACAAATAATTCCCCCCTCCAATGTCAGGATGAAACTATGATAAAGATGTAAATAGGTTAAGTACAACTTTAACTATGTTTGTGACACGGTAAAAATGGTTTAAAGATAATTTAATTTAAGATTAAAAGGGCTTTACTATATATGATATAGTGGTGGTGAGCACTGTTGAAAGCCCTGGGTGCAGCTTTATCTGTTGGGTTACAATAATAAAAGACTACAATAATTAAGATTTATAATTATACCTGATTATTAACCAAGAGGAAAACTGTTTTTGACAGCTTACTAGGTAGGTTATTCAAGAGCAGGATGAGGAGACAATTCTGGCTATGAAAAGCCTCCTTTTTATCCTGAAATGTGGTTGAAAGGGTGCTAGACCTTTCAACATAGAGGAAGTGAAGATTTTTTCACTCTCTAGTACTGGCTTTTGGTTTGAAAACAGGCTATATGACCTGTATTGGGCTCAGATGTGGTTTTGAAACCACATCTGGGCAGTTTTCACCAATACAGGGTGAAAATTTTCATCTGGGGACCTCACAGCCTGATTCTGACATGTATGACGCGTAGAATGCTGTACAGAAACTGTATGGGACCCCAGTATTGACTGACATATGAGGTATTGAAGTAAAAACAAGCTTCTTTGTCTATTTGACACCTCATATTCATGGTTATGGGATATTATCTCATGGTAAAGCTGTATATGACAGCAGGTGGGAATCTGACCTTAAAACAGCCATAACTTTGTCAGTTCTTGAGATATCAACCTCAAAATTGGTTCAGTGTGTAGCCCTGTATGTGCTATACACAATGGTACCTCATTTGATACGGGTATCATTAAATATGGAAAGTTATCCCATGTACAGGATTTTTGTACATTTGCGTGGTATAGGCAAAAAGCTGTATTGAGCTTATTTGCCCCATAGCTTTTGTTCTAGTTGAGCTATGGGGAAATGGAAGACACCATAAGATAGCCCTGATGGTGCTCTTTCCAAAAAGACCCCACTTCAAGTATCTCACACTAAAACTGTAGAAGTTAGATGAGAGGTGAATGTTTTGTTCACCCTTATTTGGCCTGAAATTGACCATAACTCCAGTAATATTGGTGCTAGCTCAGTTTGGCTGGTACCATTGGATAGCCCTGGCTTAGAGATTCATTTTGAGTACCCATGTGATAGGTTTAAGCCTCTCCTTCTAGATTTTAGATGAGAGGTGAAAATTGAGGTTTATGCTCAGCAATAACTTTGTTATTTCTTGTCCTATGGTGATGGGACTTATGTTTTCAGAAAGTGGTGAGTTTCCTCTTTCTTTTGATACCTTTTGAGCTGATTTGGCTCAGCTCCATGTTTTGGTGGTATCTTGGCTATACCATTGGTTTATGGTATTTTGGCTGTCATGCTTGTGCTCTGGTTTTGAGTCACAGGCTGACATCCAATCATTTTTGTAACAACACATATCCAAAATATTAATAAGTACTATGGAAAAATTCTATCAATTATTTTTTTTAAATAAAAAGGAATATTTATATTAAAAATGGAATTCTAACTTAAAATTAAGATATATTATTTATGCAAGTGATTAATTATCTCTTTTTTATTATCTAAAAATATAAATAAATTTGAAATGTTTTATTAAGTATATAAGATTAAATTTAATATTTCAGAGTTGTTAATAAATCAGAAAATTAAAGAAATTATTTTTTTCTTGAACAAAAAATTTGATAAGAATTATTCCAAATTTTTATTTAAAATAAAACACTCAAAAATTATTTTCAATTTATAAGATTATTCAATTCTTAAAGCTAAATTGAAGTATTTTTGAGTCAAATTGATTAACTAAAAGATATTCCTTTTTTGAGAAACTATAAACTGGAGAAAAAATTAGAGAGTAAACAACCACTTGCTTCAAGGATAAACTAAAAATGGAGTCATTAAGAATTAAATGTTTTTTTATAAAGAACTGTAAATAGGAGGAAGAGGAAGAACAAATTCACAAAAAAAAAGTCACAGGTATATAAATCAATACATAATTAGAATCTAAATAATCTGAAATTTTAAAATTTAGTTCTTAAAACCCTTTGGATTTCAGTTATACCTTCATTAGGGATTCAGAATATTTAACATCACTATTTTATTCCATGCTTCCTATTCCAGGAGACCCAAATTATTACAATAGAGAGGAAAAGGAAGAGCCAAGAATAGAAAAAAATATTTGACAGAAAAATAACTACTTCTAAAGCCTAAAATAGATCTGTAAGAAAACTGAAATAGTACATAATTTTATATTTACTTTTTGAGAATGGCCAGAGACATTATCATTCCTTCAATGTTTCTTGTAAACCATTTTTGAGTGTTTTTTTATAATATATTCTATACTATTAAGAATTTTTCTCATTGTAAAGGTTTCCGGATTGAAGTAATTCCTAAACATATTATGACATAAAAATTGAACACACTGAATCCCCAAATCAATAGAAATTTTTGCTACAGAAGTATATCCTATTATATTTAAAACTATCAAGAACAATGGAAAAATGTTAGAGGAGACCTAGAAGAAGAAATTGAAAGTAATAAAAACCTGTATCATTCAATTAATACCCTGGTAAAATAAATTCAAAAATAAATTGAAATACTTTTATTTCATTAAGATATTGAAAATTCTACTTACAGGAATTATATACCTATTGTAAACATGAGGTATCCAATAGAAAATGGATGTAAAAGACAAGTTTTTTCTATTGTTCTGCTAAAAAAAATTCCTTTTATATTTTTTATATCCCAAAAAATTTTAAAACAACTCTTGTTTTCTTTGAAAAATTATAAAAAAAGGTTTAGCTCTGTAAATAATCCTATTAAAAACCTTTCCAGTGCCTCTTATCACCTGAAATTGGAATATTTATGTTACAAAGCAGGCTTTAGGATGGGATTCAAAAAAAAAGTGAAATACTTTTGTTTATCTTTCTGATCTTCCTTAACCTTCAAAGAAAGTTCCTACTAGATTAGAAATCGATTCTGATCACATTTTTTATCTTTTTTAAAACATATTATAACCACTATAAAGTTTTTGTTGGAAATTCTCTACCTCTACCTTAGATTTAGTATATTTTTTGTGGATTTTTATAATAATAAAATTAATCATCTGATAATACAAGTATTATTTGTTTGAGCCTAAAAATAATCTAAACCAAAAACACAGTTTACATCAAGTTAATAAATTTTCCCTAAAATAAAACTCATTCAGTTTGAAAATATAACCCCATAATTTGGGTTAATTCATCAAACCAAAAAATATAACCTCATAATTTGGGTTAATTTATCAAACCAAAAAATATAACACCATAATTTGGTTTATTTTATTAAACTAGAAAATATCTCCTTTCTAAGGTTAAAATTTATATCATATTAACTCATCTAAATCAAATTTAGCCCCCCAAAACCCTCATTCCCATAACAAAAAAATGTCTTTAGCTGAATTTGGCCAGAAAATCTCCATTAATAACCATGAAAAAAGCTATCCCTGCTGGCAGGGGTAGCAGGTCCAACCTAGGTCCAACCCAGCTTCCAACTTCCTATTATTATTTGGTCATCTTCCAAGCCAGATTTTCAAGATTGAGAAATACCTCAAAAAATCAATTTAATCATGTAGCTTCTGAAAATACAGAAAATTCCTTTATTCCACAAAATTCTTTGGACCAAAATCCTCAATATCAAAGTTAATTTAAGAATATTAATCATGAGATATCAATTCTCTATATATCAAAGCCAAAGTACCACCTTTCTATACCTCCTATCATATGCTTCTTTTCTTGTATATCATTTCTCTGTTTTTTCATTGATCAGATATCAGGATTTCTGATTTTAAAATCTTTACATTAACATATATCTTTCAAAAAAATCTCTGATCATCATTTTCTCTTGCTAACTAAAAATGAAGAAAAAGATGTGCATTTTTCATCTCTTTGTTCTTCCAAAAGCTTAATTAATATTGATTTTTAGAAATTCAACACAAATAAAGATATATCATTTAATTCTTTACCAATTAAGAAGAAAATTTTCAAATTTCTTGTGAGTATAAGATTTAAAAGAAATATCTTCCAAACAACATTCAACAAATATAATTTTATTTCTGTATTATCCCTCAAATGAAATATGTTTTTTTTAAAGTTTAGACCAAATATCATTTCTAGTTTCACAAAATTTATTATGCAATAAATGAATTAACTTTTGGCCATGATATAAATAACCTGAGAGCTCTTATGGCTCAAACATCATTTCACGCAATATCACTTAATATTTACTATATTTGACAATTGAATAATTGACTACTTGATAGAAATATATTATAAAATATTATTTAATTTGTAAAAAGGATTTTTTTCAAAGAATCCATAACATCCTCCTGTGTGGGGAAGCAAAAATTAGCTTAGGCCCTTAATCATTTTTCTATTTTACAAAGGGAAATAATCAAGCCTATAGTAATCTTTCCAAATCAAAAACAAATTCCTTACTTACTAACTTTCCATAAGAGTACCAATTTTACAAATTAAAATTAAACTTATATGTTTCAATTATGTTTATGCAAAATAATTTATTTGGATCAAAAATATGTACCAATTTCCCCATAGTATAGGAATAAGAAATTTTTATGCAAGTTTTTCTTAAGGATGAAATCTACATTGAGTGAATACATCATTTCAATGAAAATTACCTTTCATGATATTAGTATTAAATGTTCTCAGATTCATTTTTTCCAAAAAATTCTTTCTTTCAAAAGGTTTCTTGCAATTGAATTGAAAATTAATTTTATACTTCCAATTTTGTAGTGATCCTCACTTCATTTACATGGTGATTTTTTTTAATGCACAATTATAATTGTCATTCTATGAAGAATATTAATCAAGCTGAAAAATTTGTTGGAAATAATATATGTACTTGAGTATGAATATTAGGAGATCTAATTGCAAACAATAAAATTTAATAAATTTGATAGAATCAATTCATGCTTATTAAAATAAAATTAATCTCATAAATTTTGAGCACTGGCTTATCAAATTCATAATAGTAATCAAATAAAATGGTTCCATATGGGTGTGAGAATAATATACCTGGATTCAAAACTACCCCTCTAATGAACAAGTCTTAATAAAAGCTGAATTAATTCTTTTTATTTTACACAAACTGCAGGGATTATACTTGGATGAATATAATGAGCTAAAGGTAGTAGTAGAAAATAGCTCTTTTCATGAGATCACTTCATTTCTAATATTCAAATGTTTCTGAAATTATGTGTCTTTCTTAAAACTGAAGGGTTTGGAATACTATGCTTTCAAGTATTCACCCCCCAGATATTTTGGAGCATTTATACCATTGAAGTGTGTATTATAAGTAGAAAGATTTGAATATTTTTTTCTCTTTCCTGTTGAAAAATAAAAAACTTATGTAAAAATATTAATTTGAAAATTAAGTTCTTTTTATAGGATTAGTGAGCTCTAGAAAGCATAATACTAAAACTCTTTACCCTTGAAAAGGAAACTGGAGGGTAATGAACTGATTAAGTAGTAATTTTGAAGCTTTTGAATTCTTCCTCTATGCTAGGAATTTCCTTCAGAATTTTCAAAATTCATCTATATATATATTTATGCATATTTCTGAATTATGATTTGGTGCTAGCCTTGGATTAAGCATTTTTTCATCACTATGAATGTAGACCATATATATGGAACACTTGAAAATTTCAAGCATAAATATTATTTTCTTCCTTCATTTAAATAAAACTGTTATTAATTATTCAAAAAATGAAATATTTGGATCTGGAGAGGCAGATTTTCATTTTATAAAATTATTTCATACTAAATTATGTTTCCATGAAGAAAGCAATTTCCATTTTTCCTTTAAAGAAGCTTGTATTTGTGAATATTTTGTTACAAAATGGAAAAAAATGCAAAACAATTTGACAGAAATACTCATTGGCCTCTTTTTTTTATTTATTGAGAGAAAGAATACTCAACACAAATGAATTCAATTCACAAACACATTTTTGTGAATTAACCCAAGTTGAAATGATTATTCAATTATCAGAACCCTATAATCTAACTTCAAAGGCTCAAATAAAATTTATGAAGGGCCTCTTTGAAGTGGAAGATTTGCCAAATTTTGTGGATTTAATATTGTCATAAATGTCTCTATGTAAGACTTTTTCATCTGATGAGAACTGCGTATATAAAAAAGACTACTTAGTATACATTCTTTCAATATCTGAATCAAAGAAGATCTGAGTATCTTTTAAATTTCCTTACAAATTGATAAATAAAGCTGTACATTTTCAAAGTCCAGAAGTGATCGTATTAGAAATTGGCTCCTACACACCTTTTTGTGGTGAATTTTTGTTTGTTTGGAGCTTTGGATTAACCTTATGTTCACCTTCATTCAAACTTGACTCAATCCTTTGTCCAACCCACATTTACTGGCAAGGTTGTTGTCAGGTTGGACACAAGTTAGATTACGGATTGTTTAACAATTCAGTTCTATCATATATTTCTAAATTGAAGAAACAAAAGAGTATGCTTGAGCTTTCTCATCAAAATCACTGGAGAATAAAATTTATTAAAAGATTTTCAGAAAATATTTTCTATAAAACTGTCAATAATTTAGAAAATAGTAATATATTTGGCTTTTGAGCTTTCTTAAATGCCTTTTGATGCTGCCAAGATACAACAATAAAAGTTGAAGTCAATTTTAAATTAGATATATTTTGGCCCACAGGGACTTATTACATATAAATAAATCATTTGTGATATATGTATCAATTGATAAATAAATGTCCTTTCTCATGCCTATGCACTATTTTCAACCAGATTTTAATTTATGTTATCTTATTTCAAAGGTTTTGATTGTATTTTATTCTAATTTTTTGGTGAAAATATTTCCTTATTTAATCCATATGATTGCAATCATATTGATATTTTTGATTTGTGGGATTTTTTCCCACCATTTTTATGAATTTTTTGTAACTATAATTCACATGTATCTTCTTTTATTTTGTATTTTTGAATTTCTTTCATTTTTTAACTCTTCATTTTATTTTTCATTTTCATGATTTTTATTTCATATTTTTTAATTCTTGTTCATTTTGGGTAATCTTTTGATAATCTTTCTTTTATTTTTATTGTATTTTTCCTTCAATTTTTATTTTTACATTTGACAATTTTTCAATTTCCATTTGTTGATTGCTTATTCTCATTTCTTGTGGATTATTTCTTTTAATAAATCTTTCAATTTTTTTTTTCATTTTTTTCCACTTTGTCTTCAGAATTGGCTTTGAGTTTGATGAAGATTGGTTTTCAATTTTTATTTTTATTTCTTCATTCTTCATTTGAATATCTTTCTCTTTGATTCTTTGAATTAATTTTTGTTCAATTTTTTTTCAATTTTTTTCAATTTTTTTTCAATTTTTTTTCAATTTTTTTTAATTTTTTTTTAATATTTTTTAATATTTTTTAATTTTTTTTAATTTTTTTTTAATTTTTTTTAATTTTTTTTTGATTTTTTTTTAATTTTTTTTTTTAGTTTTTTTTTAATTTTTTTTGATTTTTTTTTTTTAATTTTTTTTAATTTTTTATTTTTAATTTTATTTTATTTTGTTTTTTTTTTTTAATTTTTCTTTAATTTTTTTTCAATGTTTTTTTTTTTTAATTTCCAATTTTGTTAAATGTTTTTTTAATTATCTTTTAATTTTTTTCAATTTTTTTTCAATGTTTTTTTTTTTAATTCTTTCTTTTTTTTTTCTTTTTTTTCTTTTTTTTCTTTTTGTTCTTTTTTTTCTTTTTTTTGTTCTTTTTTTTCTTTTTTTTCTTTTTTTTCTTTTTTTTCTTTTTTGTTCTTTTTTTTCTTTTTTGTTCTTTTTTTTCTTTTTTTTCTTTTTTTTCTTTTTTTTCTTTTTTTTCTTTTTTTTCTTTTTTTTCTTTTTTTTCTTTTTTTTCTTTTTTTTCTTTTTTTTCTTTTTTTTCTTTTTTTTCTTTTTTTTCTTTTTTTTCTTTTTTTTCTTTTTTTTCTTTTTTTTCTTTTTTTTCTTTTTTTTCTTTTTTTTTCTTTTTTTTTCTTTTTTTTTCTTTTTTTTTTCTTTTTTTTTTCTTTTTTTTTCTTTTTTTTTCTTTTTTTTTTCTTTTTTTTTTCTTTTTTTTTCTTTTTTTTTCTTTTTTTTTCTTTTTTTTTTCTTTTTTTTTTCTTTTTTTTTCTTTTTTTTTCTTTTTTTTTTCTTTTTTTTTTCTTTTCTTTTTCTTTTTTTTTTGGTTTTGGCTTTTTGTGGGGTGAAAACACTCCAAATCAGTGCAGAAACACTGATTTGGAGTGTTTGCACCCCAGAAAAAAATAATTAAAAAAATGACTTTTCAAATGAATCATTTAAAAATATGATAATAAAATTACAAAAAACATTATTAAAAAGATGATATTATTAGAAATTTAAATTGAAAAAAAAAACAAATCTTGAGAAAATAAAAGAAACGAAAAGACTCAATCAAAATTATAATAATTTAATAAAGAAAAAAAAACAAAAATTTAAAAAATAAATAAATAAAAAACTTGAAAATGTCTTTTTTTCTTAAGATATTTAAAGAAAGTGATAGAATACACAAAACACGACAATATCAAATTACAAAGAAAGAGTGGGAAAAAATTCAACAAAATTGTGGAAGATAAAAAAATTAAAAACAAAACATTAATTTTTTCTCAATATTGAAAAAAATAAAAATATAACTATGTAAGAAAAATGCAAAAATCAATTAAAATAATTCAAATTCCCACAAAAATTAAAATTGAAAGAGGAAATTGAAATTTTAAAGAAGGTCATTTTAACTTTTGATCAAAATGTCTTGTGATGATTATTTGCACTTTGCTCAGAGCTAACTTTAAAATAAATGATATTTCCACTAATTAGAAGAATAGAAAAGAAGAAATTAATATTTATGGGAATAATTAACCAAGATGAGGCTGAAGAAAGTTAAACCAGAAAAGGTAACTGCAAGAATTGAACACTTGCATTATCTTCAAGCTTTCATATAGGGAATTTTTGAGAAAATTGATTGATCTAGAAGAATGATGAGGTATCCAAAACAACATGCAAAAATTTGAAAAAAAAATTAAGGAAATCTTGGTAAGTACCTTCATTATTTATTTCAAAACTGATTAAGCTCAACACAAAAGGGAATTGAAGTTGGCAAAGATATTTAATAATGAGAATTTTTCAATAAACTGAAAAACACTTATGCAGATATAAGAATAGAGAAAGATGAATATTTTCAATAATCAAGATAAGAGTACAGATCTTAAAGATAATGAATACTAATTGTGATTAAGGAGAAATAATGGCTAGAAATTATCCTTAAAAGACTCATGAAAATAATTTTTGCAACATCAATATGGGATATTAATGAGTAATAGAAAACATTTTCATGTATTTATTGAGACAATAATTGATTCCTGGGTTATACCACTCCAAAGGGAATTAAAATATGTAAGAGGAGGGAAAAACCAACATAGTAAAAGATTGGGCTGGAAAATTTGTCATTTCTTAAAATATTGTTTTAATGTATTGAAGTTTTGCATTAAAAAAAGCTAAAACTTTATTTTTTTAATGATGGCCACATTTGGAGTGAGTTGATTCATCCAATTGGCAAAGGAAATGGAGTTCATATAGATATTCTTCACAGATATTATTGAGAGAATTTTGTTTACCTGTTGGAAATGCTTTTCATTAAAGACCCTCTTGAATCAATGAGTAGTAGATATGTTATATACAAGGAGAAAAACAAAGATCATGGAAAGTCCAATATCTTCCATTTCAATTGAGTAACATTCTGTATTTCCAAATTTGTGGCTTAAAGTATCTGCAAAAATATTTCAAGGTTAAAACCATGCTTGGAACCCAGGTTGAAAGCAGGTTGGACCTGGGTTAGACCACCAGAGGGGGTAGCCTTTTTTTTCATGGTGTATATTAAATTTAACATAAAGATAAATTATGGGTATTGGTAAAAACATGCAAGCCCTTATGTGTTTTTACTAAAAATTTTAAGGCCAAAAATGACAATAACAATGCCATTTATGGAATTTTTAAGGCTATAAATGACATTAACAATGCCATTTCTGCAATTTTTAAGGCTATAAATGACATTAATAATGCCATAAATGGAATTGTTGATTCCATTCATTCCATTTTCAATGGCCTTAACAATGGAATGAATGGCCTTAAAAATGCCATTCATGGAATTGTTAATGTCATTCATAGCCTTAAAAATTCCATAAATGGAACTGTTAATGTCATTTGTGGCCTTAAAAATGCCATAAATGGCCTCAAAAATGGCATGAATGGCCTTAAAAATACCATAAATGGCATTAACAATTCCATTGATGGAATTAATAATGCCTTTTGTGGCATTAACAATGCCATTTGTGGCATTGAAAATTCTATTTGTGGCATTAAAAATTCTTTTTGTGGCATTAAAAATGCCATTTATAGCATTAATAATTCCCTTTATTGAATTTATAATGCCCTTTATGGCATTAATATGTCCCTCTATTGCATTGATAATTCCATTTATGGCATTAATAATGCCCTTTATTGCATTTATAATGCCATTAATGGCCTTAAAAATGCCATAAATAGCCATATTTCATTTAAAAACCACCCCTTATGTTTTTTACCATACAATTACATGTTTTTAGTAAAAACACGTAAGGGCTTACATGTTTTTACTAAAAGCTTATGTGGGTTTACCAACACCCTAAATTATAGCCAATAAAATTCAAACTAAATAATTTTGGTAAATTTCTCTCAAAAGCTCTTTGAAAAATTGTCATTTTGATCCTCAAAAAGAAAAAAAATCCTTTCTTGGGGAACCAAAAAAGAAATGAAGGATACTTGGAAGACATTCAAATCTTATAAGGTTATTTCTGTCAAATGAGAATCTTTTCTTTGAAAGAAATTCTTAAAATAAATAATTGGTTTAAGTCTTAGATATTTTCCACCCTTAATTCAATGAATTTTACAAAATTCATCAAATCAACCAATTAGTCTCACAAAAAAGTTTCTTTTCAAGAATTAGAGGAACTTTTGAGGAAAAAAATTATTACTGAATTATTTGGGAGTTGAGAAATTTCAATTAATGAAGCTTTGATACTTTTTTTATATAAATGGCCTTTCTTAAATGAATTTATCCCTTTTTGGTACATTAAAAGAAGGTGTTATGTGAATTGACCAATATTCAATAAATATATATATATGAATGTGTGAAATATAAAGCTCCTCTGAATACAAGAGAGAAATTATCATTAAATTAAATAAATTTAATTTAATTCAATCATTTAAGCTTCAATTAAATTAGAAAATAATTGAAAATTAATTGGAATTGTAAAAATTTAGAAAAGAAAAGAACTAAATACAACAATTAATATTTAAAAGTAATCTTTAGCATTCAAGCTATTATCATTACAATTTTCTTGTAAAAAATAAATCACAACTAAAAATATTCAATTTTACCAAATTATTATCAAATTTAATATTAATTCTATTCATATGGAATTTAAACTATAATTATTCTTATTAACATAAAATTTGAGAATTTAAATTTATCAAATCCTTTTAAAAGGAATTTTTTTTCAATCTTCCAAAATTAATGCTTTCAATTTTCCTTTTTTCTTATGTGAATATTTTTTTCAATATTTTGACTAAATAACATTAAATATTAATGAAAATACAACTAAAACCATTCACATGAATATCTTGCATTAATTTAAAAATTACCTTTTAATATAATAAATAAAAAAACTTGATTGCAAGAAAAATGAGGGAATATGATTTTCCAAAAGAATGAATATCTTATTTTTAGGATTGTTTCAAATATTCAAAATTGAATCCAAGTATTTCTTCTTATTTCTTTTTCCATAATTTAACTTAATAATATTATTTTCATTGGAAAAGAACTTATTTAAATTCAATTAAAATTGAATTATATAGCTTTTATATTTTCAATATTAATCGAAAAAGAGGAAAAATGGGCCTAATTTGATATAATAATGGTTTCAATTTCTCAAGTTAGGTAGGATATCTAGAGAAAAAAAATATCCTTTTCAGAATAATATTGTGTCTATTTTATAAATTTTGAAAAAATGAAATTATCAATTATTCTATTTTCAATTGATTGATAGTTATTTGTAAATGTCTTCCATTTGAAGCTGATAAAGGCCTTAAAGTCAGATTGGTCTTGGACTGATATAGAATGGAGGAAATGATTTATAGATATGAGCTACTATTAGCCAAAATGAAACTTACATACTATAATTAATTTTAAGCTGTTTAATTAAAATTGTATCTTGAAATTAATTATACATGAACTTTATTATGAGTTTTCCTGAACCAATTTCATCAGTAAATCTAAAGTTGCTATTGAGAAAATTGAAAAATTTAAATGTTCAATTTAGAGAACTTCCAATATTTCCACATCATATACAAATGATTCCAATAGCAATACTATATATGAATCTTGTCTCCCATTTTTCATGATCTTGTATGACATATTTTGAGAATAATCCTTTTGTCTTCTTTTTTTATGTGAATTCATTAAGGGTCTTATTTTCAAATATATAAAATATTTTTCCAAGTAGTTTAAATAAGATAACTCCCTTTCATAAATTTTAATAGCCTAATTTCATAAATAAATAAATAATTTTTTTAACTTAGCTCAAATTTTGATTAAGTTTATGTTTTTTTTCTGAGTAATATAACAAATTATTTAATATTTTATATTGAAGTCAAAATTTTCTTTATTTTCCTGAAATATTATGAAAAATAATGAATAATTCAGATATTCCATATTTTCTGATGATATGTAGTATATCGTAATAAGAATTAAAAACCTTAGACCCATTGGGTACAAATGTTAGGTTTATAAAATTATTTTTAGTGAATCAAATGGTTCTTTAGGTATTTGATAAGAATTTAATATAGAAAATCAAAAACATTGTATCTCCTAATACTGGTGAGATTTTAATGATTAAAAAATATTCAAAAATTATCTAAAAGAAATGATTGGTTTTTTTCAATTTTTTGAGAAAAAAACTAAAATAAATTATGTTTCCATTGTTGGTATCAAAAGAATCAAATTTTTCAGAACCTTCAATTAATATTTATCATATTGTCACAGCCAGTCAAGAAATGAATTCAGCTCTTATTGAAAGATTCCTCAACATAATAATAATTAAAATTGGCCCAAACCCTCAATATGCAGCTTTTGGACACCATCGTCATTTAAGGAAATTTCAGAAATAGCACAATCACCAATTGAGTTGTGGACCAAACTAATCCTAGGAAATTTTTTTTACCAAGCCTGTAGGGCCATACCATGGCCTCTATGGGTTGCATGGGATGAATACTTAATTCTACAGTCTGTATGCTTGAAGGGGGGTTCAATAATGAAAAGTCTCAAGACCCCAAAATGAGAAAACAGCCTATGGGTATCAAAATTATGGAATATTCCCAAGGCCCCCCACTCTCCCTGAATATCACCTCATGGCCATAGACCCTTCCATGTTATCAAGGGTCAACAAAACACAATATTTAAAATTTTCAAATCGCTCTATTTCTTACCTCCATTCCCACTCAATCCCAATTCTTACAGAGAAGTCCTGAAATATCCCAGTCCTCAAGGGGGAAGTTACCAGGTAGCTGCCAGTACCAGCCACATACACTTCTAATACTTATTCCTCCCTTTAAGAAGTATTAAACCAAGGGAATACTTACAAGGAATATCAATTAATATTAAAGAGTACAAGTTCAAATCAATGGTCTAGCTGTAATAGATTGAAGTAATGAGAAAACTCCTAATTTTTAATAAATTCTGAAGTAAAACAAACCTTTATTATTCTCATATTTTGCATAATTATAAATCATACATTTCATTTACCAATTAAACCAGGTATATCTCCTCAAGCCTTCCAATTCAGATTTAAAAACTCATAAAGATTGTATTTCAACCTGAGAGGATCAATATATTATATTTTCACATATAATTTCCTCTCTTAATAAAAATATTCTATTTATCTTTATCTTTTATTTTACTTCATATTTCTATAGTGAATACTTGTCATTTCAGATCAGTAATTTTTACTTCTCCTCACCTGTTCAGTGGATACTTGCGGTCATAGGATTACTAATTCCTTCATTCCTTATGGAAATTTTGAAACAGTGATATAAGGATTTAATTTTTTGGGTCTCTGAAATTTTACTGTAGCTTTTTATTCATTATTTGTAATTAAAATATTTTAAAGGAAATATATTCTTCTAATATCTCTAATTCTTTGAAATTACTCCAATTAAGCTCTAATTTACTAAGTTCAAGGCTACTCTTAACTACTGGAATCCCCTGTAACCCATCATTAATATTTTATTTATTTAATTTTAGTTTCCAAAATACCTCTTAAGATAAAGTTAATTGAATATATTCTTTATTAATGAGGAATAAAATCTTGAATCAATTTATTTATGAAGAAGAAATTGTTGAATTTTTCAATCAAAAAAATAATAAAATATGATTCATATTAAAACATGTAGTAAATTTAACATATAATAAGCTAATTTAAATTAATTATTGGAGGATATTTAAGTAAAAATGTTCATTAGATGTGGAATATTTAATGAAAATTTCATTCTTAGAATGTATTGAGTTATTTGAAATTTGGAATTATCCAAAGATAATATAAAAAAATACTTGAATAAATCAATATTAATATAATGAAAGGTTAAATTTCTCATGAGATGATTGAATTAAATGTGAATGGCTTATTCAAGGTACAAGGAACCAAAATACTTTGACTATAAATTTGGATTTTATTCTTGTTTGTTTTTTATGGTTATAAATTGTGAATATATTGGATTTACTCAATAATTTATGAAAAAATGCTCAATTGAATCCAGAAAAGAATTCCTTCAATGTAAAACAGGAATATTTTACCAAAGCATAGATAGCCTCCAAAATATAAATATTCATTGGAAGTTCTTGATAAATGGCACATTAATGAAAATTTTAACATTGTTAAAATTTGACTTTATTCTGATCTTTGTTTTGATCTGATTAGATCAAACTATTTTTTTTGAAAAGTTTTGGGAGGGTTAAGGTTGTCCTGAAAATAGATTTGGATTAAAGACATATTAAAAAAAAACTCAATAAATATAAAGCTTTAAAAGAGAATAAGAAATCTTTGGATACCAAAAAGTCTAGCTTATTTAATGCGTAGTATTATATAAATAGAAACACATTACAAAAAGTTTGAAATTTTTTAATTTTTTAGATAAATTCTTTTTTCAATTTTGTTTGAATTTTTAGGTAAATTATTATAAAAAAGGATAAAAATAAAAAAATATCCTAATATAAGATATTATTAATTTTGGATTATTGGAAAGACAATAGGAAAAAAAAAATATTCAGTTAAGAAATTTCTTGCTTCTATAAGTGGAATTATTTTTTTAAAAAGACCCTAGTTCAAGGTAAAGAAAATCTTAAATATGTTTATTTATTAATTTTTTTATATATTACTGGAATAATATTTTCTATAAGAAATTATTTAATCAAAACAAACAATTTGTAATATCAATTACCTTTTGATTAGAAATCAATTTTTTTCTCAATATTTATCAATGTCTTTTTTAATGTAAAATTAGTAGAAGTAATGCAAATTACTTTATCTACTAAGTACAAAAAAAGAGATAATTTTTTTGCTCATATTAAACGATAATAGTATAAGAATTACAAAAATAAATAGTCCTATTATGCTTTGGTTTTTTATTTTTTTTGATATTTTTCCTTTTCTTTGAGTCTTCTCACCCTTTTAAGGAAGCTTTATAAAGAAATATATTTTAATAATAAGCTATTAGTCCTTCAATATATATTTATAGCTATAAAATCTTTCAATTGATCAATAGGGAATCAGAAAATGAGCTTTATTTATCCTTAAAAAACCATTTCATTGTAAAAATATAGGTAAAAGAACATTGTTTGCTATAACAAGATCACTATTAAAGTTTTGATAAAACCAAAGGTGAGTATGATTGATAAAAAATAAATCTATTCAAATTTTCATTTAATTAGGTAAAATGTTTTTAAATTTAGCTGTGTTGAGATTCTGTTGGATTAGCCTTGAGATTAAAACTAATAAATATTAATCTTAATGAAATTTTATACTTTGTATCACATAAATTTTTATATTATTTCAGGTTCAAACTTACTCTCACAAAGGTTTTTTTCGAAATATAGTCAAATATTTTGATTATTTAATGATTATGAGATAAATTTCTTGAGAAGAATTGAAAGATTATTGTATAAAAGGAGCACTAACCATACCAAAGACTAGTAAAATTACCACAATCAATCAAAAAATTCTGAAAAATTATCCAAAAATAAATTTATAAATTTCAAGAGTTCTAAAAAGCTGAGTTGTTTAAGCTTGACCTCTTTGGAGGCTAATTATAATTCTTAGATCAAACAATGAGTATGATTTTAGTTAATTATTCCTAAGGATAATTAAATTAAGACTGAGATTAGTCAGAAATTAAATTAAAACTTTTTTATATAAAGAGATAAAATTTCTATCAATACAGAAAAAGTGTAAAAACCAAATCCCAAAGTTAAGAAAATTTTACCAACACCAGAATGTGACAATAAGAATATTCAATCAGGTACTGATAAGGAAGAAAGACTGTGTGAGTGAATAATTTATATGAGATTGGATTGAATAAAGAAATGCAGAAGGAATATAGAATCCTAAGAAACACTTAAATGTGTATTGGTATTTACATGAAATTTTATTCTGAGATGCATTGAAATTTACAATGATAATAGTATGTAAGATTTCAAGATTATTCCACACACAAAGGCTGATTAATGAATCTCTTAAAACAAACCAAAATGAAATATTTATCCCCTTCAAACACACAAATTTATCTATTGATTTATTAAATTAGATGAGCTTCATATAGTTAAAAATATCAAAAATACATTCAAACTATAGATAAAAATAAGTATTTTAAATTAATACCTCCATGATGAATAGAAGAAACAGAAAAATTCAAAAATAAATAAGTAAAACGTTATATTTTAAGAAATTTTATCCTCTTTACTTTCTAGTTACTCAAAATCAATAGTATTCTTATTTAATTTCTAAAATACTAATTTCAGTTTAAAATTTTTCCAAAAAGGAAGATCTGAAAAAATAAATTTTTATAATGCATTATTTAATAAAAGAATGAAGTTACTTGATATATCCCATGAATCAATTGAAATATATTGTGAAAGATGTAAGCTTCTGTAGCTAGAATTTAAATAAAAAAGTATTCATCAAATATCAAAATCTAAAACTTATTCACAAGTAATATTCTCTTCAAGAACTTGAAGACTAAATTAATTTCTAAAATTCCTTTATAATACAGAAGAATATACTCAAAATTAAAATAAGATCTTATTACAATGTTTATTTAATTCTACATAAAATCAATTTTTCTTATTTAAGCTTGATTGATTTAATTTTTACCCATTTCATATGAAGAAAGGCTTCATTTAAATAATCATCTCCCAAGGGCTCAAGTAGAGAAGAAAATAAATAGAATCCGATCCCCATAATATAATAATAATAAAGGATTATTAGAGTTTTTTTAATTAATTTTATGAAAAAATCCTCAGCTAGTTTGAAACAATGTGTTATTAATTGAGCCATATTGTAGGGTTATTAATTTGGGACAAATTGAATTACACTACCCGTTTCCTTGTTTGATTTTTTTTGATTGAATTATCTAATTCTTTAGATAAAAGTTAAAGAAAAGGATGCCTTGGACCTGATTCAAGGGAGAGAGATATTTGTCAAAATCTTTAGAATAAAGCTGTAAGACGAATAAAAAGGAGTTAGGTTTAGGACTGTGCTATATTAAAAAAGGAAACTAATTCATAAATTTTACTGATGAAAAAAAAATTCAATGACATCATGTTCCAAGTGAAACCTAGTACTGGTTATTTCTAATTTTTTGGAATTAGTAAGCTCTCAAATCGTAGATTTAGATTGGTGGTGATAATAATTTAATTTTTAGCATTATTCAATTCAACATCACCAGGTACTTAGGCTTTTTATGAAAAGTAGATTAGGTATTGGTGGATTTCCCAATTGGCACCACAATAGCGTGGCATTTTATGAAGAGAGCTTTGGCCGGGTGCAAGGGAGGTAAAGTTTCTTATAGTTCTTCTTAGGAATTTTAGGATGAACTTTTATCAATAGAATATCTCAGTTCATTTTGATTCATATTTCTCAGATAAAATGGGAATATCCCATTCATCGATATTTATTTAGAAATAATCTCTGGCTCATATATGCTTTGAAAAAAGAGACTTTCTTTTATTTTTGGTGGTGCGGATTTGTCCACCAAAAGATGGAGTGCATTTATATCCATATTCCCATTGAGGGAATGAATTCCTGTACCATGCCTCAATCCTATTTCTTGGTGTAAGCATAGAGTTCTTTTTGAGTATGGAATTAGAGGGACCCTGAGAAAAATACAAAAAAAATCAATAGAAAAATACAAACCGAGATGATCAAAAAAGAAAAAAAAAAAGGAAAATTGGTAATAAGTGAAAAAAAGGCACAAAAATGATATAACGGCGAAAAAAATGATTAGAAAATGAAAAATAACTTATCAAAAAGTGACATAAATTATAAACAAATGACAAAAAATTGATGAGAAATTGATCCAAAAAAATCGAAAAAAGTGGTAAAAATAAAAAAAAAAAGAAAAAAGGTGATAATAATAAAACAAAAAATTGATGAAAATTGATGAAAAAATGAAAAAACGACAAGTGATGAAAAATGGTACAAAAAATAACAAAAAAAAAGGACTAGAGAATAAGAAAAAAGTCAAAAAAACAAAGGGAAGGTTGAATTGGCAATGAGGCCAGGTTTAGGGCCTTCTGATAGCAGTAATATATTGATAGAGGAGCTTACACTGCAGATCTAAACTGCTTTTCTTCACGTACCATGACTGATAATCCTTCCATGAAAGAAGTTTCCCAGTCAGTGTGGAGTCAATGGACTGAGAATTTTGTTGGAATTTGCTGGATGATGATAATAGAATCCAACAATCTTCTATTTCATTACCTCGACCAACCATCGGCTGACCTAGAAGCTCTCCTTGCTTGCAAACGTGTATGTTTGAAGTTGGATCACTTAAATATCAATCCAGTCCCTTCCTCTGCCTCAGATGGCTTGAGAACTGCTGCAATATCAGTGGTCTCTTAGTCCTATCCAGCCCTGACTGACTCTAAGGCCCTAAGCAACTGCTAGTCCAAATAAGGCATAAAATATTCCAACAGCCTATCAAGCGACCTGGAGTATTTCTTTCATCGCTAAGAGCGCCACCTGAAAATAACCTATCGTCGTGCCATGGATGGAAGTAGAAGTTCTCCGCTAGGACGCTGATCGATGGCACTTTGGGTGGTGTTGGGGTGAGAGTACGCCTGGTTGGGGCATAATACTTATCTTACCTCATGAGTTTGGCACTATTTTCCATTCGTTGGAATCACCAGACTGTTGGCTTCTGCCGATAGGCGACATCCCTAGTGCCTTTTTATGGATGGTCCCCAATCCTCATGCCATGGCTGCCTTGCTCCTTCCGCCTTGTCAAATTATTCAAGTATCAACGTTCACCTTCCTTCCCAATATATTCCTATCTAGCAAGTGAGAATAATGGCCCTTTCGGCACTTTCTTTGAGCGTGGTCTGGCTCTACCTGGCCGTGCTGGCACTTTCCAAGCTACCTCCTTTAGGAAAGATTTGTTACTCTTATACGTATGGGAACACAAGCGCAGCCAGTTAAGTTTGAAAGCTTAGGAATTATCACATTCGTCTTTTTAAGGGGCTCATCTCATCCATCTTCAATAAAACATCACATGGCGCAGCTTGTAATGGGGAAATCTGCCCTTACGGTTGTTCTTGGCCCTATATCAGTCAGTCAAGCGATTCTGGTTGACAATGACTTATTTCAATGTACTGCGCAGTATGCTGTCTGTTACTATCTTGCAAACTGACGACGTATTTTTATTTTTATTTTGTTACGTACGTATAACAAATGTGTTTAGCCATCTCAAACTGCAAAGTCCTCGGTTCATTTTCATCACCAGAGAATTCTCCAAAAATTTGCCACTTGGGTTTTTGGAAAAAAGATGATAGTACCTCAAGTAAACATTTTTGAAGGCTATAACCTTAAAGATTAATGACTAACTTCAAAGCTTCCAAAAACTCCCTGTTCTGTAGTCTGTCAAACAAAGTCAACGACTTATCAATGCACTGGGAAACCTTCTGGCTTTGCTGGTAAGCTAAAGAGAATTAACACTGACAAAGGCTGTATTTTTGACAATCAAATCTAATAAACAAAAAAACTCATTTAGTTTGCACAGGTTGTGAAATGAAAGGAGGTCTCAAATGATACGAGTAACATTAAAAAATTAACATCGAAAATTCAAGAAACGTGAGCCTTCCTTGGCCTTGAAAAATATTTTGGTCAGAACGAAGAATGAGTTTGATTTGAAACAAATTCATTGCGTATTAACGAAATTCATTTCAAGTAGAAATTTCCTTTTTTACAAATAGAAAAAGTTTCAAAAATCCTACATGTGCTTTTGCAATAGAATTGAAACCTAAAATAAAGGAACCAAACTTATAAATAATCATCACAACCCAAATACAGTACAATTTTGTCTTTATAACACATTTGTCTCCTATTTTCTAAATCTTGATGAAATTTCCCATGATATTGCTCTAATATTATTTTTTATGAACAAAAGTTCTAGATAGGATTTTGGATGTCATGTTAATCCAATTTTAAAATAATAAATTTTAGCTAAACTCAATATCATACTATCAGTTCTTATGACAAAGAAATGAAATTCAATGAGCTTATGTTTTTCTTGGGATTTGAACCCATGTCAACTTAAATTATTTAATTATCATTTGAAGGACTACCAAGAACTCATAAAAAGTCTTAAAATAATATAATAAGAATTTGAAATTGTTTTGATATAATTTTAATGAGGAATTCATAGTATTAACTACAAAACCAAAAAATTTTTATTGAATTTCGATTTAATTATTAAATAAAAAGAATTTCTCTTCTTTTTTGATAATAGATTTATTTGAAAAGATTGAATACTTTTTCTTAATATTTTTCCTGAAGGCAAGCTTAAAAGTTTTCATTATTTAGTGATTTTTTCAATTTCTATTTGTTGTGTTTTTGTTTAAAAAAAACTGCATTATGTTTCATTTGAATATTTTTAAATAATAAATTTTTATTTTTTTTGAGAAATTGATTGTTAAATATTTATTTGAGTTAAGCTTAAATAAAATGATGATAATAATAAAGTTATCACATAAAAAAAGCTTTTTTCTTGACAAACATTAAGAAAATTCAATCTTATATTGATAAAAGAAATAAAATATTTAAGAAACTTTTTCTTTCTATTTTTAAGCTTTAGATAATATTAATAAATTCAAATTTTAATTTTTAATAAAAAATAAATGATATTTGAAATGAATTAATGATAATTGAGATTTAATAATATAATATAATGAAATATGTATATGTTAAAGGGGATGAAATTCGGTATAATACTGACTTATTTGATTTAGATAGTGAATTCATTAATTATGATCTAAATATTTATCACTACTACTTGAATAAATTCTACTTTTTGAATACTTCATAAACTTATATTCAAATTTAAAAAACAATAATTGAGAAATTTCAATTTAACAAAAGTTGAATTGATGAAAATTTAAATCTTATAAATTATTTAAATTTGATTTCTTAAGAAATAAAAATCAATAAAAATCAGAATTAATTGAAATTCGTATTTTTTAAGGAAGTGTATATTATTATTTTTTGGTTTACAAAATTATTCATTTAAAATTTCTTTTCCATTAATCTAAAATCATTCATTCTGTTTTTTAGTTAATATTAATAATTTAATTTCTGGTTAAATAAGGCTTAAAAATAAAAACTCTTGGAATTTCCAAAAAAAATATGAGAAATATTAATTTTGCTATATTTGATCTAAAAAGGAATCCATTACAAAAAACATTGAAAGATAAAAAAAGTATTATTTTCAATATTTATCAACACAAAACTTAACATATAATTTTGTTCTAAGTTAGAGCAATATTTAATCTCAAAAAAGAAAAAAAAGAAAAAAAATATTTATAAAATGGAAAATAAAAGTCTTTATTTATTTAAAGAAAAGGATCAAAAATATAAAATGAATCTAACAATCTTGATTTATTCAAAAACAATCCCATTATATATTTCTACTCAATTCAAAGAATTTGGTATCCCTGAGAGAATTTTAGATTTTATTTATTAAATTCATATCTTTTTTAAAATTCAATACTTATTTTAAATTCAAAGTTCTTCTCCTCATAAATAATTGTCTTCTAGTTTATCTAAAAAGAATTAGATTTGGATAGTAGCAATATTTTAATATCTAATAATATTTTTCCAGAAAAACGAAGAGTCTTATGATTAAAAATGATGAAAAGTTTCTATTAAACATAAACATACTTTTTTTGAGATGAAAAAATACATGAATGATTGATATATGGAATTATTTAACTCATTTTTTCAAATATATATCAAAGGAATATATATATTTTAGTTATCTTGGTTGTTAAATATATCAAGTTTGAAATAAAAAAATATTAACACAGGTAACCATTCCAAATGAGAAACCACATCCATTAATTCTTCATTGGAGATAAAAATTTATAATAGAGAAATATTAATTTTTTTGAATTTAGTCTTTATTATAAATGCAAAGATTTAACAGAACTATAGACATATTTAATGTAGTTCTATATATTTTCTTTAAAAAAAGTATTAGAAAGTTTTTCTAACCTTTAAGTTACTTTTAAATATAATAATATTGAATATTATATTATTAATTAATTATTTTATTTCATCAAAGATGACTATGGTAAGATTTTAAAATAAAAATGATAAAGCCTTGAGTTATTACTTAAATATTTCATATTTTGTTTACAAATATTTATTTATATTTATTTAGTCTGATTATTTTATCTTTATACCTCAATTCATTTTAATTTACTGAAATTCATAATTGATATAAAATTAAAAAACTATACTACCTAATTATCAATGTGTTTAATTTTTATTATCTTATATATTTATTCCATTTGTAATCTGAAAAAATTTACATAAGGAGACTTTTAAGCTAACTAAGATAGGTTTTTCATTAAAAAAATAAATTTTGATATTTTATACATGATTAAAGTATTCTAATATATCTATAGATTAAATCAACTGTTTCTAACTCTAAGGGATTTATGTCTCAAGTTTTATTATAAAAGAACCAAAATTATTTCTCTCAATATTCTTTCTGAATATTATAATTTAATGATTCTCAGAAAATCCTTTTACAAAAATGCTTCAGAAAGAAAAATTACTAAAAATATAACAAATTTTATACTTTTTGTTGATAAAATTTATATCAGTTTTCTAAGCTTAATTATATAATAGTTTTTAAGAAATTCTTCAAATCCCTCCTCTCTCCCTCTCTCCCCTTTTGTCTCTACAACAGAGAATTTATTTGAATTTATCTCAAATGTTTGAAAACAAATCTTACTATTAGCTTCAATTTCATTTTTAGTGCTTAATGAAAGGTCATTAAGGATTCCTAATTGTAAAATTTCACAAAATCCTCAATTTAACAATTAAAACTTTGGATTTCTCATATATATAGATATATATACTCGGATACTAGTGAAAATTACTAATCCTTTCATTTGAAACATGAAAAAATGAATTGAATACATAATTATGATCAAATTTGAGTGATAAATCATTATTGTATGGTGATAGAAGAAGTAATTACAGTTCTGAATCTCTTTCAAGTCTATATAGTAAAATTTTATACTTTGATAATTTTATAAAATAGTGATTACTTTCCCTTAAGCTCTATATTAAAACATAATATTCTTGAATATAATCATTACTGGAAAATTTAGTGTAAGGTTTGACTATGAAAAAATAAGTAAAAATTACTAATATCTTACATATTATACCTATGAATTTCCCAATACAAATTATTCATAACAATAAAAATAATTATAATAACAAAGAATTATTATAATTATGGCATAGAAATAATTATATTATTTGGATAAATAAAATAATATAAACTATATTATAAAAATTAATATAATAAAATAAATATATTAATATTTGTTGATTAATATACTTATGGAACTTTATTATTTCTACCAAAAAATAATAAAGGTGTAAAAAATTGTTACTTAATAATAAAAAGGAATTAATAACAATAATATTACTAATATTAAAGCTATGTATTAATATAGATACTATTTATATTAATAAGAGAATTATTAAGAATAATAATAAAGAGAAAATAATCTACTTTCAAAACTTAATACATTAATTTGGGATAACCTTATTCCTAATAATATAAATTCAACTTATTCAAGCTGTATTTACAATAAAAAATAGAGATAATTACAAATTTAATAATTTTTACATGGATTTAGATATTTTTAAGAGAATTTAAAAAAAAAATGAAATATTTATTTATTCATGTCAAATTTTTCTAATACTATAAGGCAGATATTTGGTCTTTAATAATATAATAAATTACCTTTTGATTTAATGTTTTTGTTTTTTTGATGTGTCTGAGGGGGAAATAGAGGAAAAAGAGCTCTATTTATATCAAAATACTCCCTCCTAGAGTCCTGGAGGCTTTCTGGTGAACATTTCTTGATGAATTACACTGGAATTCATTCATATTTTAAGGTTTAGTGATTATTACATCATAATTAAACCTTTTCTCTCATTGTTATGCCATCATTTAGAGTTATCACTGTAACTCTAAGTTTCCTGACCTCATAGAATTGGAAAAGGTTTAAAATTTGTGGAATTTATTAGTTTTAACTATAATATACCAGTATCTACCAGTTTCATCACCTATTCAACTGTTGAGCTTAAAATAAGGTTACAGTTAGTAATCATAAATGATTGTTTTTAAGCTTTAACTTTTATCATTAATAAATATTGAGTTTTTTATTCCAAAGACATTCAGAGAGTGAATTATGATAGCTTGGAATACCCTTACCAGTATTTCAAGAGCATTTCATTACATCATCAAAACTACATTTTTGATGATTTTTCTTGTAACTCATCTTTTCTGTTGAAGTTTACTATTTTAAGCTTCAAAACATGATTTCAGGGGGTTATACCTTGAATAGAAAGATGAAAATTACATATTTATTCACTTATGAGCTAGTAAAATCTTAATATCTACTTCATTTTGAGTTTGGACCACCTTCAAACTAAAGTGGTCATCAGCTAATGCTATTTTTCTCAATAAACCCTTGTAAGTTTTCATTTTGTTTATAAGTTAACAAATAAGGCTTATATCTGTATTCTTACAGGTATTTTGTGGTAAACTTTTCTTTTGTATCAAATCTTTGTCATGCATATTTCAAAATATATGAGCTAAAAACAATGGATATATGCATTGATAATAAAAGTGCATATATTCAGGTTATCTCAGTAAGTATTGACTTTACAGATATGAGATAAAAAATGTATATGTGTAGTTTTTGATGGGGAATTCAATGGTTAAGCTTATTTCCCATTTTTATTCATTGGTTTATGAGATAATCAAGCATTTAAGTTTTTTTAAGATATTTTTACTTATTTTAACATTATAATTTCACTTCTTGTTGGTAAAATGAATTTTGTAAAGTTTTTTGTGACATTTTTGGATATGTGGACATATCTAAAATCCTCACATTTAGTCATAAAGATAAATACAGTAATTCTGGAAATTAAACTTAAAAAGAGGTCCCTCAGAATCAATATATCACAATTAATGAATATAATTTCTTACATTTCTTTACACTGAACCCAATCTCCTTATTAAAAAGGAAAATATTGGTATTTAAGGTATATTTCATAGACCTGTAAGCTTCTTGAAGCCTTTATAGAAAGTAATAAGGTATACTATAAAATAAATTTAGTTATATATATATTGTAATGTTTGAATGATTACCCAAAATAACTTATTTGAATTACTTTTCTTTCATAATCTTTTCTATTTAATTATATAATTACCAAGAATATATTTTCTCTTATATCCTGAGAAATTTGAAACCTTAATTTAAATTAACCTTTTTTAATCACATTTAATACCCTTTGTTTATTTTATTTTTCTTTTTTGAAAAATACCTTATTATTCAAGGGAAAAAATAAAATAAAGTCTTGAAATGTATAGTTATTAATTATATATCCTAATAAAAAAATCATTTCCAAAGAATTTTTTTCCTGAATCTTATAGAATACAAAATCAATGGAATAATCTGCTTTATCAAGATATATATATTAGTATAGATACAAGGAAGATAAGATAGTAATTATTGGCTAATATTTTACTTGTTATTTTGAAATTATACCTATTAATAAATACATATTTTAAACTCTCAATTTGGACTTATTTGTTCCTTTCTTAAATACCTATATAGCTTATAAGTACTAGTTTGGCTCAAATACTCAAAAGATCTCATAATTTACTCAAAATTTTGAATGAAAAATTGGATTTGAAAGCTGTGTTTTTTATTTTCAAAATATTGTACTTTTATGCTGAGTCCCCTTGGGATTTCTTCCAGTAATCTCTTAAGATTGAAATCAGAAAAACCTAATTTTTTGATTCACTTACTCTGTCCTTTCTGTTAATTTTCTCTTTAAGACTTGAAATTCATTTTTACCATTTAAAAATATTTCTCTTGGCTCATTTACCATTTCCTTTCTGTAAACGTTTTTGAATTCCCACAATTAATTTTTAATATTAATAAGAATCAAACTGCACTGTGCCACACAAACACTATTAAATTCAATCCAACCCTCAAAAATCAAAATAAAACCTTATTATAAATGATCAGGTAGTTTGAAAACTCCCAATCAATTTCTTATTATCAATTTTTTCTCATTAAATCCCAAATTAAATCCTTTTTTGACAACCCAGGAGCAATATTCATAGGCTGGTCATCTTTCTACAAGCACATATAATGCATTAAAACATGTATCCAATGAGGTGAATTATAAGTCTCATAATTTATTAAATATTAGTAAAGCCTGCTCATGGGAGCTATTGGGAGCACACAAGAGGAAATATATTATTTTCAATCTCTTTTTAAAAATCAAAGTATCTGGAATCACTCCTGAATATCATGAAAAGGAAATAAAAAAATTAGTTGAAAATCCTTAATCTATTTTCTCTTGTTTTAAACAAAAGGATTTTCTGATTATTGAAAAAAATATTGCTTCTTTGGCCTCTTTGGATTTACAATATGAATAATTCAATTCTGAAATTCAAGAACAAATTTTAATCAAATATAAATAGGGGAGTCACCATACCTATTCACTGTCCACTATATCAATATGAATTTAACACTTTATGTTTCAAAACAATTTACTTGTAAGTAGAACTATAAACTCCCTTTAGAACCCCTTTTCCAATATTTCTATCAATACTAAGATAAAGAGAATGTATTGAAAGATCATTTGTGCAAAATATTTGAGCTCTTTTCCACCAAATTTATTGTTAAAATGTTGTAAAAATACTATAATAGACTCAAGATTCGAATTTTATTTAAGACTAAAAGATTAATCAGGTTAATAATGATGGTATTTCTCAGCAAATATTGCAAGACAAAGAGGTAAATGATGGGGAACATAGGAGAATGAGAAAGGGAAGAATCACAAACTCAAAAAGATAAGAGGATTTATTTCAATAATTTCAACATTTTGAGTTGTTCACACAAAAAATAAAAATAAAACTTTTAAAAAACTTATACTCATTTATTGAATGCCCATTAGAAAGGTTAAGTTTACTTCCAATTATTTTGAAATAAAATGCATTCTACCTGATTCATCTAATCATTAAATGGGTTATAAAAGCCTCAATTCATACTTTGAGTAGAAGAAAAGTGAATTTAAGGAGGAAAAAGAAGAAGAACTTTTCAAAAAAAATGAAAAATAAAAGCCAAAAAATTAGAGATTTCAGTTCAAATAAAAGGAATATTGAGTTTTCAGAAAAATATGTTTATTTTTCAAAAGGGATTTGGAAATCCAATTATGAAGTTCAGAAACCAGTTGAAGAGAATAAGCCATATCGAGCTTTGCTTAAAGGAAAACAAAAAGGTATTTTGACTGAACAGTAGATATCAAAAACTAGGGATGCTCCAATTTAGAGATATAAATAATTATGAATATTATCAATAAATTGTAGCCTATCATTGTTTAGAAGTTTAGAATAATTTAATATTAGTCATATCAAGGTAGGTAAATTGGGTCTTTAATTAGTATTCAATTTGGATTTTTCAAAAGATCTTGATTGAAAAGAAGAAATTATAAATACCATCTTGAATGAATTCAATTTCCAACACCTATGGTCTTTTGTAGGATATTTTTTGGAATCGTGATCTTGGGGAGGCTAAACTTTTATTAGGAAAATGTTCACTAACCACTAAATGTTTGAAAATATTATTCATTAATCCTCTCTAATTTCTTCATATTCTCTTGAAACTCAAGCTCTTGGTAGATAACTTCTTCTTCAAAGCTTATTTTCCCTCTTTTTCTGTTCTTGGGTCCATTTTTTTATTTTGATAATGTTTTTAGCAGGGATCAAGGGCTTTATTTCATCCTTAATTCACTTTCCTTCAACCTATTTATCTTCACCTCTCAAAGAATTTATTAAAATAAACTTCAATTTTGCTTTTGGCCTTTTTTTATGTTTTTTTCTCGTTGGGATATTTAATAAAAGTTCCTTTCAAAATTAGTCAATTAATTATTCATTTTTTTCAATTTAACCTGGATTTTTCTTCCTATGTTTGAATTTCTGAATAAATATATTTTGGGATATAATTCATTGGTCAGATTGAAATTTTCTTAAACTTCTTCTTAAGTATTAGCCTTTGAAAATTACAAAAAGAAATAAAAATAATCCCTCATAATCAGAATTCACCGAATTCAATTCATTTACATAGCTAGTATAAATCGAGTTTTAGAGTAATAAATAAACCCAATTAATAGGCAACTGAATAATACCCATATCCTTTCAATCATCTCAAGCAATAAGCATGGTCCATTGAAACTGAAATCTGAATTCTCTTAAAATTATCATTTTGACCTGATCCCCAAAAATGAGAAATCTAGAAAGGAATTGTGCCCTGTTTTGACAAATGAAGCATTTCAGCTCTCAACCTAAATCAAAATCAGCTTCCACGCCATTTATGATATATTTAATTTTCATAATTATGAATCATTTCATATTTTTTCAGAAGGTTTTTGAAAATATGCTTAGCAAAAGCGTTATCATAGAATGAAATTCAATTTTTTTTCAAATTTCCTTTTCAAAAATTCATAATTCCTTTTAAAACTACAAAAATGTTCCAAAAAAATACATGGATCTATTTGTGTAATTTTTCAAAATTCATAAAGAGATATGAAATTTGATATTTGTGAATATATCTTATGCAATAAAATCTCAGAAAATCATCTTGAATATTTGAAAATATAATTCTACCACCAAACAGGCTTTTGTCCTTCTCAATAATTTCTTCAAATACTTTTCTCTATCAGTCTTAAGCCAAAATAAAGCTATAATTCAAAGCCTTGGAATATCTTCATTTAAAGAGCTGAATTATTTGAGACTCTTTTCATTATCAATATTTTATTAATCATTTGACTTATACTATTTTGAGCTTCTATTATTATACTGAATTCAATAACAATTCATAAGGATTGAAATATTTTCTTTCCATTCTCCTCAATAAAACTTAATCTCACATCTCTATTATATATCATAATTTCATTAATAACTTTTTCTCCTTTTCTTCAAATTCCTTTAATATTCAATTAGATGATAATTCTCCTGAAAATTATGTGTTTTTCTGGAAAAATCCAGAGCTTAACTCTATATCCCACTGATATTAGCAGTAAGAGATTTTAATACTATCAGCTTCAATGAAAATATTCCAAAAATATTTCATAAGCTTCAAATTAATTATTTGAAGAAAATTTTCAGAATTGAATTATTAAGCTCAAAACTTAACTATAAATAGATTTTTTTCTTTATTTAAATAGCTTTCAATTTTATCTTTCAAATATAAAATCCAGATTTGTTTTTCATGAAAATAAATTCAAAAAATTCATTTTTATATTTTTTGAATGAAATTTGACTTTAAAGCTTAAAACCCCCCAAAAAGCAAATATATAATTTTGGAGAATTTTTTTAATTAAACTAATACTTGAAATCCATCAAAGCTTTTATAACCTGACTTTCTACTTAATCTCTATTATCTACTCATTATTTATCAAATCTGGCATTCTTTGTAATCCTAGTGGGTCATTCTTTTCATAAATATATCCTCCTTAGAAATTGAATCCAATAGGTTATAGGAGCTACACATCTCACAAACCAATCAATGAATAATTTTCCCTGCTTTATATCTTAAAGTTCTCTGAGGGATGACCATTAAATGTTAAATTATTGCCTGTGATATTGAAAGATAAAATCTGTATTTACTAATGTCACAGCCACTATCAGGGGTGAGGGTATTCAACCTTAAACCCACTCAAACTCATGAAACCAGAAAATACAGTATGTTTATGAGTAATAAGTTTCAGCAAATCTTCTTGCTGAAACATGCATACAGCTTGGTTCATCAATACAGACTGGATATTCCAAATACAGTTTTGTATTAACACGACTGAAACTGCATGATCACCCAACTCCACCACACCTCTTGTACAGACCCTGTAAAGCCATAAAGGGGCTGTACCATTCAACTCAATTCAAATGCATATCCCTCTCAAGAAAATTTACTTTTTGGATTGGTATTGGTGGATTCTCACATATACCCACCCCTCTTCCTCCCTCTGGGGACTTTTCCTTAGTGAATTGATATATTTGATTTTTTATTTAATAAATATTCTCACTCTTATTTTGGGGTATTATATATATTGGTTTCAAGTTGGTCTTTGCCTTTTACTCACCTGTTCAGTAGAGTTTTGGTGTCCATATCCTTATTAACTCTTCTATTTCTTTCTTCCAGGTTGAAACAGTGGACTTGGACTTGTTTGTGGTTGGCCCTTTTATTCCTTGCTCTTATTCTTTTCTTCTTTCTTATATTTACTTCATTGGCTATTATATCTTTATTACACTCTTAAATTACTCCATCTTACCCCATCTTGAGCCCTCCATAAGTGAGTTCCAGTTTACTTCTCATTCATCAATTATTACCTCTGCATGATTTTATTATTTTATTATTTATCATCAATTTTAATCTCACTCATTTTATTTATATGAAACTTGATCCTCTTTCTCATTTCTTAAATTCTGCTGACCATTTCACTTTATTATTAATTCTAAATCAAATCTCAATTTCATTTTTCTGTTGGAATTCAGGTCTTATTTTGTTTCTTGGTGGAGATTCGTCATGATAATTGATTCAGAAATTCAGGATTTGTTTCATTTTATTAGAGTGATTGTTCATTGATTTCTAATTATTCAAGAATACTGATTCAATCTTCAAGATTGATTTTGACAAATCAAGATATTTATTTGAATTATGAAGATATTAACCGATTGACTGAATTCCTCAAGACATATTTGATTTTGATTTTGAATTGATTGATGTATTGATTGACATTGATTTGAAATTCTTCAAGATTTTGATTTATTCCTCAATATTCTCATTTTATTTTATTTGGTCAAGCCTTAGCTTTATTCTCAAACTACCATCAAGTTTTGTTTCTTCATTATTCAATAATGCCTGTTCAGCACAGGCCCCCAGCAAAGAGTACAAGATCCAAAAGAAAACAAGCTGTTCTCACTCCTACAGCGAGGGCTCCTCTTGACTGCACACAATCAGTTCATCAACTGAGTGCAAATGTTGAAAGAAGACCCCCAATGGAGGGAGCAGAACCCTCCAGAAAAGGAGGTAGGAAATCAAGAAGATCAAGGTTATTCTCTGGCTTGTTGGGTGGCTGTCCTGGGATTTCTCAAGGGCATAGAAGCATATTAGGGAAAGCTGAAGATGAAGAGGGGGAGGAGTCTGTGTAAAAGGAAGAGTATGACAAAACTGAAGTTGCGGCTGCCTTGGCAGGTGCCCCTGAGGCTTCTTAAGCTCCAAATCTAGCCCCTTCTAATAGACCTTGTGTCTCTCAAGCTGAAACAAATTTTCTCAAGATGATGGAGCAACTCACTCAAAACAGTTGGGTCCAGGGAAAATTCAGGAGCCCCAGCATTCAAGACTCCATCAATGAAGGCAGCTGACTCTTTTGATGGTACTAAAGCCCATAATTTGAGAGTATATATCCAATCCTGTCAATTAATTTTCCATGATGACCCAGAAAACTTCTTTTCTCACTGGTAGAGCTGGAAAATGGATTGAACCATATCTCTCAAATCTCTCAAATGAAGACCCATCCTACCTCCTCACTGACTGGAAGTTGCTCAAAACTCAGTTATTTAATCTGTTTGGTAATCCCAATGAAGTCAGGAAAGCTTAACAGAAGTTGTATAATCTAAGGATGAAGGAAAGTGGTCATGTATCCTTTTATATTGCTGATTTTAGAATCTTAATGTCAAGATTTGGAGATTGGGGAGAAAGGGCATATATTCATGTTTATGGAAGAGGATTAGCATCAAGAATTTTGGACCAGCTAGCTTCTCACCCTGGTATGTTTAATAATCTTCAAAACCTCATGCATATTGATTTGGAACTGGATACCACGCACCATTAGAGACAGAAGTAAAAGGGTAGTAATCAACAGAAAAAGCCTCCAGTAACTGGATAAAATTCTTTCAGGCCTCCTCAAGATTACTCTTCTAATAAGCCTCATCACAAGAAGAGTAAGAAGGGGAATAATTTTCGAGTCTCAAAGGATAATTCTCATGCTTCTCCCCTCAATAAGAACAATAAATTAATTGGTCTTTAAAAGGAGAGGAGGCTTAAAGAAGTTTTATGCACTTATTGTGGTGAAAAGCACCCAATTGGAAAATTATTCAAGAGGCCTCAAAATAGGCCAGGGTCATCAAGAGGCTTCTCTAACAAGCAGGGAAAATACAGAGTGGGAATTATGATTTTTTCAATGGCTCTCACTTCCTTCAAGAGCACAATTGCGCACTCTGAATACTAGTGTCAAGAAATCCTTAAAATTTCTTACTTTTTATAGTATTCCCATTGATTCTGGTGCTACAAACTCCTTTACTGAAAAGAATTTTGTTCTCAAATACTCATTGTATATTTCAGAGCTCCTTGAAAAGATTCCTCTTTACATTTTGGATTCTAATGAATCCACTTCCTTGTTCATCACCAATTATACCAAGTGGGTTGTTGACTTGCCATCATTCCCAAGCTTTGAATCAGACTTTTTTTATCATAGATTGACCCAAGGGAGAAGAACTCATATTGGGATATGATTTCCTGTATCATTTTAATACCATTATTGATTGGAAAAATCGATTGATCACCTATGATTCTAGTCATAAGGGTTCTAGTGGTATTAATTCTTCTACTAGTAATGAATTTTTCACTTTTCTCAACAGTGTTTCTCTGGTTGGTGAACTTAAGACGCATTCCCTTCCTTCTGCCCATAATCCTCCCATAATTCCCTCTCAGTAATTACTTCCATCAAGAGATGAGAGATGTTGGAGATGATGTTGCTATATCTTCACTTCATTTCTTGCAAGGGGATATGGACCTTCCCCCTTTATCCTTTCATGCCTCTCTGGAAGAACAGTAGGATGAGTAGGAAGAGCCAGAAGATATTGAAGCTGTGCTTAAGGCTGCCCCTCCTGCTTATCACCAGTATTTGGATCTATTCTACAAGGTGAAATCAGAAAAACCTCCTCTGCACTGCGCCTGTGTTCATCATATGTAACTGGAGGGTCTTCTACCACCAGTTGGTGTTATCTACTATTTATAAAACCATGATTACAAAATACTACGGGCCTACATTTCAGAGAATTTGTAGAAAGGTTTCATTAGGCCAAGCTCCTCTCCAACAAGAGCACCTGTACTCTTTCTTAAGAAAAGTGATGGTGGTCTTCATTTTTGTGTTGAATACTGCAAACTCAATTCTGTCACTAGGAAGAACAGGTAGCCTGTCCCTCCTATGAATCAGCTTCTTACCATATTAAACAGCTCTACTATCTTCTCCAAGATAGATCTGCGCGGTGACTATAATATCCTTAGAATTAAAGAGGGGCATGAGAATTTAACTGCCTTTAGGACCAAGTATGGTAGTTATGCCATTTGGCTTGCACAATTCTCCTGCTTTGTTCCAGAATCTTGGAAATGATATCTTTGTAGATTTCCTGGAAATTATTTTTGTATTTTACTTAGATGATACTATGGTATTCACAAGAACTGAGGAAGAAGACGTCAAACATGTGAACTCTGTCCTCCAAATGCTGAGGGACAATAATCTGTTTTCCAGAGCCTCAAAGTGCGTATTCCATGCCTCAAATGTGGAATACCTTGGCTTTGTTGTTACAAGTGATGGCCTCAATATGAATTCTTCAAAAGTCCAACAAATACTGAATTGTAATCATCCCAAGAACATCAAGGATCTTCAATAATTTCTTGGCTTTGCAAATTTCTATTGTTGCTTTGTTAAAAACACCACTCCAAATAATCACTTCTCTCACTTCCCTTCTTAAAACATATTCTCCCTGTATCTTCAATGAGGAAGCTCTCTGTCAGTTTCAATTACTCAAAGAAGCATTCACCACTTCTCCTATCCTTTCTCATTTCAATCCTTCTCTACCAACTATTGTGTAGACTGATGCTTCTGATTGTGCCTTGGGTTCTGTACTGAGTCAGGTGAATTACTCAGGAAAGAATCCCATTGCATTTGAGATTTACAAGCTTCTCCCAGCTGAGCTCAACTATGATAGTCACAACAAGGAGCTCCTTGGCATAGTTTGGGCTCTCAAGTGCTGGAAATCTTTTCTTCCTTCTCTTTTTCATTTCTTTGAAGTATTGACAGACCATTATTCTCTTCAATAATTTATGTCTTCCAAAGTCTTTACTCATCATCAATCTGGATGGGATAAATTTCTCTCTGAGTTTCAATTTACTATCACTCAACACCCAGGAAGACTGGCCACTTTACCAGATTCATTGGCATGTGGGGATTATGTGTACCCAGAGAGGGGGGTGGAATATATTGACAAGAATCCTCAAAATTCTCATCAAATTGTGAAGAAAGATGGAATTCAGGAATCAAGATTATTTTCAATCAAAGTAGATATGCTCTCAGTTTTAAAAGTAAGTATAGAAAGACAAATATTATAAAAAAGTACTCGAGAAACTAGCAAGAGGTTAATCAGTACCAGATTATTCTCTTGAACCTCAAGCCAAGTTACTGTTATTAAAAGTTAGAGTGGTTATTCCAATAAATCAAGAACTTCAATTGAAAATAATTCAAAAGCGTCATTACTCACTGTTGGCTGGCCACCCTGGCCAGGTGAAGACCCTCAAGCTCATAAAGAGGGATTTTCATTGGGCTGGCATGAGTCAAATCATCAAGGACTATGTTTCCTCATGTCAGAAATTTTCAAGAAACAAAAACCTTCATCATAAGAAGTTTGGATTACTCAAGCCTCTTCAAATTCCATCTGGTCCTTGAAATTCCTTATCAATCGAATTTATCACTCAATTTCCATTTCCCAACAAATTTTACTCAATCTTAGTAGTTGTGGACTGATTCTTGAAAATAGTCACTATTGTTAGTGATAGAGGTTCATTATTTGTTTTATCATTCTGGACTCAATTATGTCAGCAGCTCAAGATATCAAGAGATCTTTCAGCTAATTTTCATCCTGAAACAGATGGACAGACAGAGAGGGTAAATCAGATTCTAGAATAGTATCTTTGGATGTATGTCAGTTACCATTGAGATGTTTGGCACATCTGGCTCCCTCAGGATGAATTTTCCTACATTAATCAAATAATAAATCACCTTTTCTCACCATTTATGGAAGAAATTTCAGCTTTGATTCAATTGATATTTCTGAAGAGACACCTGCTGGAAATTTATCAACAAAACTCCAATCAGTACAGCAAGTAGTCATGGAAGAATTAGAGTCAGAAATAAGGCAATTTACGAAGTATGTGGATAGAAATAGGACAATTACACCTTATTTCCAACCTGGGAACAAAGTATGGCTAGCCTCAGGTAATATAAGGACTAAAAGACCCACCAAAAAACTTTCATAAAGATTGTTGGGACCCCTTTAAGTCTTTAAGAAAATTGGAAGGCATGCATATCACCTCAAGTTACCTCAACAATGAAAGTCAGTTCACCCTGTGTTCCATGTGTCTTTATTAGAGCCAGTCAAGCAATCAACTATCTCAAACCAACATCAATTGCCACCACCACCAGCCATAGTGGAGGAGCAGGAGGAATGGGAATTGGCTCAGTTTCTGGACTCAAAACTCAAGAGGGGTAAATTATTGTATCTTCTAAAGTGGAAAGGATTCAGTGAAGACCCAGAAAGAGAAAATTGGAAACCAGCTTCCAACCTTACCAGCTCACCAGACCCTTTCAAGGATTTCCACACTTTTTACCCTGACAAGCCTGGCCCAAATACCTCAAGAGTTTTATTTTATGGTTCTTGGTGGGGAGTAGAAGTTATGAAATTAAGTTCCTCTCCTGGAATGCACCTTTAAGGGGGCATTCTACCCAAACATGCTGTAAGAATCACCTTGGCCACTTTGTGAGCACTTGTTAAATTCTTTGGACAGGCTTAGAAGGCATTTCAACATCAATACCCTTGAATTTGGACCTTTCATCAAGATATGGCCAAATTTCCCCTTTGTGTCTTTTCTATTTTCTTTTTCCAAAAATTATGCCATTTACCATTATTAAAGACATTTGTTAACTCAAAATAATTTATGGAAAATTATGCCATCCATCATTATTCAAGACATTCTTTAGCTCAAAGCCAATTATGGCAAAGTTTTTTCTGTTCTTTATGGTGCTTGCTGGGGAGTGGAAGTTATAAAAGTAAGTTCCATCTCCTGCTATTCATCTGTTTAGGCTTCTACTTCTTGTAAAACAACACCTTGGATACTCTGTGAGCAACACATGCTCTGCCTTATTTTTCAGGAAAATTATGGCTAAAATTCAAGCAACTCACCACAAAAAGGACAACTCTATGAATTTTATTGATTTCTTCTTTTTCTTTACTCTCTTCTTCTCTTATTTCTTTCTTTCTTTACTTTTATAATTTTTCTTTCTTTTTATTTCTTCAAGAAGCAGCAGCATCCCCTCCCATATCATGTATTGGGAGGTTCCATTTATGTTAGTTTTAGTAGCTATAAGAGTGGGGATAAAAGTCAAACCAAACACAAACAAGGACAAGGAAACGAGCTATCTCTACCCAAATCATCAAAGGTTCTCTGAAAATCATCAATCAGTTCATCCTCATACCATGAAACTTTTGCAGCCATATCCTCAGAAGCAGTACTGGGGATCATCCAATGATTATCATAAGTAATTACCTCCCTACTATTTCTGTCAACTCTTCTAAACAACCTGGTCAGAGAATCTGGGTCTTCATTTGATGTATTTTGATCCTCCCTGGTAACCCAGATAGGCCAAGGTTCCCTTTTCTGAAATACTTAGGCGGTAGTAAATGGAAAAGGCAAGCAATCTTCTCTTCTTTTACTGGAGCAGGCCACAGGTTTTAGTTGTTAGGAGGTGACAATTGGAGAAATTCTGTGCTGAGGAATGGGTGATGGCCTCACTTGTGAAGCCAAGGGAGGCCTGGAAGTGGAAGGATTTGGTGAAGGAGGAGGAATAGAGGATGGAATGGCTGAAAGGACTGGTTGGAAATTTCTGGGGGAACTTGGTATCACTTGACTTTGAAATCTTCTGGAAGCAGGTTTAGAAGGTGAAGCACTGGATTGCTGGCCAATAGAGTTAGGTACCACCTCAACTCCTTCACCAACTAGCTCATTACTACCTTCAGAATTGGGATTAGTGGGTGAATCAGAAATTCTTCTCAGTCTCTTCACCCCACCTTGGCTGTTGATCCTGAAAATGGGGACCTCTGAGCTGTAATAAATTGGCCTCCCAACATTGGTCCACCTAGACACATCCCTCTGCCTGGAACCAGTCACTAATGCAAGATATAAGTATCATAATCAATCAAGAAAATTCACCATATTTACAGCTGGATTACCCTGAAGTACCATCAGGAGTAGGAGCCTCAGGAACTGGGAACTCTTTTTCAAAAGGACCATATTTTTTACTCCATAGATACCCCTGACATTGGAAAGTGGATCCCCTGGACATTGAAAAGGTTTCTTCCCAACAAAACAGTGTTGGAACTTTGAAGAGCAGGGGTCATAATGTTGGAAACACTGTTTTCCCTTCTTCAAGAACTCAGTACAAGCAGGATCAAGAGCTTCTACCGCCTTGTACCCATCATAAGTTTGAGAAGGATCAAAATGACCTGAAGAAGCCATTGACCAAGGAGAACCCAGCGGACTGAAGATGCCGGAACCACAAAGGAAAGATGGTGGAAGAACAGAAGGAGAATATTCAGTGAGTTCAGTCAGCTTGGAACTCATTTCTGGAGTTACAGAATCAAAATAGTTATGGCATCAGATATGCATATCAAATTTCTGAATAAAATCAAGGTTCTGGGTGCCATGCTCAATTAGGGCCCTTCTCAAGGTCCTCAGCTCAATTGTGGGCCCCCTTTTTTATGGACCTGGACTGGTCTCAGTAGTCCAGGCCATATGGGCCAATTTGGCCACCAAAATCATCCTTGGCCCCTGGTAACCCCTTCAAAATTGGGCCCAGGGGGACTTCAACTTCCCCTATTCTCTGCAGGCCGTCAGCTGTAGAAATCAAAAATAGCCAAAATGGTTGAAATTCCAAACTTCAATGGAAAGTGCCATGATAGGAAAATAACAAAAATGCTCCAGGATGCACCCAAATGACCTCAAAAGGCCATTTGGGGCCTAAAAATTAAATAATGATGGGGACAGGCCCCCCTCTTGATATGCATATGGAAGTAATTGGTGCAAGAAAATACCTGTGATAATTATGGTCAATTCTTGTTGGTGGCTACACATTCATATAGCCATCCTTCACCATTTTTGAAGCTGCAGGTGATGGTGGCCTCCATTTTTGGATTCAGCCTGTGATCCTTTGAGATATGACCACATATCCAAAAAGGTCACAAGAAAAACTTTATACTAATTATACTCTTAATAATTATCTTAAAACCAGTGAAAATGCATAAATAGGTACAAAATTGGATTAAAACAAAATCTAATAAGTAAGAATTTGAAATAAATTACACCATTAGATTCCTCATGGTAAGATACACATATATCATTTTTATGGAATATCTGTAAAGTCAATAATTACTGAATAATAAGTAATAATACCCTAAAAAATACATAAAATCTTATTCGATTCAGAACCAAATGACAAACCATGTAAAATAAATTGTGCCATTGGATTCCTATAAAAATACTACAAATAAAATAATTTTATTACAATTATCTAAAGTCAATACTCAAGGAACTAAGCTGAATATATGCACTTTTTTGGTCAATGCATACATTCATGGTTTTTAGCTAATATCTCTTGAAATCTACATGATAGAGAGCCAAACCAAAGATAAATTAACCACACAATTAACTTAAGAAGACAGATATGAACTCTATTTGACAAGCTATAAGCAATGTTATAACTTGTGAGAGTTTATTGAACAAAATTACTAGAGCTGTTGACCACTTTGTTGTGAAAGTGGTCCAAACTTAAAAAAAAGTGAATATTCAGATTCTACTAGCTCATATGTGAAGAATAATGTATTTTTTATCATAATACTCAATATAAAAGCTCCTGAAATTAAGGTTTGAAGTTTAAAATATTGAATTTTGACAGAAAAGATGAGATACAAGAAAAATAATCCAAAATAGAGTTTTCATGATGTAATAAAACTCTCTTTAAAGCTTAATGAGGAAATACTAGACTATCATAGTTCACTCTCTGAATAGCTTTAGATTGTATAACCTCAAAGTTATTAATGATCAAAGTTCAAGCTTAAAATTTATCATTGATGATCACTCACTGTAATCTTATTTTAAGTTTAACAGTTATATAAGTTATAAACTGGTGAATACTATTAGATTATGATTAATACTAATAAAATTTACGAATTTCAAGCTTCCACCAAGCCTATGATGTCATCAAACTTAGAGTTATAGTGATAACTCTAAATAATGGCATAATACTGAGATAAGATGGTTTGATCATGATGTAATCATCATTAAACCTTATAATACTGATCATTTCCAGTGCATACCATCAGTAAACGTCTACTAGAAGCCTAATGGACTCTAGAAGGGAGATATTTACTATAAATAGGGCTCTTTTTACTCTATTTCCCCCCAGACGCATCAAAACAATCAAACAATTAAATGAAAAGGTGAAATATTTATTCTTTATATATAAATCTATTTTATTATAGAAGACCAAAGATAATATCAGTTATAATCATCAATATTGATGTGATTACTCCAATTTTTCCTTTTTTTTGTTATAATTCTCTTAGAAATCTTATTTCCACGTAAAATCAAGAATATTTGTGATTTCTTTTATTTTTATTTGTAAATACAATTGGAATAAGTTGTATTTACATTACTTGGCGTAAAATCTTCCAAAATTATTATATTAAGCGTCAAAAGCAGGTTATTTTCTTATATTATAATAACTTCTCTCTATTATTACTATTAATAATTCTTCAATCAATATAAATAGTATTTACATTTATATAACTTTAATATTAGTAATATTGTTTTTTATTAATAAAAAACAATTTTTTATGCCTTCATTATTTGTTGGTAACAATAATAAAGTGCTTTTAAGTATATTAATTATCAAATATAAATATATTTATTTCATAATATGAATTATATTATTATATTTATTTAATAATATAATTATTTTTATGCCAACATTCTAATTAATCTTTATTATTATAATTATTTTTATCTTATTTACTTTATTTGTAAGGGAATTAAGAGTACAATAAGTAAAATACTAGTAATTTTTACTTATTGTTTCATAGTCAAACCTTACACAGCCCATGGCCACAAACCCCCCTTGATTCAAGCAGTAAATGACTCAAGAAAGAAGAATCACTCACTCAATGAAGAATATTTCTTTTAATGAAAGGAAGAAGAAACAAGGAGGATTATAGGGAAGATTTTCAGGATAATGATCAAGAGGAAAGGAAATGAACAGAATTAAATATATTAAAATTGTGTGGGGAATTGGGAAGGACACTCAATAGTGGCAGGTTATTATGGTGTTCAGGAGCCCACCAGTTTCAAGAGGGGGATACTGTCACAGCCACTATCAGGGGTAAGGGTTTCAACCTGGAATCCACTCAAACTCATGAAACCAGAAAGTCCAGTATTTATATCAGAAATAAGTTTCAGCAAATCTTCTTGCTGAAACATCAATACAGGTTGGTTCACCAATACAGCCTGTCAATAGTTGTACATGTTAGATTCACAACACTGAAACTGTATGATCCCCCAACTTCTTATCCAAATCAATTCAAACCAATATTCCTCTCAATAAGATTCACTCTTTGGGTCAGGGCTGGTGAATCCTCACATATACCAGCCCCTCTTCCTCCCTCTGGAGATTTTCTCCTCAGTTAATTAATATAGTTTATTTATTATTTAATGAATATTATAACTCTTATTTTTGGGTATTATATCTATTGGTATTAAGTTAGTCTTTGCATTTCTTCTTCACCTGTTCACTATGAGCTGTGGTGGCCATATCCTTATTAAATCTTCTCTTCCTTTCTGACATGTTGAAACAGTGGACTTGGACTTGTTTGTGGATGGCTCTTTTATTTATTACTCTTATTCTTTGTTTCTGCTTTTTCTTATATTTATCTATTTATCAATCTTACATTTATTAAACTCTTAATTGTATCCAATTTATTCCAATTCTTGAGCCCTCCATGAGTGAGTCCCAGTCAACTGAGTGCCAGACCCTCTTCACTTCAAAGAGGCCCTGTGACAGGTGCTTGGTGGGGAGAAGAAGTTATTAAAGTAAGTTCCTCTCCTGGAATTCACTTTTAAGGGGGTATTCTACCCAAATTTGCTGTAAGCAATACCCTGGCTACTTTGTGAACACTTGTCAATTCTTTGGACAGTTCCAGAAGGCCTTGCAAGATCAATACCCTCAAATTTGGACCTTTCATCAAGATATGGCTGAATTTCCTATTTTCTTTTTTATTTTATTTTCTAAATCATTCCATTTATCATTATTCAAGACATTCCTTAACTCAAAGTCACCTGTGGAAAAGCCTCTATTTTTATGGTGCTTGGTGGGGAGTGGAAGTTATGAAAGTAAGTTCCATCTCCTGGTATTAATCTCTGAGGGTTTCTAATTCTTGTAAAACAACACCTTTGACACTCTGTGAGAAAAAGAATTCTTGGTTTTATCTTTCAGGAGAATGATGGCTAAAATCAAGAAACTCACCACAAGAAGGACACCCCTCAGAATCTTCTTATTTTTCTTTTTCTTTACTCCTTTTTTTCTCTTAATTGTAGTTTATTTTCTTTCTTTACTTGTATAATTCTTGCTTATTTTTATTTCTTTTATAAAGAAGAAGCATTGCCTCCCACATCACTTATTGGGAGGCTACATTTATTTATTTATTTATTTATTTATTTATTTATTCCAAGCTTAGTATTTTATAAGAGTGGGGATAAAAGACAAATCAAACAGAAAAAAGGACAATAAACTAGTCATCTCTACCCAAATCATCAAAGTTTTTCTGTAAATCATTAATCAACTCATCCTCATACCATACAAGTTGAACAGCCATCTCCTCAGAAGCAGTGCCCAAAATCATCCTATCATTAGCCTAAGAAATCACCTCCCTAATATTTCCATCAACTCTTCTAGAAAACCTGGCCACAAAATCTTGGCCATCATTCTCCCTATTTGGATCTTCTCTGGTGACCCGGATAGGCCAACTGTCACAGCCAAGGAGGCAGGGGCATTACCAATCATCTTCAACAATCATTACTTCATTGATACCCTTCAAAACCCAATCAGCAAGGGGTTTTCATTCAACATTCTCCAAATACAGTTTCATACAGGATTCATCAATACAGGCGCAAATACCTGTATTGGATTCACCAATACAGGATTCAATCCCACATCCAACTTCTTCCAGCATACAGGCAATTATCTCAACACTCAAACTCCAAGGCTGGTATTTCTCACATATACCAGCCCCTCTTCATCCACCTGGGGGTTTTTCCCCCAGTTAATTAAAATATTGGATTTATTATTTAATAATATCTTATTTCTAATTAAGAAATATTATTTTATTAATTATTAATTTAGTCTTTGCCTTCCCTCACCTGTTCAGTAGAGTCCTGGTGGCCATATCCTTTATTAATCCTTTTCTCTTTTCTGAACAGGTTGAAACAGTGGTACAGAATTATTTGTGGTTGGCTCTTTATTATTGCTTTTGTTTTCCTCTCATATCTTTTAATTCTTATTATTTTATGACTAGGAAATTATTATCTTATTTCATTACTCTTATCATTTGAGTATCTTATTCTGAGCCCTCCATAAGCAAGTCTGTTCACTGAGTGCCAGGCCCTCTTCACTTAGAAGAGCCCCTGTGACACCAACGTTCTCCTTGCTGAAATGCTTGAGCAGTAGGGAATGGAAAAGGAAATTGATCCCCTCTTCTTCTACTGGAGCTGGGCACAGGTTGTAATTTCTGGTAGGTGATTATTGGAGAGTTTCTGGCCTGTGGAATGGGTGATGGTCTCACTGGTGAAACCAGGGAAGGCCTGGCAGTGGAGGGGTTTGGTGAAGGAGGAGGAATTCAAGATAGAATCTTGGAAATGACAGGATGGAAGTCTCTGGGGGTACTTGGTATGATGTTACTTTGTAATATTCTGGATGCAGGTTGGGAAGGTGAAGTGCTGTATTGGTGGCCAATTGAATGAGGAACCACCTCAGCGTATTCACCATCCAGTTCATTGCTACCTTCAGCATTGGGATTGGTGGGTGAATCTGCAATCATTCTCAATCTTTTCACCACACCTTGGATATTGATCCTTGAAATGGGGACCTTTGAACTGGAATAAATTGACCTACAACCAGTGATGATGGGCCCTCCAACATTGATCCACCTTACCGCATCCCTCTTCCTGGATCTAGTCACTAATCCAAAATATCAGTATCACAACAAACCAAGAAAACCACAGCACCTGCTGTTGGAATAACTTGAAGTCCCATAAGGAGTAGGGGCCTCACAAACTGGTAACTCTCTCCCAAAAGAACCATCCATCTTACTCCACAAATACCATATGACATTGAAAAGTGGAGCCCCTGGACATTGACAAGGTTTCTTCCCAACAAAACAATGATGGCACTTGGAAGATCAGGGTTTATAGTGTTGTAAACACTTTTTCCCCTTATTCAAGCACTCATTACAGGCAGGATCAAAAACTTTGACTTCCTTGTACCCATCATAAGTCTGGGAAGGATCAAAATGACCTGAAGAAGCCAATTACCAAGGGGAACCTGGCCACCTGAAGATTCTAGAACCACAAAAGACAGATGGAAGAAGAACAGAAGGGGAATATTCAGTAATTTAAGTCAGTTTGGAACTCATTTCTGGAGTTATGGGAGCAAAATGAGTGAAGAGCCTGAGATATGCATATAAAGTCCTGAATTATGTCAAGGGTCTGGGGCCATGTTTTCAGCTATGGCCTCCCCAAGGTCCTCAATATATGTGAGCCTTTAAGATATGACCACATATCCAAAAAGGTCACAAAATAACCTTATAATAATTATTCTAATAATAAGGATTCAAAATATTATCTTAAAATAGGGGTAAATTATGGTTTACCTCAGAATCTAATGAATAAATGTGTAAAATAAATTATACCATTAGATTCCTCAGGGTAAACACACATATAACATTTTCATGTCATATCTGTAAAGATAATACTTACTGTGTAATATGCAAAAATGCCATAAAAAAGCATAAACTCTTGTTTATCTCAGAAACCAATGGAGCAACATTTGAAATATATTGCACCATTGGATTACCCATTGAAAACTACCCATATAAAAGTTTTATGTAATATCTTTAAAGTCGATACTTAAGGAAATAACCTGAATATATGCACTTTAAAGATAAGCACATATATTCATGGTTTTTAGCTTATATCTATTCAAATATACATGATAGAGAGCTTAAATAAAGATACATCTTACACTTAATTACTGTAACAACAAATATATGAACTTTATTTTACAAGTTATAGACAAGGGTATAGCTTGTAAGGGTTTATTGAATAAAATTGCTATATCTGTTGACCACTTTGTTGCGAAAATTGTCCAAAATTAAAAAACGATTAGATATTAAATCTCTACCAGTTCATACATGAATAAAAATGTATTTTTTATCATTCTATTCAAGGTACAACCCCCTGAAATGATGGTTTGAAGTTTAAAATAGTAAATTTCAACAGAAAAGATGAGCTACAAGAAAACTCATAAAAATGGATTTTTGATGATTGAATGATTTTCTCTTGGAAGTCTAATGACAAAATTCCAATCTATCAAAATATACTCTTTTAATGGCTGTAGCGTGTGTAACTTAAAAGTTATTAATGATCAAAGTTTAAGCTTAAAATTGATCCCTTATAATCACTCACTGTAATCTTATTTTAGGCTTAACAGCCATATAAGTTATAAAACTGGTGAATACTATTAGATTATTATTTATACTAATCAAATCCACCAATTTTAGGCTTCTTCTAAGCCTATTATGTCATCAAACTGGGAGTTATAGTGATAACTCTAAATAATGGTGTAATAATGAGATAATATGGTTTAATTATGATGTAATCATCACTGAACCTTAACATATTGATTAATTCAAGTAGAAAACATCAGTAAAAATATACTAGAAGCCTTTTGGACTATAGGAGAGAGTATTTTACTATAAATAGAGCTCTTTCTACTCCATTTCTCCCTCAGACACAACAAAAACATTAAATTATTAAGATCAAAGGTAAAATATTTCTTCTTTTTATATAAAACTATTATAAATTCAAAGAATCAAGTTCATCTTTTTTATAATCATTTATTTTGACATGATTGAATCAACTTTTAATTGTTTTTGTTAGATTTCTCTAAAAATCTCTAATTCCATGTATGTCAGCCTGTGACTCAAAACAGAGCACTAGCATGACATCCAACATACCATAAATAATGGTATGACAAGTATTGAACAAACATAGTCAATACAGGTAATAAATAAGAGGAAAACAATCCTCTTAAATTAAACACCAACCTTATCCAAACAGAATAAGGAAACCTAAAGGAGAATAAACAAGTCAAAACCCTTATTTTCACCTCTCATCTAACTTATGCATACTTAAGTTATTCTATACCAAAATGGTATTTTTCTTAAAGCTCACATAGAGAGTTACACAATGATATCATCCATGTTGTTGTAACATCACTACAACTGGAGATACCATATGACCTTTATTTCAAAACCAAGACCCCCCTGAAAGTCAAAGAGGGCTTGTACAAAACTGTACAAAGGTATAACCAAATTAAAGATCTCAACAAGAGCTTTAATTTGAGACACCTTAGACCTCTGTATCTCTTAAATTGACTGAGGGATCTTAGTTCAAAGGTTTAACAACCAAAAATACAGATATTCTGAAAACAAGAAAGTAGACAAACCCCTGTATCTTTGGCATACACTCATAGAACCATACAGTGTAATATACCAAACTGTAGAGCTAATCAAGCCCTACAATACTGTATCATCAGAATACAGATATCTTCCAAATTGGAGAAGATATCTGGCATGGAAGTTTTTGAAGCCTCATACTGATGTACAAAATTACATCCAAAAACTTAAAACCCTTCTAACTTTTTCTATTTGAAAGAAGGGTAAACATGAAGCATACCAAATTGAAGAGCTCATCTAGCCCTTCAATTCTGTGCTCTTGGTTTCTTGATATCTCAAAAACTGTCTAAGATATCTTGGTTGGAAGTATTTTGACCAATACTGGCCTGTACCAAACCTGTACCAACCAGTACAGTCTTGATACTTAAAATAATGGTTTTTTAAAGCTTGAACCCGCCCAGAATGACTAATATTGATTATACAGACACCAGAACAACGTCATCCAAGTGCTGAAGTGGCAGGTGAAAAGTTTTTTCACCCTGTATTGATCCAGAATGATCATTTGTGGTGCTAAAACCACAATTCTGCCTATATTGACGTCAGAATTGAGGATCCAGAACCACAGATTGACCATTGGAGTGAAAATTTTCACTCCTCTGACGTGTGAAGAGTTAATAACTCTTGACAGTCTTGAAAGATATAAAAAGAAGGGTTTTTTCCTTGAAAACCCATCATTCTTATCTTATTTTACCCATATTCTTACGTGACAAAACTGTCATCCATCAGTAGTGTCCTTAGAATTATTAAAAGACATAATTAAAGTATAATTATTGTAGTACTTCTTTACAGTCAAAGATATTAGAGTATTGCAACCCAGGTCCTCAACAGACTCATCACCACTGTTACCACATAGCAGTAGGACCTGAAGAATTAAAATTATCTATTTTGACGTGTCACAGTCATAATACTAGCTTGTATTTACACTTTATAGCTACTATATAGACTCACCCTGACAATGTAAAAACAAGAATATTTGCAATTTCTTTTAATTTTTATTTTAAATACAATTTAAATAGGTTTTATTTATATTTTCTTGGTGTACAATTATTCAAATCTATTATATTAAGTGCTAAAAGTAGGTTATTTCCTCCCTTTATTGTAATTTTTTGAATAATTCTTAAATTAATATATATAGTATTTATATTAATACATAATCTTGATATTGGTGATATTATTGTTATGATTGGTTTTTATTATTGAAAAAGATTTCTTATGCCTCTATTATTCATTTTTAATAATAATGAAGTGCCATAAATATATTAATTATCATATATAAATATATTTATTTTATTATATTAATTTTTTTAATATATAATTTATATTATTTTATTCATTTAGTAATATACATATTATACACCACAATAATAATAATTGATTATCATTATAATTATCTTTTATCTTATTCTTTATTTTTCATAAGGAAATTCAAAGTACAATAAGTAAAATATTAGTGATTTTTACTTATTTTTTCATAGTCAAACCTTACAATATGGGACCCCAGTCAGCAAGGCTGGACCTCCCTTTCAAGCTTTGGGAGGTCCCCCTTTTATGGTTCTGGGCTGATTGCAGCAGCTCCAGGGAATATAGGCCAATTTGGCAACCTACGGCATCCTTGGCCCCTTGGAAACCCCTTCAAAATTGGGCCCAGGAGGACTTCAACTTCCCCCACAGCATACGGGCCGTGGGCCATAAAAAACCAGAAATGGCCAAAAATGGCCAGATTTCAAGATTTTGAGAAAGTTTCCATAGGATTAAAAGGACCAGTATTGAGCCAGATGGTACCCAAATGTCCTCTATAGACCATTTGGGCCCAGTAATTCAAGAATTATGGGTACAAGACCCCTGTTCAGATATGCATACTGAAGGAGCTGGTGCAAGAAGAGACCTCAAGATGTTATGTCCAATTCTTGGGGGTTGCTAGGCATTCCTATAGCCATTATTCACCATTTTTCAAGCTGGGAATTATAGTGGCGTCCATTTTGGGATTCAGCCCATGGCCACCAACACTCCTTGATTGAAAGCAGATAAAGACTCCAGGCAGGAAAATAACTCAAGAAAGGAAATAACTTAATTAAAGGAAGAAAGAACAAGGATAATGAGGGGAAATGTTTTCATGATAATGGTCAAGAGGAAAGAAAATTCAAAAATTGAAGATTTTAAAAATTTTGTGGGGAATTGGGGATGACACTCAAGAGTGGCAGGATATTATGGTGTTCAGGAGCCCACCAGTTTCAAGAGGGGGATACTGTCACAGCCACTATCGGGGGTAAGGGTTTCAACCTTAAACCAACTCAAACTCATGAAACCAGCAAATCCAATATGTGTATCAGCAATCAGTTTCAGCAAATCTTCTTGCTGAAACATGCATACAGGCTGGATATTCCAAATACAGTTTTGTATTAACAAGACTGAAACTGTATGGTCACCCAGCTCCACCACACCTATTTTACAGTCCCCGTACATTCATACAGGGGCTGTATTATTCAAATCAATTCAAATGAAGATTCCTCTCAAGAAAATTTACTTTTTGGATCAGGAATGGTGGATTCTCACATATACCAGCCCCTCTTCCTACCTCTGGGGATTTTTCCCCAGTTAATTGATATATTATATTCATCATTTACTAAATATTCTTACTCTTATTTTTGGGTACTATATTTATTGGTTTTAAGTTGGTCTTTGCCTTTTCCTCACCTGTTCAGTAGAGCTGTAGTGGCCATATCCTTATTAACCCTTCTCTTTCTTTCTGACAGGTTTAAACAGTGGACTTGGACTTGTTTGTGGTTGGATCTTTTATTCCTTACTCTTGTTCTTTATTGCTTCTTTCTTATATTTATTTCATTACAAATTCTATCTTTATTAAACTCTTAAGTGTACTCCATCTTACCCCATCTTTAGCCCTCCATAAGTGAGTTCCAGGCCCTCTTCACTTAGAAGAGCCCCTGTGACACATGATTCAAGGATTTAGAGTTTTGTTTCATTTCTATTCTGGTAAATTAGAAATTTAGCTTTCATCTTCTAATCCAGGAAAACATTATTTCTTTTTGTGAAAATAATGTTCCGTGCCATGATAGATCTTAATATTTTGATAAATACTGTATTTGTGTATTAATCCTGAAAACCCCACATAAGAATAATTAATTGATTAATTTAAATCACATACTAATTTTAATTATATATATTAGCTCAACAGAAAGGAACTTTCAGCTCCAACGACTCACTTTATCCAAAAGAATGATAATTTATATTTGAAAAATAAGTAAACTCAAATCCTTAATACATAATTTTTTTCAAATGGAGATAAATTGTCCCATCATTTGGTGTCATCTAAGATCATTTAATAAGACCATTATAAAGAAATATCACACAAATAAGTAAGTGTTTCAATTAAATCACTTGCAATATTTAAATTCTTTGTTTCAAATTTATAAATGAGCTATATGTATACTTCCACTCAATTAATAATACAATGAACCTTTTTATGTATAATAAAGCTGTTCCATTTCTAATACCAAAAAATTAAATCAATATATCTAGCTGATTCAACATTCAAATTAAATATAACTCTCAAAAGTGCAACTGTTATCTAAATACCTGGTTCATGTTCATGATATTTTGAGTTGCTGTGAAATACATGGTTATTTCAAATTAGCAATATTAGATAAAAAATTATTTATAAGATGAATTCCAAAAGGTTTCTGAGAGATACTATTCATACTTTCTTCTTTCAAGATACTTGCGAGCTTGTTTTAGTGTGTGATTGGACAAGGTAGTCATGGGTGATCAGTTCTTAATTTCTGAAATTTCCTTTATCCAAGGCTTAAAAATATTTTTAGCTGCCTCTGTAAATACACAAAAAACAGTTTCCTACTGAGAACACTAATCAAAATTTAAGATTATGGATTTAAAGCAAGGGAATAATAACTTAACAGTATATTATGAGACCTAATAAAGAATCAGTAAAAACACTAAAAATAATTAAAATATAACTGAAAAGATATTAAATCTGTTTGAGTGGTCAATATATAGTAATAAATCAAAAAATTTTGGATGATGATTTGAGGTTAAATTAAATCTAAATTGAGAAATATGATGGTAAGATTCAGCTCAGTGATTTGTAAGTTCTTGATCTTCATATCAAAAAGAATATAAAAAGAGGATTCATAAAAAAAAATAGATATTTTTATATTTTCCATTATGGAAATAAGAAAAAAAATTCATCATGTCAATCTTTTTTTAATAATGTACCAAATAAACACATCAGCAGGTCACTAGTGATGTTTGATTAAAAGATAAATAAAATGGGAGACAAATCCCATAACCTGAATATTCATCATCAATGAAATACCCTTCTCTGTTACAATGAAGGTATATTATATATACTACTTAAAAATATTAGATCCCACAATTGTTGGGTGGGTAGGTCTCTCTAGTATAGCTCCTATAACTGCCATCCTTGGTGATCTTTTATGGCCACATATATATCACCATGGGTCACAACAGATTAAAGACTCTAATACAGGTATATTATGTGGGTTATTTGGTAGTATAATTGAATGATTAGGTGTCAACCTGGACCAAAAGCTTTTTATACTTTTAATACACTTAATTTCCCAATATAAGGCCCCCATGCATTTGTTGTACAGTTTCTTATGTCTCAGAAGCACCAGGAAACATCAGGGAAGTATTAAGAAGAATATTTTTACCTTTTATGGAGTAAAAATGAAACTTTTTTGTCCCAAATCCACATTCTAATCTCAATTAAAGACTATCTATTGGAACTTTGTAGCCATAAATTAGTGAATGGAGTGAGAATATTTTCTATATGGTCATGGGGAAAGGCAAATATCTTCCCAATAACTCAGATAGAGATAAAAAAGGGGCCTTTTTTACCAACAAGAAGAACAATTTTTTTATTGTAATTCTCATGTGTTAATTCTGTCAAAGATAGTCATCATTTCAGAATTGACCAGCTGAAATGATATTCTTAATCATTTTAGTGATTGTTATGATGATTTTATACAGGGATTTAAGTATATTAATTTCCCCTATATTATTTTATTAGATGTGTTTTAGCCTTTTCAGAACTAATAATTAAATTTTACACCAAAATCTATAGTATTTTTGGATACTATATCATAGAGTAATCTTGAAATAGAACACATTTTAATTCTGTATGGCAAAAATTTGAGAGGATGAAAAAAAAAATATTCTTAATATTTTTTTGATGTTATAATTTTTTTAAATTTTATGATTATTTGAATGGTACTTAAGAAAGTCAATAAAAAATTCCAACCACCATTTTGAAATTATTTCAAACCTTCAAATTATGTGAAAAAAGTTATTTTGAGCCTTGAGGTATATTTTACATACCCAAATAGGCCAAAATTATCTTCAAAAATAATTTTTGAACTATGCATAACCCATAAGTCATGCATATATTCAAAATTCATCATTTTTTATTTCAGAAAAGATGAATAAATTCTTTGTTAATATGTAAATCCATGGATTTAAGGCCAAATTTTGATTCTACACAAAATTTAACCTAGGGTAGTTCCATAGAGTGAATAAGCTTAAATTAACTCTACAAGGTGTTAATATGGAAAATACTTCACTACCACATCATTAATACCACATAAGAGAATTTTGAAAAAATTTGTTTTTCTTGATTTCATGCCAAAAAAATGGGAATGTGAGAAATCCCATTTTACATACACACTAAGAAGAGTGTTATGCATGTTTTTGGCACTTAATATTATGGTATTCTTATATACAGTTTTGATACACCCATAGTGGATATCAGTCTTGAAGCCTGAATTTCTATTTTTGACATAGAAATAGCAAAGGGGGACAAAAGACATCAAAGAGAGCCAGGGTACCCAACTTCTGAGGTCTCTGAGGCATAGATAGCTCTAAAGCTTAGATCCATGGCTGATGATGGCCCAATCATTATACTAAAACCTTTTGGGAACCTAGTTACCAAGTTGAAATCTCATTAAATCATAAGAAAATTGCAAATAAGCTGCTAATTTGATGTGACAAGGAGGTAAAAAGAATCTTAGACTCCTGTAACCATTTCAATTCTCAAATACTCTCCATGGATAAACCTTAAAATATTGAGTAAAAATATTTTTGGACTAGTATCCATTGATTCACCTCATAGCAACCAGCCATTTAATGATATTTGCAATTCTACATATAAATGAGGTAAAAACTTCAAAAGTTCATTAAAAAACAATTTTTGATTAATCTTTCTGAAAATTTCAGAACCAATGGAGAAAATGATTATCCATAAATACACCAAAAATAATTACAGTTTCATAAGTAAAATTGAAAGTTTTACTCACAGTCCATTTTTGATAATCCCACATGAAACACTGAATCTTCAAAAATTCACAGAAAATTCAACCTGTGATGAAATTTCCAATAAAATTCATAACTTTGAGAAATTAATGTTTATTTTGAAATAAAAGAAGATTTACAGTTGTTACTCCTTTTATTATTAACCATATCTGGGTTGGTAGTCATGTAAAAGCAACAATTAAGTAATCATGTTAATCTTACATGACAACAGATGATGCAATTATTAATCCAAAAAAGGATTATTGCTTTCTCACTCACTGGATTTTCAGTTTTCTCCATGGAATTCCTCTGTGAGCTGTTGTTTACTTAAAAAAGGCCTCCTTTTGCTGTTTTTTCCAAATCATCTTATTTTCCAATTATACCATTATTACCAACAAGTAAGTATTAGTTACAACTTTTCTTAAGTGTTTTAAATCTTGGAGTATCAATCAGAAGGAAGTGAAATCATATAAAATAAACTATATATTGTTGTAATATAGCTATAAATCAATTTTGATCCCTCAAATCCACAATTATCTGCCAAATCTCTCTAAACATATTCTTTTTAAGGTTCACTGAATATTAGTGAATGATTTATTATTAATTCTTAAAGCTTTTCTCTAGTATATGTTTTCTTCAAGAAGTATAATTATAATTATTCCTGAAAAATATAATTAGATATTAAAATAATTTTATTATTTTAATAAATAAGTTTCATTATTTAAATACTTCTTGTAATTGCTTATTGTAGACAATTACTGGTTACTGTTATCATCACTAGTAGTGTGTAACAAGTAAAAGAAATAATTAATTCATTAATTATTTAATTGTGGGTATAATAATTTTTATTATTATATTTGATAAGAACAGTCATTGTACTGTTGATTAATAGTAATATTATCAGCAGTTTCATAGACAAATCTTACAGTTATTATCATTCTTTTTACATTTGAACTAGCCCAAAAAGTAAATTACAATATCTTTTATTACTCAAAATATTTTCATTTTTTATATAATCACATTTTTGTGAGTGTTTTTGTTTCAAAAAATCCTTTTAAATTTTTTTCTTCAATAGGGGGTGTCAAAGTCACCAAATTCCACTGTAAAATAACATGGGATTTGGTTTCAAACTCCAAAGGGTAAAAACCACATTTTTCATGTGTAAATTACATGTGACTTTAACTGAGTCCCCTGGTATTTTTTCCAAATACTGTGCATCTGGTATTTAAGCTTTAAGCCTAACCCATATGAGTATTCACAATTTATGATTCATAACTGTACAACATATTTTTCCACAATCTATGTTTAAAAATCTGATCAAAAAGCTTCTTATCACTTTGTATTTCTTCAATAATATCATATACCTCACACCAAAGCAAAACACAGAAAGTCAGATATTAATACCACCTTGGGCCTTTCTCATCCATCAGGTCATTTAATATGTAAATATTACTTACCAATACTCTATTTTCTTTCTATAAAATCAAATTTTGAGTCATGCTTTGGTACTGGTGGCTCAGCTTCAATAGGAAGGCCACCTTTATGAAAACAGCATGGATTTCAGCTTATGGCCATTGAGGTAAACAAAAAATCACTTCATGGACTAATCCTTAGCTCAAGAAGTATTTCAGATAAATGGTGAACATATAAAAAATAATTATATGGAAGCTAAAAAAATTGAAAATTTCACTGGGGATGGACTCAGGGTGGGCCCCAATCCCGGGTTTCCAGGTATTCTCCGTGGAGACCCCTTTTCAGGGCACAAAATCTCACAGTTATTGGGGGGTCAGGAAAAATCTTCCTTAATGAAACACGGAAAAGCCAATTTTTATTACAATACAGAGGTTATTGTAATAAAAAATGAAACCAACAAAAGCTAATCAATCATTTTGGTAGAGGTGACCACAAGTACAAGCCCAATCTTTTGAAAAAGACACTTTTTTAACATGTGTTGATGACAGAAAAGCATGTTTACAGCTGATGATTTCTCTCCCACAGAAGATATTACATTCAGATGGTGCACTTGTTGCTGGAGTTGAAAGATACTTATGTGCCATGAGGACAAGTGTTGATAAAATAGTGACTCACAATTTCCAAAACAACAGCATATCTGTTAATTTTGGTTCTGGTGTCTCTGAAAAAAATCAATTCATTTTATTTTCCACTTTACTTCCTTCAGGAAAATTGGAGGAGTAAATTTCATCAAACAACCCTGTACCTCCATTTCTCTTGGTTTTTTTTTGAAAGTGATTAAGGCCACTGCAATTGTTTTTGGCTTCATCTTCAAGAATTCCAGAAAATTTATCTTCTTATGTCCCAAAAAGCACCAATGCTTAATTTTTAGTGACAAAAAACTTTATTTTTCACTTTGGATCAAGTATTGATGCACAAACAATGGGTGTCTTTCTTAATAGTAAGCCCAGGTACTTGGAGAGCTTAGCCATCATAGCTTGGGAAGGTGGCTCAATTGGTCTGACATTGTATTGATTGAAGGCCTACAACAATAAGAGAACTGGTTCATGAGTACAGCTAAACAGAAAAACAGAGAAACACTTACCTCATTGAGTCGTTTGAGGAGGAGTATATAAAGAGGGAGTGCTTAATTGATTATTGGGTATTTGTAACTTCAAATTATGAGGGTTTCTTCATACAAAGGGTGAAGAAAGTTTACCATTACTTGTGCTTTCTCCAATTCAATTTGGCTGAGCCAAATATATTCCATGTTTTCCACACCACAGAACTTGTTGTAGGCATATTTAATAAAGAGGGCGAGCTGTAGCATTTTGTAAGTAAAATTCCATTGGGTACGTACATGGAACAACAGCATTGTAGCACTTGGAAAATTGGGGGCATAATAGACCAGTTTCACTGTGGTTGAAAACTTCTTGTATCATTGAGGACTTTTTTGGAGATAGGAAGCCAACTGGGCCACACGCAAAATGATTGAGTCATACCTGAGATTGAAACAATCTGGAATGTCCACAAAGTTGGCAATGGCCATAGGGATGGCTATTTCATTTTCTTTCTCAGGAGTTTCAACTGATCCATTGGCCAAATCTTTGAGCCCTTCATGTGCCAATAGGTGGAGTACATGTGCCATGCAGCCTATAGAATGAGTAGCTTCTAAAAAAAATTTGTCTGAATTTCAATTTTATGGTCCAGTCATCTGTTACTGCATGCATTATCAGTTGTTATGCAATTAATTTGATCCTCCAAGTCATATTGGTGTAGTAAATTGAGAAAGCTCTTTGCAAGGAATGAGCCAGGGTTATTGTCTAAATAATACACAAGTGAGTAAATAAACCATTTGGGTCAAGTAGAAAAGAGATACTCACCTTAATTTTCATTTATTCCAAATAATAGTGGTGTGATTCTGAATTCTTGATCTAAATAGTTCCCAGTGACTACCATATAGGCAGTAACATTAGGGCTGGTCCAACACTCCATCGTAAAGGAAATTGAGGTGGTCTTCTCAGATAACAAGGTGCATATGTGGTTCTGAAAAAAAAGTACATCTTTGCTAATTGTTATGTGAGGGGATGACAGAAAACTAATAATTTTGTTATTGATGTATTTCAGAGCTCAAGTAAAGCACAGAAGGAAGGAGATTCAGTTATTGATAGTGCAACATCACAGTCAGAGAGGAAGTAAACCAGAGCCAATTTTAATATTTCAATTGATAGTTGCTAAAAATATTGGTAATCTCAGACTTCAAACAACCAAATGATAGCATTAAGAAATTTATGTACCTTATTTGACTTAGAACACTTCAAAAATTTATCCAATGATGTGCTGGACCCAGTTCGAAAGGTGGCCAAATTTGGTTTCAACAAACAATTCAAAGAAAACAAATGAGCACTCATTGAGTTGATACTTTTGGTCCAATCATGATTCAGTTTTCTTGCAACTCTTTCCTTTCCAATTGATCACATTTCATTTCACATGGTTTTTGTTGACATTGCCAAAATACACCCAGACCTGCAATTGTTTTGGGAGTTTTGGTGGCTCACTAGTTGATACTTGCGTGGTTTATTCAGTCTCACAAGGTGTGTATGGTCACAATGGTGTGGCAGATGAAATAGTGAGAAAGACAGAGGAATTGAGGATAAAAAAATTAAATACAAAGAAAAGGCTGAAACTCTGAGAATTCAGATGTGGTCAGAAAAAAAATTAAAACAATTGCAAATACAAAACAATGAGAGGGAGAAAAAAATAAAAAGATAAGAGGGTGCAAGAGGAAGGGGGAAATAGACCCCTCCCAAAACCAGTAAGGTCCACAGAGAGTGGCTGGTGGGTGGATTTTTCTGGAACATTCCCCAGCCTGGTAACTGGAGAAGGGGACAAGGTTAAATTGGGAAGGGAGTTCCCATGGTAGCCACCCTAAGGCTTGACTAACCAAAGATTATAGTAAAGGTATCAAATGAATAGTGAAATGCTGGAAATTATGTGTCCTTGCTATTCCAAAATGGATGAACTCTTTGGCCACAAGCCCAAAATCACTCCCCTTCCAAGAAAAGGCTAGCTTAATTGAGCTTTTTATAATAAGTCATAACTTAAATTTCATTTTGAAAAGTTTGATTTTAAATTAAAATTGAAATTTTGTGCTGATTTTTTTTTCATGTTGGAGATTTCTGAGGTTTTTTATCTGGAATTGGTTGTTTCAAAAAATAGAAATGATTTTTATTTTTACTTTTAGCTCAAATTTTGAATTTGAACTTTCATTTCAAAATCAAAATTCAATTTTTTGGAAAATTGTGAACTGCCTTTTTAATTTCCAAAGACTGATTTGATTATTTTTTTTTCAAATCCAATTTCAAATAAGTATCTTATTTTAATTTTAATTTTTCATAAATTTTGAATACAATCAGCCCAGCTTCCTCTGAACCAAAATAAACTGGTATTTTCTCTCCAATTACTCACTCAGCAAACTCTCACAAAAACTCATTAAGCCTTTTTTCAGGAAATTAAACTCTTTTTTTATTCATTTCTGATCTTTGTTAAAAAAACACAAGGTTATTTTTCTTTTTCTTCTCTTGAACCTCATCATCATTCAAAAATTAATCACATCAATAATCCTCATCACCACCATCTACAGACCTCAAACCCATCCCTTATTATTATTCAGCCATCACCCACCACCCTATCAGCTTTCAATCCACCCCAATAACCCACCTAGAACCTCCTAATCATCACTCTGGGAGGCTCTAGGCTTTCATCATGTAAATGAAATCTGAGTCAATTTTGAATCATTTTGTAATTCTTTCCAAATCAATTTGAAATTGATTTGTCAGCTTTTTTTACTTTAGCTCCCAATGGCCCCCAATCAGGCCTATAACAAAATAAGTTTTCATTTTTTTTTGTTTCTCATAATCATGGTTTATGAAACCAAAAATAATTATCTATATCTATATTCATTTATTGATTTATGATGATATATAACCATCCTTACTATTATTTCTTTCTTTATGATAACTATTCATGATTCTGATTGTTCTTTTTTTCATATCTTTATGATGATATATCACCATACTTATTATTTTATTTTTCTTTTATTTCTTTATGATAATGAATTATTATTCTTATAAATATTTTTTTTTTATTTCTTTATGATAATGAATTATCATGCTGTTTTTTTTATAATAATTACTTATGATTATTATTATTTTTTTATTTCTTTATGATTATTGATCATGATTCTGATTACTTTGATTACTTGTTTTTTTTATTTTTGATATTTTAATTATTTGTTAATATAGTGGTGGCTCATTTATGAGGGTTTTATTTTTTTTAAATGTAATTTCATACCAATCCTGTCCCTTCATCATTAAAATTTAAAGAAAAATCCTTCTCTCTCTCCCTCAAAACAACTCTGGTGATGTCATGGTTAGGACTAATCTAGATTCAGTACATCAGTGTGCTTTGAGTCTCATATTACTACTCTTGATTTTGTGGTTAGGACTAAAGAAAATATAGAAAATAATGAGATTAATAATACAAATTCAAATAATAAAAGAAAACTCACCCAAAGCCAAAGACAAAAAATCCATGATTTAAAACAGATAATCTCACAACTTGGCCATTCCAAAAAATCATACAGAAATATCTCATCAATTTCAATCAATAAGAAAGAAGTCAATTTCACATACTTGAAACTTCCATAAATGAACACTATACCTCATCCTTATGTAATCATCAATAAAACAAAGAATCTTTTCTTAACTTTTGTAATTTATGAAATCACCCCATTTGAAAATTTTTCTGGAAACTCTCACATCTTAAAGAACCTTATCTTTACTTTAATTAGCTTATCCAAAAATCAAGAAGAAATAGAAACAAATAAAAATATCCTAGGGGGAATTATTAAATTCATTGGCTTTATTCCAGGTTCTTATTCCAAACAAACTGCAGGTGTGTGATATTTTTCACTTTTTATATTAATGATTACTAATTCACTTAAAATTTGTAGGTGTTTACTCCCAAAAACCTGGTTTGACAACACATTAAATTCTACAAGATAATCTTCAATGGTTAAAACTTGAACAATATGAATATTTTACTTATTCTCAAGTTTTTCATTTTTCCAAATTAGCAGAAAATGAAAATCAGGAATTTATGGAAGCTGCTAAATTACCAAATTTCAGTAACCTTGAATGGACTTCAGCCAATGGCAAAGAAAATAACAAATTTAATTGTCACTCAAGATCTATTTTTCAATAATCCGCATCAATATTTTTATTATCTCAATTCCTGGACTTATGGTATCTTTTCTTTTGTTTCCAAAAAATACTTTCATACACTTCCAACTGTATTCACCCCAACTGGACATGGCTTTCACTTCACCAAATTAAAAATGGAGATTTATTTTTTAAAGAAACATGGAATAATGGAAATTCTTTGTAAGACATCATCAATATTTCATTGTACACAAAACCTCCTTCAGAGATTGTCAATCATGAATAAATTACTAATTTTGGATTTTCTTTTCAAATCAATCATCAATTATTTAATGTAGGTGGGAAATTTTTAATAATGACACCTACTGAAATTAATTCATAATTCAATGGTTATTTGTAAAGAAATAAGAAGAAGAAAAATAGAGCTCAAAAGTAAAAATTGTAAATATTTTCATTTTATCAATAACATATCCTCTCTGTTGTAGGCCTTGAAATTTGGTACATAAGTAAAATTTCATAATGAGAGTCAGAATTTGTTATCTTTCAATTCAAAATTAATAGGTTTAATTTTCTCATCAATATTTACAAGATCTTCCCCATTGTTGATATTGTTCAGATTTTCTACTTGTGGTGGGTCATCACTTTTATATGAATAAAACCATTCATCTCTAATTTGTGCTCACATATTATGTAAAATTGAAAAAGAAACAACCCAGCTAAAAAAAGTATTGGATTTCTTGTTTATCCCTCATTTTATTTTGCATTTCTATTAGAGAAAATCACCAACACTTCAAAATTTCAATTTAATTCTCAATCCTGACCCTTGATTTCACTAGACATTAATTGAAAGTATGGTTGTCTTCATTCTGTGACACAACTGCCTTATAAGCTGGAACAAACCAAGGAGAGCTTGCATATTCTTAATTGGTTATCAATTACTTATCTTTTTCATAAAGTTCTTGAGGTTTTTGTTCTATTTTCATATGTTGATATAAATTTTCAGCATGAAGTGACCCAGTACAATCCACATGTAAATAAGTGAAATTTTATTTTATATCACAAACAAGTTGTATTGACATGGAATAACTTAATTTTAAATAATCAGTAAAAAATGAAATCAATTATTAAAACTGTAAGATGTGTCAATAAAACTGTTGATAATATTACTATTGATCAACAGTACTATGACTGTTCTTATGAAATATAATAATGAAAATTATTATAGCCACAATTAAATAATTAATAAATTAATTATTTATTTTACTTGTTATACACTACTAGTTATTATAACAGTAAGCAGTCATTATCTACAATAATCAATTACAAGAATTATTTAATAATAAAGCTTCTTTATTAAAATGATATAATTATTTTAATATATAATTCTCTTTTGCAATGATAATTATAAATATAATTCTTGAAGAAAACTAATACTGGAGAAAAACTTTAACAATTAATTAAAACCACTTACTAATACTCCAATAAAACCTTTAAACAAATTGGTAGAGAGATTTTAGAGATAAATTGTGAATTTAAAGAATCAAAATTTATTTCTAAAAGTATTACAACAAATTCTAGTTCATTTTTATTATTTAATTTTCTTGTTATTGATTCTGAAATATTAAAATATTTAAGGAAAGATTTTAACTAATGCTTACTTGCTGGTAATAAAGGTATAATTGGATAATAAGATAATTTGTAAAAAACAGCAAGAGGAGGCCTCTTTTAAGTTTAAAACAGGTCACAGAGGATTTGCATGGATAAAACTAAAAAACCAGTGAGTGAGAAAATAATGAACCCTTTTGAATTATTTATTGCATCATTTGTTGTCATGTAAGATTATCATAATTACATAATTGATGCTTTTATGTGACTACCAACCCAAATATGGTTAAGAATAAAAGGAGTAACAACTGTAAATCTTCTTTTATTTCATAATAAACATTAATTTCTCAAGTTTATACATTTTATTGGAAATTTCATGACAGGTTGTATTTTCTGTGAATTTTTGAAGATTCAGTATTTCACATGGAATTATCAAAATTGGACTGTAATTAAAACTTTTAATTTTACTTATGAAACTGTAATTCTTTTTAGTTTCTTTATTGATCATTCTGCTCTCCATTGTTCTCAAAAGCTTGAGAAATATTCATTAAGAATTGTATTTTTAATGAATTTTTGAAGTTTTTACCTCATTTCTATGTAGAATTTCAAATAACACTGTATAGCAGGTTTCTATGAGGTAAATCAATGGATACTACTCCAAAAAGGGCTTTAGTTACTCTTTTGGGGTTTATTCATGGAAAATCATTAATAATTGACATGTTTACAGGAGTGTAAGCTTCTCTTTACCTCCTTGTCACATCAAAATAGTAGCTTATTTGCAATTTTCTTATGATTTGTTGAGATTTTAACCAAAATGTTTCAGTACACTAATTGGGCCAAGAACAGCCATGGATCCAAGCTTTAGAGCTATCCATGCCTCAGAGGCCTCAGAAGTTGGATACCCTGGATCTCTTTGATGTATTTTGTCCCCCTTAGATATTTTCACATCAAAAATATAAATTCAGGCTTGAAGACTGATATCCACTATGGGTGTATCAAAGCTGTATGTAAGAATACCATAATATTAAGTGCCACAAACATGCATAACACTATTCTTAGTGTATATGTAACTTGAGATTTCTCACATTCCCATTATTTTGGTGTGACATTGAGAAAAACAAAAAAAAAATCAATTCTTTTATGTGGTATTGAAGTATTTTTCATATTACCACCTCTTAGAGTTAATTTAAGCTTATTCACTCTATGGAGTTACCATGAGTGAATTTTTGTGTATGATTCAAATATGGCCTTAAATCCATGGATTTACTTACTCAAAAAAAAGTTATTCCTCTTGTAACAACCATCCATCAGGGGTAAGGGTATTCATTCATACACCCACTCAAACACCCCAAATCAGCAAATCCAGTATCTGCATCAGCATTCAGTTTCAGCAATCTTCATTCTGAAACATGCATACAGCTTGGTACATCCATACAGCCTGTCAACACCTGTACAGGTTGGATTCACCCAATACAGTTTCAATACACCAATATGGAACTGTATGATCACTCAAATACACCACACCTCTTATACAGGTTCTGTACAGCTGTACAGGACCTGTATTGGCCAGACTCAATTCAATCATCAATTATTCTCATGAAAATTCTTCCTCTGGATCAGGGCTGGTGATTCTCACATATACCAGCCCCTCTTTCTCCCCCCTGGGGACTTTTCCCCAGTTAATTAATTTAGTTTATTTATTATTTTATAATTATTCTTATCCTTATAATTGGGTATTATAATTATTTAATTTTAAGTTAGTCTTTGCCTTTTCTCTCTTTGCCTGTACAGTATGAGTTGGGTGGCCATATCCTTATTAACCCTTCTCTTTCCATTCTGACAGGTTGAAACAGTGGACTTGGACTTGTTTGTGGTTGGCTCTTCTATTTCTTACTCTTATTTCTTGTTGCTGCTTTTCTTATATTTATTCTTTTAGCAATTCATCTTTAACACTCTTTATTGTGTTCCTTCTTACCATATCTTTGAGCCCTCCATAAGTGAGTCCCAGTTTACTGAGTGCCAGGCCCTCTTCACTTCAAAGAGCCCCTGTGACATTAAATTAATTAACTCATATTTGATTCTTTCTTTCATTAATTTATATTCATTTCTCTCATTCATCAATTATGATCTTTTTTATGATTTAATGATCTTAATGGTTATGATTTTTCTCTTTTATCAATTTTCATCTCATTCATTTCACTTATATGAAAATTGATTCCTTTTTCTTTCTTAATCATTGCTGACCATTTCATCACTTTATTTTATTGTTTATCAAATCCAATTTTTTTGTGCTTTTATCCAGGTCTTATTCAGGAGTAATTGATTGGTTAATTGATTGGATTATTCATTGCTTTATTGGTTATTAATTCAGGATTCTTATTTGATTTATTGATTGATTTTGACTCTCAAGATATTGAATTGATTTCTGAAGACTTTGAATTGATTGATTGATTCCTCAAGACCTTGATTTCATATTTAAGACACTGAATTATTGATTTATTGATTTACTCAAGATTATTGATATTTGATTTGAATTGATTTTGATTGATTGAATTGATTTGACTGTTGATTGAATTTGATTCCTCAAGATTTGAATTGATTCCTCAGGATTCATCAAGATTTATTGTGATTGATTTGGCCAAATTTGATTATTCTTCTTAATACCATCAAGTTATTTTAATTCCTTTCAAAATGCCAGTTCAGCATAGTCCCCCAGCCAAAAATTCTAGATCCCAAAGAATTCAAGCTGTTCTCACTCCTACAGCAAGGACTCCTCTTGACCGCACACCATCAGTTCATCAACTGAGTGCAAATTTGGACAGAGGACCACCAATGGAAGGAGCAGCACCCTCAAGAAGAGGTGGAATGAAATCTAGAAGATCAAGATCTTTCTCTGGACTTTTGGGTGGCTACCCTGGCATGTCTGAAGGTGCAAGAGCAAGACAAGGGGAAGTTGAAGATGAAGAGGTGGAAGAGTCTGTGGAAGAGGAAGATTCTGGGGAAACTGAAGTGGCAGATGCCTTTGCAAATGCTCAAGGGGTGCCTCAGGGTTCTAATCTAGCCCTTTCTAGTCAACCTCTTGTCTCTCAAACTGATCCAAGTCTCCTCAAGATGATGGAGCAGATGACTCAATTCATGGGGCAACTCACTCAAGCAGTTGCTCCCAGGGACAATTCCAAAGCCCCTGCTTTCAAGACTCCATCCATGAAGGCACCTGATTCTTTTGATGGTACTCAAGCTCATAAATTGAGAGGATTTATCCAATCCTGTCAATTAATCTTCCATAATGATCCAGCAAATTTCTTCTCTGACAGGAAGAAAGTTCTTTACTCAGCTTTTTTTCTCACTGGTAGAGCTGGAAAGTGGATTGAACCCTATCTCTCAAATATTTCCAATGAAGACCCTTCCTACCTCCTCAATAATTGGCCATTATTTGAATCTCAATTATTCACTCTGTTTAGTGACCCCAATGAAGTCAGGAAAGCTGAACAAGAGTTGGACAATTTGAGGATGAAGGAAAGTGGTCATGTATCCTTGTACATTGCAGATTTCAGAAGCTTAATGTCAAGAATTGGAGATTGGGGGGAAAGAGCTTATATCCATGTTTACAGAAGAGGATTGGCATCAAGATTATTGGATCAGTTGGCTTCACACCCTGGAAATTTTGATACTCTTCAAGAACTTATGGATGTCACTTTAGAATTAGACACAAGATTTCATGAGAGACAAAAAGAAAAGGGTGGCAATCAAGAAAAGAAGCCTCCTGTCAATGGATCCAATCAATCTAGACCTCCTCAAAACTCATTTTCAAAGAGGCCCCATCAGAAGAAGAATAAGAAGGGCAAGCAATTTCAGCCTTCAAAGGACAAGCCTCACTCTGCTCTCCTCAATAAGGACAATAAGTTAATCGGTTCTGAAAAGGAGAGGAGGATTCAAGCGGGGTTGTGTACCTATTGTGGTGGCAAGCACCCAATTGAAAAATGCTTCAAGAGACCTCAGAACAAGCCTGGGGCATCATCAAGAGGCTTCCCTAGCAAGCAGGGAAAAGCCTGAGTGGGAATCATGATGTGTTCAATGGTTCTCACTTATTTCCTTCAAGAGCACAATTGTGCACTCTGAATACTAGTGTCAAGAAATCTTTAAAGTTTCTTATTTTCTCTTCTGTCTCTGATATTTTTGATAGTATTCTCATTGATTCTGGTGCTACAAACTCTTTTATTGCAAAGAATTTTGTTCTCAAGTACTCATTGACTCTGTCAGAGCTCCCTGAAAAGATTCCTCTTTTCATTTTGGATTCTAATGAATCCCCTGCCTTGTTCATCACCCATTATACCAAGTGGGTAGTTGACTTGCCTTCTTTCCCAAGCTTTGAGTGGGACTTCTTTATCATAGATTCACCCAAGGGAGAAGACCTGATATTGGGCTATGATTTCCTTTACCATTTTAATCCCATTATTGATTGGAAAAATGGATTGATCACCTATGATTCTAGTCATAAGGATTCTAGTGGTATTATTCCTTCTACTAGTAATGACTTTGCCACTGCTGTCAACAGTGTTGCTCTGGTTGGTGAACTTAAGACACCTCCCATTCCTTCTTCTGTCCATATCCCTTCCATTATTCCCTCTCAGTCATTACTTCCATTAAGAGATGAAGTCTTCAAAGAGATAAAGGATGTTGGAGAAGATGTTTCCATATCTTCACTTCATCTCTTTCAAGGGGATGTGGACCTTCCTCCCTTATCTTTTCACGCATCCCTGGAGGAGCAGTGGTATGAGGAGGAAGAGCCAGAAGAAATTGAAACTGTGTTGAAGGTTGTTCCTCCTGCTTATCACCAATATTTGGATGTATTCTCCAAGGTGAAAGCAGAGAAACTTCCTCCACACCGCGCCTGTGATCACCATATCGAATTGGAGGGTCTTCTACCTCCAATTGGTCTTATCTACTCATTATCAAATCAAGAGTCAGAAACACTGCGGGCCTACATTTCAGAGAAAGTAGAGAAAGGTTTCATTAGACCAAGCTCCTCTTCAACAGGAGCACCTGTCCTTTTTGTCAAGAAAAAGGATGGAGGTCTTCGTTTGTGTGTTGACTACCGCAAACTCAATGCTGTCACTAGGAAGAACAGATACCCTGTTCCTCCTATGAACCAGCTTCTTACCGTATTCAACGGTTCCACTATCTTCTCCAAGACAGATCTGTGTGGTGCATATAACCTTCTGACAATCAAAGAGGGGGATGAGCACTTAACTGCCTTTAGAACCAAATATGGCAGTTATGAGTATTTGGTCATGCCATTTGGTTTGACCAATGCTCCTGCTTCTTTCCAAAATCTAGTAAATGATATCTTTGCAGATTTTTTGGATGTGTTTGTTGTGGTTTATCTAGATGATATTATGGTCTTTTCCAGTTCTGAGGAGGAACATGTCAAACATGTGGCCTCTGTCCTCCAAAGACTGAGGGACAATAATCTGTTTGCCAAAGCCTCCAAGTGTGTATTCCATGCCTCAAGTGTGGAATACTTGGGCTATGTTGTTTCAAGTGATGGCCTCAAGATGGATTCTTCAAAAGTTCAGCAAATCCTCAATTGGCCTCAGTCTAAAAACATCAAGGCTCTTCAATCCATTCTTGGCTTTGCCAATTTTTATCGTTGTTTCATTAAAAATTATTCCAAAAAAATCACTTCTCTCACTTCCCTTCTCAAAAAAGATTCTCCTTTCATCTTCAATGAGGAAGCTCTTAGTCAGTTTCAAGCACTCAAAGAAGCTTTCACCTCTGCTCCTATCTTATCCCACTTCAATCCATCTCTACCTACTATTGTAGAGACTGATGCTTCTGATTATGCATTGGGCGCCGTACTGAGTCAGGTGAATGACTCTGGAAAGCATCCCATTTCATTTGATAGTCGCAAGCTCTTACCAGCTGAACTCAACTATGAAATTCATGACAAGGAACTCCTTGGCATAGTTTGGGCTCTCAAGCGCTGGAGGGCATTTCTTCTTTCTCTTTCCAACCCTTTTGAGGTCTTGAAAGACCACTCTTCCTTGCAGTTTTTCATGTCTTCCAAAGTTCTTACTCGTTGTCAGGCCCGTTGGGCTGAATTTCTCTTAGAATTTCATTTCACTATCACTTACTGCCCAGGCAGGCTGGCCACTTTGCCAGATGCCTTGTCACGTCGGGACGACGTGTACCCAGAGAGGGGGGTGGACTTCATCAGCAAGAATCCTCATAGTTTTCATCAAATACTTAAGCAGGATGGAATTCAAGAGTCAAGATTCTTCTCAATCAAAGTGGAAATTTTCTCAGATTTAGTGGACAAGATTCAAAAAGAAGTATGGCAAGACAAAGACTATAAAGAAATACTCAAGCAACTAGCAAGAGGTGAATCAGTTCCAGATTATTCTCTTGAACCTCAAGCCAAGTTATTATTATTCAAAGATAGAGTGGTAATCCCAAGCAATGAAGAACTTCAACTCAATATTCTTCAAAAGCGTCATGACTCACCATTGGCTGGCCATCCTGGCCAGGAGAAGACCCTCAAGCTCATCAAGAGGGATTTTTATTGGGCTGGCATGAATCAATTCATCAAGGACTATGTGTCCTCATGTCAGCAATGTTCAAGAAACAAGAACATTCATCACAAGAAGTTTGGATTACTCAAGCCTCTTTCAATTCCGTCTGGTCCTTGGAATTCATTATCAATGGACTTCATCACTCAATTGCCACTGTCAAACAACTTTGATTCAATTTTAGTAGTTGTGGACAGATTCTCAAAAATGGCAATCTTCATTCCAACTTATGGCACAATCACTGCTCTGGATTTAGCTCAAATCTTCATTAGTCATGTATTTTCCAAGCATGGACTTCCAGTCAGTATTGTCAGTGATAGAGGATCCTTATTTGTTTCATCATTTTGGACTCAATTGTGTCAGCAGCTCAAGATATCAAGAGATCTTTCAACTGCTTTTCACCCTGAAACAGATGGACAGACAGAGAGGGTAAATCAGATACTAGAACAGTACCTTCGGATGTATGTCAGCTATCATCAAGATGACTGGTACACCTGGCTCCCTCTGGCTGAATTTGCCTATAATAATGAAGAACATTCATCAACCAAGCAATCACCTTTTTTCACCATTTATGGAAGAAATCCCAGCTTTGACTCAATCCATATTTCTCAAGACTCACCTGCTGGAAAGTTATCAACAAAACTCCAATCAGTACAGCAAGTTGTCAAAGAGTAATTAGAGTCAGCAATAAGGAGATTCAGGAAGTATGCAGATAGAAATAGGGCAATTCCACCTGATTTCCAACCTGGGAACAAAGTATGGCTAGCTTCCAAGAACATTAAGACAACAAGACCCACCAAGAAATTATCAGAAAGATGGTTGGGACCTTTTGAAGTTCTGAAGAAGATTGGCAGCCATGCATATCACCTCAAGTTGCCTCAGCAATGGAAGACAGTTCACCCTGTATTCCATGTGTCCTTATTAGAACCAGTCAAGCAATCAACTATCCCAAATCGACATCAATTGCCACCACCACCAGTCTTAGTGGAGGAGCAAGAAGAATGGGAAGTGGCTCAGGTTCTGGACTCAAAACTCAAAAGAGGTAAATTATGGTATCTTGTAGAGTGGAAAGGATTCAGTGAAGACCCAGAAAGAACCACTTGGGAACCAGCTTCCAACCTTACCAACTCACCAGACCTTGTCAAGGATTTCCATTCATTATATCCAGACAAGCCTGGCCCAAATACCTCAAGAGTTTGATTTTATGGTGCTTGGTGGGGAGAAGAAGTTATGAAAGTAAGTTCCTCTCCTGGCATGCACCTTTAAGGGGGTATTCTACCCATATGTTGTTGTAAGCATCACCTTGGCCACTTTACATTCATTACTTCAAGTCATTTACGGCAATTCATTTCAGAAGTCATTTATGGCAATTCTTTTCAATTTTATGGTGCTTGGTGGGGAGTGGAAGTTATGAAAGTAAATTCCATCTCCTGGTATGCATCCCTGAGGGTTCTACTTCTTGTAAAACATTACCTTGGCCACTCTGTGAGCATCAAAATGCTTGGTTTTCATTTTTTTCAGACACTTATTGGCCAAAATCAAGCAACTCACCACAAGAAGGACCAACCATCAGGATTTTTCTTTATTTCTTTCTTTACTCTCATTTTCTCTTATTCCTTTATTTTCTTCTTTCTTTACTTGTATAATTTTCTTTCTTTTATTCCTTTAAAGCAGCAGCATCCCCTCCCCAAATCATGTATTGGGAGGTTCCATTATCTTTTTTATTTTTTCTTATTTTTTTTAGTAGTTATAAGAGTGGGGATAGAAGTCAAACCAAACACAAACAAGGAAAAGGAAAACTAGTTATCTCTACCCAAGTCATCAAAAGTTCTCTGGAAATCATTTATCAACTCATCTTCATACCAGGCAAATTTTGCAGCCATCTCTTCAGAAGCAGTACCTGGAATAGTCCTGTCATTGGCATACATAATCACCTCTCTGCTATTTCTATCAACCCTCCTGAATAATCTGGCCACAGCATCTTGATTTTCACTAGCCGCGTTGGGATCTTCTCTGGTAACCCGGATAGGCCAACGTTCTCTTCTTTGAAAAACTCGAGCGGCAGGAAACGGCAAAGGAGACAATCCATCTCTTCTTCTGCTGGAGCTGGCCACAGGTTGGAGTTGACGCGAGGTGTTTATGGGTGAGTTTCTGGGCTGTTGAACTGTAGATGGTCTTACTGCTGGATTCAAGGCAGGCCTGGTGGTGTGGGAAGTAGTTGGTGAAGGAGGAGGAAGGGTTGTAGGAATGGAAGCAAGCATTGGTTGGAAGGTTCTTGGAGTGCTGGGAATCACTTGGCTTTGGAATCTGGTGTTGGCAAGAGGTTGAGAAGAGGAATTGCTGGATGGATGGCCACTTGAATGAGGAATAACTTGAACTTCTTCACCATCCAACTCATCACTTCCTTCAGCATCTGGATCTGTTGGGGAATCAACAATTCTTCTTAGTTTTTTCACTACTTTCACCACTCCATCAGCATTGGTCCTTGAAATTGGGATTTTTGAGCTGTAGTGTATGGGCCTACCACCAATTGGAATGGGCCCTCCAACATTAGTCCATCTGGCCACATCCCTCTGCCTGGAACCAGTCACTACATCAAAATATCAGCATCAATTCAACCAAGAAATGCAAATCACTCACATTGAGAAAATCCAGAAGTGGCATCAGGGGTAGGTTCCTCAAGAATGGGGAATTCCTGCCCATAAGGCCCATCCTTCCTACTCCATAAGTGCCTCCTGACCTGGGACAAAGTTGATCCGGTACAGCGGCATGGCTTCTTCCCAATAAAGCAGAAATGGCATTTTGACGATCGAGGATTGTAATGTTGAAAGCAATCCTTACCCCTGGCCAAACACTCAGTACAGGCAGGATCAAGAACTTCAACTGCTCTGAACCCATCATATGTTTGGGAGGGGTCAAAATGGCCAGAAGACAATCGACTGAAGACGCCAGAACCATGAAGAACAGACGGTGGTGGTGCAGAAGGGGAAGATTCAGTGAGTTCAGTCAGTTTGGAACTCATAACTGAAGAATATGCAAGCAGAAGATTCAAGACGTCAGAATCAATCCACTCCACATCAAGAAAAAGGAATTTGACTCAAGGAAATGGGGCCATAACTCAATTATGCCCCACCTCAAAGCCTCTAAGGTGAAGGTTCACACCCCTTTTGGGCTGAACTCATCACCCAGGGCCTCCCCTGAAACTTTGGGGGAGGCCAAGATCTTGATGGTCCTGGACCCCTTCAATGGGTCCAGGCCATATATGGTGAAAATTTGGGAATGGGCCATTTCTGGGCCCCTTGGTCACCCTGGGTCCCCAGCAAATTTGGGCCCAGGGGCTCCATTTTGGTCCTGGGGGCCTCCAATAGCCCCCACGGATCGCGGAATGCGGACTGTAGGACCCCAAAGACTCAAAAAGGCCTATTATGGCCAAAAATCAAAAAAAATGCCCCAATCACTAAAACACCCAACAAGGCCAAAAAGGCCATAAAAAGCAAATTGCATCAAGATCACTCAGGATGGAGGCCACAGCCCAAAAAACACTTGGAGGGCTGTCTGAGGCCACTTCCTTGGATAATGGGGACACGACCCCTTGGAGGAAAGTTTCATTCATTGGATTAAGTCTGGGCCAATGAGTACAAGTCATATACTCATTGGGCACCATTTTTTGAGCACAAGTGCTCAATGGCCTTTATTCTGGGATATATCCCAAGGCATGGCTGATTGAATCAAAAGAAAAGAATGGCATATTCTGGAAGGAATACTCACTCAAGCTTGGAAAAAGGGGGAATCAATTGAATTTGGCAGGGAAGAAGTAATGAAGGATTTTCAGGATAATGGTCAAGAGGAAAGAAAATTAAAAAGAAAATTTTTTGAAAAAATGTGGGGATATTGAGATACCACTCAACAGTGGCAGGGTATTATGGTGTTCAAGAGCCCACCAGTTTCAAGAGGGGGATACTGTAAAAACCATCCATCAGGGGTAAGGGTATTCATTCATACACCCACTCAAACACCCCAAATCAGCAAATCCAGTATCTGCATCAGCATTCAGTTTCAGCAATCTTCATTCTGAAACATGCACACAGCTTGGTACATCCATACAGCCTGTCAACACCTGTACAGGTTGGATTCACCCAATACAGTTTTAATACACCAATATGGAACTGTATGATCACTCAAATACACCACACCTCTTATACAGGTTCTGTACAGCTGTACAGGACCTGTATTGGCCAGACTCAATTCAATCATCAATTATTCTCATGAAAATTCTTCCTCTGGATCAGGGCTGGTGATTCTCACATATACCAGCCCCTCTTTCTCCCCCCTGGGGACTTTTCCCCAGTTAATTAATTTAGTTTATTTATCATTTTATAATTATTCTTATCCTTATAATTGGGTATTATAATTATTTAATTTTAAGTTAGTCTTTGCCTTTTCTCTCTTTGCCTGTACAGTATGAGTTGGGTGGCCATATCCTTATTAACCCTTCTCTTTCCATTCTGACAGGTTGAAACAGTGGACTTGGACTTGTTTGTGGTTGGCTCTTCTATTTCTTACTCTTATTTCTTGTTGCTGCTTTTCTTATATTTATTCTTTTAGCAATTCATCTTTAACACTCTTTATTGTGTTCCTTCTTACCATATCTTTGAGCCCTCCATAAGTGAGTCCCAGTTTACTGAGTGCCAGGCCCTCTTCACTTCGAAGAGCCCCTGTGACACCTCTTTTCTGAAATCAAAAATGATGAATTTTGAATATATGCATGACTTATGGGTTATGCATAGTTCAGAATTTATTTTTAAATATAGTTGTGGCCTATTTTGGTATGTAAAATCTACCTCAAGGCTCACATTACCTCCTTGTCACATGAAAATAGCCGCTTATTTGCAATTTTCTCATGACTTAATGAGAGTTTAACTTGGTGACTAAGTTCTTAAAAGGCTTTAGTATATTAATTGGGCCATGATAAGCCATGGATCCAAGCTTTAGAGCTATCCATGCCTCAGAGGCCTCAATAGTTGGGTAAGCTGGCTCTCTTTGATGTTTTTTGTCCCCCTTAGATATTTTCACATCAAAAATATAAATTCAGGCTTCAAGACTGATATCCACTATGGGTGTACCAAAACTGTATATAAGAATACTATGTTTTTAAGTGCCACAAACATGCATAACATTAATCCTATTTTATATTTAACATAGTATTTCTCACATTCCTATTATTTTTGGCATGAAATTGAGAAAAACAAAAAAAATACAATTCTTTTATGTGGTATTGAATTATTTTCCATATTACCATCCCATAGAGTTAATTCAAGCTCATTCACTCTATGGAGCTACCCTAGTTTGATTTCTGTTTAGAATCCAAATGTGGCCTTAAATTCATGTATTTACTTACTCACAAAAAAGCTATTCATCTTTTTTCAAATCCAAAATGATGAATTTTGGATATATGCATGACTTATGGGTTATGCATAGTTAAGAATTTATTTTGATATTAATTTTGGCCTATTTGGGTATGTAAAATATACCTCAATCCTCACAAAAACTTTAAATCTTACCTCTTTTTACAATCAAAATAGGCTTCACCATCATTTAGTGTTTTTGTGAGAATGGTATGAGACTCCCATAAATAAATCTAATGCACTCAGGGAACCCTTCTCCCTGAATAACTTGTGAAATATCTCTGTGTTGTTCTATTTTTTCCACAAAATCATTCTCCTCCTTAAATTCATTAATATCCTCATAACTCTTTTATTTTAAAAAAATAGACCCATGGAGAATTCCAAACAACATTCCAATTTTTCCCAAAGCTTCCCCATTTCTATTTTCTCCTAACCTTGATAGTGCTACAGCCAATTGTATGGAATAATTAAATTGTTTGTTTTGTGATTAATTTCGAAAGGCTTTTTCCTCTTGAATTTTTGCTACCAATTTTTCAAATGAGTTATGTGTTGTGTGACAAAGCTGGAGAAACTTTTCAGATTATAAGGCTTGTAGATCATTCAACATATACATTTAATGTGGAGGATATCTTCTACAAGGATTGATGTATCTTTGTGATTTTATCATATCTAATAAGGTTATACCTTCCTGTATATCTGAATTACTATCAGAGCTGAAAAAAGCCATGAACTGTTGTGATTGTAATTTCTGAAGTAAAGGTAACCTTTGGGTTGCCTTTGGCATTGTAAATGATGAAAATGTTTATATTAGATGAAATTTGAAATAGAATACTTCAATAAATGACCAGGATATTCATATTTTATGCAAGGGAATGGAAGTTTAATGCAATTTAATATGCACTTACTGAAGTGTGTATTAAAAAATGTGTTTAGTGAAGCCAAAGGTGGGAATTTAGTATCCAAAAACCATGGTTTTTTCTACATCAAAATACCACCCCTCAAGAGGTTTGGTATTTCTCAAATCCCAAAAACTTAATATGAAATTTGGAAAAAAAAACATGGGATTTTGAGTGTGGGATTTTGTAACTTTGAAATCCCTCAATATGAATTTATCTTAGTCCTTTTTTAAATTAATTCAAAAAAAAAATCCTTGTAGAAATCATTTTTTAGCCTTAAATATATTATGTAAGATTTACTATAGTAAAAATGTGTATATTTTTATATTAAATTATGAAACTCTCTTAATAAAATTTTGTAAGATATTTTAAATTTAAGTAAGAAAGAAAGAATATTTATCTACTTCATTATTTATTCTTATTTTAACAGACACTCTAATTTATATAGTTTATATATGTCCTTAATGAAATTAAGTGGATAGTTTCATATAATCCAAATAATTTTTTTCCCAAATTAGTATTAAAATAGTATTATATTCTTTGATTAAAGAAGCAATGAATTCTTTTGAATTTTTTTGAATTTTTTTGAATTTTTTGAATTTTTTGATTTTTTTGATTTTTTTTGATTTTTTCTGTTTTTTTTTTTTTGATTTTTTTTGATTTTTTTGATTTTTTTTGATTTTTTTGATTTTTTTTGAATTTTTTATTAATGAATTATTTTAAAAAACTTCAATTTTAAGCTGATCAAGTTGATTTTTATGAGATTTTTTGCCTTAAGCTTGTATTTTTGAGCGGTGCAAGCTCCAGAATTCTCAAAATCTCAGTCTGCTCTCCACGATACCCCCTTCCACAACATCCACAACATCCATCGATCCATCCATCCATCCATCCACAACATCCATCCATCGATCCATCCAATCCGTCATCCAAATCATCAAGATTGCCTTATCATGTCGAATTGGATTGAAAAACTAAAAAATGCTGACTTCACTGGTCTCAATAGGTAAGAAGAAAATTCTATTGATTCAATTAAAGATTTCATTCTGACTGATTTCTTCCTCCAGGGCATTCGGTAAAGGAAAGCATTCTCCTAAAGTACCAGCTCTATACGAATCTCGTGGGATTAGTGGTGGTCCTTTATCGAGTCAAAATGATACTTCAAGATCTAGCAAAGGCTTCGGCAAGATTAATGATAACACTCATTCATCTTCATCTCTCTTAGATGATCAAGACACCAGCTTGATTCAAGTCGTCATTCGCGGCGCCACCGTCAGCCTCTCAATTTATCATCCTTACTTCGGACTAGTCAATTGATTAATATCCCATTCTTTCATCCTTAAAATTTCAAGTTATTCTTTATCTTAATCAATTTATTTATTTATATAGCCATCGCTATCTTTCAAAAGGTTAGTAATAATTATCATTATTCGTCCTCTTGACTCTTTCTTATCCTACTAATCTTTTCATCTTTGGTTTCAAATTGATTTAGAAATGGCAAGTAGGGCCATCAGGTCTCACTGGACTTGCAATCGTAAGTATGCACTCTTTACTTTTCCTTCAACTCATCCAAATTGACCGGTTTATCTCTTATCCTTTTTAGTTTGTCCTTCTTCAAGGTTTCTTACACGCACTCCTATTACTATGTGTACCTCAGATTTATGAACGTACAGATATGCGTAGGATCACTCTCTTGACCTTTTATGCTCATTTTTTTTAACTCACTCAATACTTTTAATTTTCATCGGGTCTAGTGAGAGGTTTTGCCCGTGCTATTCGTCTGACTCGCGTCCAATTCATCATATATGGCACTCAAACAGGTCTGGCCTTACTCCTATCGTCAGTTGACGTCTTTCTCACGTGACTTATTGGGTATTCCTTAGCTTATTTTTTTTTTGATGGTCATTTTAATCAAGATTAACGACTACCATATCGGCTTATAGTCAAGGTTGCAAAGATCCAAATCAGGATCCACATGCCTCAAATAAAGACTACATATCTCATTTAGGAGGCTTTTGTCGTCAGTTTAATATTTTGAAATGAATCTGAAAATAGTCCAGTTGCCAATTTCCTGTCTTAACTTAATCGGCCAATTCTCACCTCAGGAAACAAACGTGCAGCAGCAGCTTTTTGGTGGTTTTCTTTTCGTGAATAAATGCTCCTTTCTATATATAATGTCCTGTTTTCAATTAATCATTTGTCATCCTACCTTTCAGTATGCTTTGCTCTATCACTCGCAATCGTTTTTAAGTCTTGGTACTCAATTCGAAAACTTGGACCGGCTCATGCCGCATTTGAACCACCTCAAGGTGTTGGAATCAAAAACACTGATGATGAAGAAGAAGAAACGCGGGCCGACGACCATTATTATCAATCTGCAGCTAATGCTTTCCCACAAGAAATGAGTACCGTTCGACCGAGCAATGTTGGAGGATACTGTCTGTGTTTATTTTCCCCTCTCTTAATATTAAAAATGACTCACCTATCAAATCCTTGGGTCGTTTATTATTAGATGGTGAACGGCCTGTATTTGACGCAGATCGGATCCCAGTGGGTTATGGCGCTCCTCACTCAACTAATCCACCAAGCGAAGTGATTTACAACAGACCACAAAATCCGGCTACGGTGCCCTATAAAGATCCATTTGATGAAATTAGAGCTCAGATTTATCAATCTGGTCATTAATAAAGCGACCATTTTCTCAAAGACCCTTTTATCTCACTTCAGCCCACAAAATGAGACTTTAAACTTTTTTATGCACGATACATGAAGTACCTGTTTAAGTTTTCCCAAGTATCTTTACAATCAAATGTAAACTTGTTTGTAATATTTATATATAAAAATCTATTTTTATCGTTGTCAAATATGAAAAAGATTTTCTTGATGGAGCTTTTCTTTCTCAAAAAGTGGACAGAACTATATTCCATGTTTATTTTACTTATGAAAGTCTTGTTATATTATTCATTGCATTCCCTCTTGTTTTTTAGTTGATGATTTGATTCAGTCTGGATTGGTATTCTTGTGCTAATTCGGCTGAGTAGGCAAACAAATATTAGTATCGTTAATGTCGTAGTGTAGTGAGTAAAGCCACATCGCCATCTTGATTTCGCAAACCATTGAGAAAATTAAAGACAAGTCATTAAACTCAATTTTACAGCTACATTTACGCCCAACTAAAGTGTGGCTCAACTTTGCAGGACCAATTTTTGAATGCCATGCATCCTTTGCACTTTGTTGTGCGTACCAAGATGATCAAAAATAACTAAATGTGAGCGAATAAAACATGAAGGGCAAAAAATGTGCCAATCAGAAAAACCTTAACCCTCAAGATGAAAAAATGTAGCGGCAAACTGAAATTAGAGGTACACCCTTATCATTTATTCTTTTCTTATTTTAAAAAGATTCCCAACAAAAAAAATGCTACCACAACACAATTAAATTAAGGAAGAAAAAAAGATTTTTGTTTCTCCAACTTTTTGAAAGAAATATAATAAACTAAAATAAATGTTTTTGTTAATTATTATTATTATTCTACTTTTAACTATTTGAGAATTCTTTTCTTTTTGTTTTTAAATAAAAAGAGTTTACTGTGCATTATATATATTTATAATAAATCTTGAAATAATAATGATAATAATTTTAAATTTTTATTATAATTATTTATTTTGATTTATTTTGATTTTTTTAATTAATTAATTCAAAATATTGTATTAAAAAACAAAGATTATTATTATCAAAAAAAATACTGAAAAAGAATTATTTTTTTTTTTTTTTTACAAAAAAAATAAAAAAATAAAAAAAGATAAATTAAAAAAACAAAAAAATTGATTAAATTTTATTATTATTATTTTATTAAAAATTTTTGATTTTTTTTTTTCTTTTTAATTAATTTCTTCTTTAATTTGTAAAAAAATGATAAATAAGTTAATTAAATTTATAAATATTAAAAAAAAAAAAAAAAAGTAAATTATTATTATTTTTTTACTTTTTTTTTCTTATTTTATTTTTAATTAAACAATTTTTATTTTTTTTCAAAAAAAAGAAAAAAAAAAAAATCAAAAAATTAAAAATCAATTCTCTTTTTTTTTTTTTTTTTAAATTAGAGTTTATTAAATTAAACTTTATAAAAGTTAAATATAAAACTAAATTAAATAAAATAAAAAAGTAAATAAAACTTTTTGTTTTTGTTTGTAAAATTTAAGTAAAAAAAAGGTAAAGATCATCTTTTTTTTTTATTAAAAAAAACTAATAATGATAAATTTTTTCTCATTATGGTCTGTTCTAGACATAAGAAAATCAAAATTAGTTAAATTCAAATTAAGTTTTTTTTTTATTTTTATTTTTTTGAAAAATTAATTATGATAATTCTATAATTATTATATTTTAATAAATAATAAAATTAATAAGTAAATTTTATTTTGAATTATTTGAGTTTGAGATAAGTCAAAATTTCATAATTCAAATTTTCCTCATTATATTTTAGCTTTTTAATTCATTTTTTATGAATCAACCCCCCCCCTCCCTTACAAAAAAAATCCTTAACAATGATGGAGATTTTTCCATAAAAAATATATAAAATGATTCTATTAGCTGTGGGGAAGCTTTTCAAATAAATCCTAATCAGAAAGTAATATTCACTTCGAATGAATTCAAAAGGGCTTCAGATTAAATGTAAAAGCTTTGAGAAAACCATATATTTTGTTGAAAATTTTCCAGAGCTTCATTGGACAGGAAAGTGAACTGGTGATAGAACTTATTTTAATAAAAGTAAACCTTGAAACCTTTTGGTTAAGGATATGAATCAGAAGTTTGGCTTAACTTTTGAGAAAGCAAAATTGAAACAAAAAAACAAAATCTGTAACCATATATTATATTCTTTAAATCATAATTATATTTATAAACTACTTTTTCTCCAAATATAAAGAAACTTTATAAGAAAATTATGAGTTCTTGCATTCACTAAGTGGTACAGGGTGGGATTAAAACAAAAACAAATATTCACAGCTGATAAAAATGTTTGTTGAAAAATAAAGGAGAGTAATACAAATTATGAATATTATGAATTACAAGGGATTCAGTATTAAAGCTATAACTTTTTCTCTAATTTCTTTGGAAGAATTTATAAAACTTGGTAGTTTTCAAAAAATTTACCCTGAAATAATTATTAAAAATTCAATTTTTCATCAAATTTCTATTTATTAAAGTGATAATCAAAAGAATAAAATAAAGTGAAAGAACCTTGCTTTAGAAAAAATACTTAAACTGGTGATGAATCTTGTAATTCAACTCTGTAAAAATATTACTCAAAACCTAATCAAAACTTACCTAGATATACTAAGAAATAATGATCTTTAAATTTTCTAGCTGGCTTTGTGGAATCATTGAATAAAATCATTATAGATTTAGAATATGGACATAATAATCAAATTGAAACAAATAATTCTCATTTTTCCACAAAAGATTCAATAAAAATTGTTCAGAAGAAGTTTCTCTCATTTATAGCTTATAAAATGTTTGTAAAATCTTAAATTCTTCTACATTCCTGGAAATCTCTAATAATTTAGAACACATACTCAAATGGTTTTTCAATAAGATCTTACCATAGCTTGTATTTGATATAAAAATGTAGTATAATGGTACTATGATAAAATTTATTCAGAATATATCTCAAAATAAAAAGGGTAAAAAGTATTATGACATTGTTTCAAATTCGTATTGAGCTTAATAACAAAAATCTAGTATCCTCTAGGAGATCAATTATTCAGAAATTTATTGTATTGATTCCACATTTAAATTTAAATTTGGTTTCAAATGGTAGAAATTCTCTTAGATGAATCAATTTCTGGACATTAGATTTCTTTTGAACCCAGAATTTTTCATTTTCCATTGTATTTAATATATTAAAGCTCATTCATGAATTCATAACCATGTTTAATAGTGTAATTATATAGACAACAAATCAAAAAACAGTATTTTTTTACTTTTACTGAGTAATCAGAAGGCCTCTTTAGAATAGGAAATTTTATTCTTAATACTCCAAAGACGCTCGATAACACATTACTTAATAAGTCCTGTTGTAAATTAAACAGCTCCTTTTTGGTTCAAGCTCTAACTTTATCAAGAATCTTGACTGTTCTTTTAATACAGAATGTGACTTAATTTAGTTGTGCTTTTTCCCTCTTATTCTGATGATGAAAAATTTCAAAAAAGGGGTTTGATAAAGCTTAAATAAGTTTGTAGCCAAAATAATACAAACAATATCCATTTTTTGGCACATAAAAGATTTTTTAAGATTAATTTTCCAATAAATTTTCATTATTTTCACATCCTTAAAATTAAATGCACATATATTGAATGGCCATATCAGTATTGTACCTAATAAATATATTTTGAAAGATTCCAATGTTGTAGCTAAACCATAATCCTTATAAATTTATTAATAGTTTGGAATTAATCAAAGTGACATTTATTTCACCTATTCTTATTTGAAGCTTTTAATATTTATTATTTCTTGAGATCTCCTTTGGAATTTAAGTAATATTTTTGTTGAACTATATATTATGGGTAAAAGGAACAAAATATTTTCATCAAAAAGTATAATTAATTTAAATTTATGTTCTGGAAATTCTAAAATAATTTCTCTGCCTGTTTAACTGAGTAGCCATTGATGAAAATGTAAAGATGGTGCATCATCTTTCCATAGAACTTAATTTACTTGTAATTCTTGAATGGACTCCATTACATTATGTCATCAACCATATTTAGGAATGTATTTATAATTAAAAAAACTTTTTGAAATTCTTCATCTTGTGATTTTCAAACAGATCTTGCAAATTTCTTGTTTTTTTTTTTTCAAAAAAAAATGTATTAATCTCTCTCATATGATTTTTTTTTTTTGAATTTTTTAAATAAAACTGTCTTTTTTTTTTTTAATTTCCAAAAATTTCACTTTTTTTAATAAAATTCAAAAAATATTCAATTATTGAATTCAAGATATTTGATATTTATAAATATAAGAGTTTTTTTTTGTTTTTGTTTAAATAAAATTTATGTTTTTTTTTTCATTTGAACAATAATTAAAATAAATATTATTATTATTTTAAAATATGAAACATAAGCTTAATTAAATTAATTTATAAAAAAAACTTACTCTATTCAATTTTTTTATACCAAAGAAGAATTTTATTCTAAAAAAAAATAATAAATTTGAAATAAAACAAAACTTAATTTTTTTTCTCTTTATTTTGATTTTTTTTTTGGGGGGGTTGGGGGGGGAAGGAGTAATATTAATTAAATTAAAAAAGAAAGATTGAGGCAGTTTGAATGTTTTTTTGGGGGTTATAGAAATGTGAAAAAGTTATTGGAAACCAAAAAAAAAAAACATAAATACATCTGTTTTTTTTTGTGAGGGTTATGTAGGGTTATGAAAATCTCAATCTAATTATAAAGAATATTTTCATTTTTTTAAAATTGTTATGTTAAAATTATATTTATTCATTTTTTTTTAATTTTTCAATTTTTTTCTTGATTTAATAGGAATGGGATATGGTACATATTTCAACCATCTTTTTTTGATTAATGTGTTTTTGTTTTTATTATAATTTTCTTTTCAAGTGGGGAGAAGAAGAGAAATTGTTTTCTTTTTTAATAATTTCCTTTCCTTTATTATTTTTTTTATTTATTATCAAAAGGAAAAAACCAAAAAAATCCTCTAATTATATTTTTAATGTAGCTTCTAAGATGTTTTGGATAAAATTATATTTTCTACATTCATTTTTTTAATTATTTTTATTTATTCATTTTTGGCCCTTTTTTGGTTCAAAAGGAAACTTGAGGAATAATTACAATAAATTTAAGAAAAATAAATAATTCCTTTAGCCTTGTTTTTATTTCATTTTATTTTATTTTACTTATTAATTTTATCAAATTTAAGTTATAAATTTTATAAATATTATTTTTGTGAAAAACTGAAATATATACTTTCTTGAGAGAGTTTTTATTCATTAATTTTAAAAAAATTACTTGATTAAATGACCAATTTGTTGATAAAAAACACTTAAATAAAAAAAATAGATGTAAATATTAGAAATTTTGATAAAAATTCAATTTATGGATTATGAAATTAGATTAATTTGAATTGAAAATATTTTGATTATTATTATTATTTGAAGAATGATCAAATTCATGATTTTTGATATCTTTTACCAAAGTGAGATAATGAAAATAGCCTCATCATTTTCTTGATTGTGATTTTTTCTTAGTGAATACCAATACTATTTCAATATCCCAATTTGATGTTGATTTTTAACTCTTAATGTGGTGAAAAAGAGGTCAAATGATCTGTTATTCTCATGGTCAGCCATAACTCCCTTATATTCTTGAGTAATGTATGGCAAACAGGAATAATATTAATATAAAAGAAAATATTGATTCTTCAAACAAGATAATTCTGGATTTTTGCTATATTAATATTTTCATACAAATTTAAATAATCTAGTGAACCTATGTGAGCCTTAGAGGTATTTTCATATACCCAAAATACCACAAACAAAAAATTAGTATACAAACATAAATAAAATAAAAATTAAAATATAAATATGAATTTATATACAAAATCAAAAAATTCAATTAGAATTCAAAAATAAAAATACATTAAATTTGAAAATTGTAAAAACACATTTTTACTTGAAAAAATTAAGTAAAAATGAATTTTCAACAAAATTACCCAAAATAAAATAATTTTGGAAAAAAGTTGAATAAAACTTATCATAAATTTTTATCTAACAAATAAACATATAAAATTGATTTCACCATTGGATTCCTTATAAAAAATCAGGTGGGGTCACCTCTGAGTGAAATTTTTGTAACTCAACTCTAAATAAGCTTAAATTAAGTTTTTAGTGTTTTCTGTATAAAAGTTGAAAATCCTCAAAACCTTGATCTAATTCACATCACATGAAGTGTTAATCAGAAATTTTTGTGTTAAAATTGAGGTGTTGTGTATAGTTTGGACATCATGAGGAATTGAAGTATTTTCAATTGAATTCAATTGAATTGTCAAAATGTGTGCATGTATTACATAAGTGAACTTTGATTTACATATGAGGTGTCAATTATTACAGTAGTGTACTGTAAAACTAAATTAAATTACATATGTAAATTGTAAGTATAATACATGATGAGAAATTAAGGGAAAACATAAATTGGAAATATTAAATTTGGGGGGGAAAAGGAACTCTAGCTCTAAGGGGGAGCCAGACCCCCAAAATCCTTGCTTACAGGCATAAGATGTCAAAATTCACGCAAAAGCTCATCACTTTTGGCCTGAAATTGAGTCACAGGGTCTGTGACTCAATTGATGATGAGGGTTTGATACCAACCAGGGTAGTTTTAACTGTTGCCAAAAGGGTAAACCTACCCTTAAGATAAAACAATCTTATTAAAAACAGTTTTAACTGGTTTCTATGTCTCTTTCACTCATTCTGACGTTTTTTTAAGGCTCTAAGCCAGGGATTGCTATAGTAATGGCTGATTTAAGGGTCTGAAATGGCTAAAACCAGCCCTTTTTTGGTCCAAACCAGAGTTCAATGATTCCATAATTGGCTTTTCTACTGTCAGAGTGTTTTCAACAACTGACAAGAGTAAATTTTACTTTTGGAGTAAGAAAATTGATGGCTATAAAAGAATTTTTTCTTTTACCCACTTTTCTCTTCATGTTAGAATCTTTTCCTTTTATAATTAGTTTAAACACTGTTAAACCAATCAATAGAAAATTCCAACCACCCTTTTTTAATATCATTTTAAACCTTTTAGCCACATGAAAAAATCATTATAATCATTTTACCCCTGAACCACCCCAAAAGTAAATTAAAGCATCTTTCATCACTGTTAATCTTGTCACTTTGTTTCCAAATTCATTCTGGTCACTTTTGGGAGTGTTTTCTCTTTAAATATCTTTTTGAAAACTTTTTTCTTTAATTAATTGTTTGCAGTTCTTTGCTCAATTAATTACAATTGCAATTTCTTTTGTAGCCTTAAATATCTCTTGTAGAGTATTTTTGGATAAATCTTTATTGTTGGTAAAACAATAAATTTTTATTATATTATTGTTTTATACTTACAGAGTTAAAGAAAATAAAATTTGCGTGTTTTCTCTTCAAAAATACTATTTCTTACTATTTTTAAATAATTTTACCTTATACAAATTTTGAGGACAGGAAAAGTACTTGATATTTTATCAAAGTTTCATATCCACACCTTACAACCTATGAAGCCAAAATTCAAGGTGATAACTTTTGGTTTATGTCACAAAAGATTTAGAGCAACATTAATTATCCAGATACAAGTATTTGAATAATTGAAAGTAAATAATTTCCTGTACCTCCTATTTATTTTGTTAAGAATCAAATTTCTCAATGTCAAAAGTATTATTCACCATATGTTTAAGGCCTTTGTAGCAAGGATATTGAGATTCAATCAATAAGCCAAATGCATCCTGGGATGAAATTAATTGAATAGAACCTGAAGCTTTCACCATTCAATTGGAGGCTATACACTTTATTAATCCTTTAGTCAGCAAGAATGAAGTTATAAAACAAATCTGTAATACAATATCACCCTTGAAAGCCCAAAAATTATCCCAATCTCTCCTTATTAATATTGATTTTAATTAGGGCCCAAAATTTATGAAGAATTGTTTAATTGAAATTGGGTTATCATTCCTTATAGTTTGAGATTATTGGATGATACTAATTAATATCTCAAATGAAACATCAGCTTTGTGCAATAATTCATTGAGATTTTCTTTGGATAATCTTTGTAATAAATTCATTCTATAGATATTGTACAGGGTTAGATTTAAATTGCTTGATATACATTATTTCTCATAAATTTATGTAATTGAGGAATATTTTTCATCTTCTAAAGTATATATGTAAGATAATGGAACTAAATATTCAATAAGCTCTTGAAAGGGTAGCTCTTTGGGAATTTTAAAAGAATAAGAGACAAAAATACTATGAAGAAATTACTTCAGTCGTAATCAGAAATAAACATAAAAGGATATTATGATTTCTTCATTTAATGAAAAGTAGGTAAATTAAATTTCAGATCAGGATACAAAAAGATATCTTCTTTTGGTAGCTGGAATCCATTAGCTAAGTTGGTGTGAGATCTTCAAAATAAAAGAAATTGAATGCTAGAATTTGGGTAAAAAATAAATTAGGTATTTGGTAGGTTTTATACCCTCTGATAAGTTAGCAAAACATAATTTTTTTCCTTTCATTTTTCACACAAAGAAAAAAGTTTTGGATTTAGCTTGAAATTGAGACAGTTTTTTTTTAAAAAAAAAGACAAGCAAAAGACAACAAATAAAAAAAAAACAATTATTCAATTGAATATTTAAGTTTATAGTTTCATAAGTATAATAAATCCTCAAAAAATATAAAAATATTGATTATATTCAATTCATATAGCTTAATTTTTAATACTAATAATAAAATCATTTGAGAGATGTAACTAAAAAGTAGAAATGAAATAAGTTTTTTCAGCTTAAATATTAAAACTTCAGTTCAAAACAAACAAAACATTTATAAAAAAAGATAACAAAATTTATTTTTAATATTTACTTTATCAAAGAAGAAATATTTTCAAGTATTCATAAAACATGAAAGAATTTTTCTTCAATAAAAATGAAGGAATATAGAATTAATAATGGGTATAAAAATTCAGTCAATATTTCATGTTTTTTTTTAGATTTTCTTATATATTATTGCTTAATTCGAAATAGGTGTTTTGAAAATTCTTCTCTCATAAATTTGTTTTTAAAATGTTTTTTGAAACTGCTTAATAAATATCAGATTACCACAAAATTTAAATAAATGATTCCCTCAAGGGTTTATTTAAAAAAACAAAAAGTTATTACTCAAGAAACTACTTGAGAATTTCAAAAGGTTTTATAAAATATTCTTTCATTATTTTTTAAAAAAAATATAGTGTTTATCTTCTCTTTAATGATAAAATTACCCTCCCTTCTTGAAAAAAGAAACAAAAACCAATTAGAAATACTTAAATCTTCAATTTTGAGTATGATTTTCTTTTCAAGTAAAGGATGAATAGGAAAGATCATTATAATTAACTGTATTTCAAATAAGCTAAATATTTCAATAATTAACTTTTTTCAACTAGGATATTATACTTGTGTTAATAAATTCAAATTTATTTATATTTAAATTTATCAATTTATTCCATAATTAAATTATAGTTTTATTCAAAAAATACCGCCCTTGAAAAAAAAGGTTTTTTATGATAAATTTTTCCCTAAAATAAGATATTTATTTATGTGAATATTTTTTTGATGTTTTTAAATAAGAATTTAAATCATAAAATTCAAAAATTAATATATATAACTATAATAAATAAATGAAAAAAAAAATCTAAATTATTTTGCAGGATTTTTTAATTTGAAGACAAAAAATGTTGTTTTTTTTCTTTTTGAATGAAAATTTTGATTTTTAGAAAAGGATAAAAAAAAGATGAGAAATCTTTCAATTATTATGATTTTGTTTTATTGAGTTTTTTTTTGGAAAAATTTAAATCTACAATTGAAAACATTTTAAAATATGAAGGATTTATGGTTGTAAAAAAAACTATTGTCAAAATGTTATTAAATTCTAAAAAAACCATAGCGATTAAAATTATTTTGAATGAAAATTGAGTTAAAGTTTGAATCATTGTTTTTTTTTTGTTTTGAAATACTTTAGAATTATTAAGTCAATTTATTTTCTTTTATAATGTAAAATTGAATTAAATTAAAATCAATTTTTTTAATCAATTTCAACAAAAAAACATTTAAGATTAATTATATATTTTTGTAATAATTTCAACAGATAATTACAGGATATATACATATATATTTATTTCAAAACAAAAAATGGGACTATTGAAATTAAATAGAAGAGAATCTTAATAATTAAGGTATTATAATTATAATTATCTTTCTCAATAAACCAATAAAATTCAATTAAATAAACTTTTTTAAATAAAGCATTGAAAAAATAAGATGAGTTTTCAATTTTTTGAATGATCATTAGATTAATTAATTAATTTTAATAATAATTAATAATTTAATTTCTTTTCTAAAAAAAGAAACATACTTTTATAAAATATATCAAGTATTTCATGAAAAAAATAAACATAAAAAATTATGTTGTTTGAGAAAAAATATTTAATATCAATTTTTTTGTTATTAATAATTGAAATTTTATTTATTGATTTTTTTAAGTTTAAATAAAAAAAGAAGTAAAATCATAATAACAAATTGATTAATATTGAGACGAATTTATTATTCAAAAGATGATTTTTATTTCAATTTTTATATCATTAATAAATTAGTGATAAATATTCAAAACCTTAATTCAAAATAAAGAAATGAAGGGGATTGGTAAATTAAAATAAGTTGTTTTATTAATTCCTATTTAAAATTTCCAATTATTCTAATAATTCAATTTCAATTTTCATTTCAATCCATTTATGGGTATTTTCCAAGAATCAATTTCCTTTAAAATTTTTAGTTAGGAAAAAAAAATACCAATTTGGTCATGAAAAGTTCAGAAAAATGGCCATAAAATGAAATTTCACTTATTTATTATAAAAATTTATTTTTTATATTAAAGGAATTTATGTGAATAATAAGTTAAAAATATGTTTTGCCTTTTAGTAACACTTTTAAATCCCAATATCTATGGAAAAATGTGTACTGATTTATTTAGGAAGATAAAAAAGAGTACATATTTTGGCATAAATATTGATATTAAAACATTTACTCCAAGGTAAATATTTTCTTAATTTATCCCTCACATAACAGACTTCATTTTTTTTTACAAAAGAAGAGATTTCATTATATATATTATTTTTGTCAAAAAAAAATCAAAATGGCTATTTTGGCTATTGGAGCCAAATTAATTTTTAAAGAGAAAAACTGAAAAAGAAAATCAGATTTCTACCAGACCCCAATTATTCATAAAATAATAAAAAATTGAGAAAAACTATTAATTAATGAAAAAATATTAGATTTAGTGTGAAAAAATGTATTTAATTATTTGAATTTGATTATGAAATTGAATCAATTTACTAATTGACTAAATAAATGAATAAATAAAGAATTATTATATTTATTTGAATATAAGGATTAATTTATTAAAGAGTTTTGAGAATTGAAAAGGCAAATAATTTCAATTAATTGAATTTTCAATGTAATTAAAAAAAGAAAATAAATGAAAATTCAAGGTTTTTTATTACATTTTATTTAAATTTAAATCATTATCAAGTAACTAATAAGCTTTTTTTCTTACTAATGGCGTGATAATTTATTCTTCATAAAATAACAATCCATTTTTAATAACATGGGAATATGTTTTTGAGATTTTAATTAATTGTATGTATTCCCTTAGTTTTGTCTTCTTTGCTCATCCAAGCCTCACTTGAGCTTTAGTATTTCTTGGAAATCACATCTTTCTTCTTGTTAGTATTCTATTGGTTTAACTCACTACTCCCACTAAGGCTCAGGAATTTTTTTGATTTGAAATTAAATTACAATTTCATAAGTTGAAATTTATTTTATTGAATTTATTTCTGTCTTCCCACATAAGTAAAACAAACACTAAAAAAAAGAATTAAAATTGGCCTTTATTTTTAGCCAGTTAGCTATTCATAGGTAATCAGATTGGGTTAAATGTCCATATGGGTGGGAAGGAGAGGTGGGTTACTTTTTCTATTATATATATATATATTAGTACAGGGAATCTCAAAGAAGAATTTAAAATTGGGTGAATGATTTTTTTTGAAAGAGGTATAAAATTGAAAATGAATTTGTACAAGTCTTTGGAATTAGGAAAAATTAAACTAGGTTAGGTTTGAAAGTGAAATCTTGGATTTTTTGGAAACCTCAAAATTTGGTAAAATTCCAGGTGACTGAATTAAAAAAACATGATAGCTAAACTTGAAAACCAGATAATTTTTTGATTTGGATTTCAATTGAAAAAGCTGAACTAAGTCAATATGAAATTTTCTGTATTTTACAACCCTTATTATTATAAGAATAAATCATTTGAAAATACAAGACAAGATTATTTTTTTTGAAAAAACAACCAAACCTGTGAGTTTTGCATTCATTAGTAGTTTTTTCTTTTTTTTGGTATTTCAAGTTAAGATTTAATATGATTATATAACTTAAATGATTAGTTTGAGTTCTGAGTTTTTTATTTTTATTTTTATTTTTATTTTTATTTTTATTTTTATTTTTATTTTTATTTTTATTTTTATTTTTATTTTTATTTTTATTTTTATTTTTATTTTTATTTTTATTACCCTTTATTTATTTATTCATTTATTTATTTATTTAATTTCTTATTTATTTATTTATTTATTTATTTATTTATTTATTTATTTTTATTATTGTTATTATTATTACCACTTTTTTCCCCTCAACTTTCAAGAAGTTGATATCAATAAGGCATTTGTATCATAGTTTTTTTTAACTTCTTTTGTTTTGATTTTTTATCCTTTTATCATTCATAATTTTTTATAATCTTTAAATTTTAATTTTGATCTTAATAAAATAAAAAAATTAATGTTTTTTTTTTTACAAAAAAAGTCAATTAATTTATCATATAGAATTTCAATAAACTTTATTGATATGTCTATTTTTTTAATATCAAATTTATTTGTTCATTCATTTTAAACAAAAAACCAAAAAGTAAAATAGAATGAAGAGGCTTGTATTAAAACATATTGAATTAAAATTAGTGCATAGCTCTATGATATATTCAATTTCTTGGTTTTAAATAAACATAAATTAATGAATTAATTTTTATTGATTTGGATTTTTATAATTTTTTCAAAAAATTTAGTTGAAGTTATTCTTTTTTTTCAAAAAAATACAATAAAATCATAATAATAATCAAATAATCAAATTTAATGTAATTTTTTTTATTTCTTTTTTTAAAAAAGAAATTATTAAATAAAATAAAATCAAAATCAAAATCTTAGCAAAATAAACAATTGCTTATTATCATTCTCATCATTGATAAACCAATAAATCAAAAGAAATTTTTTCAATTTTAATTAAAAAGACAACTCCAAAATTATCATTACAATATATGACTCAATAAGCAAGAAATAATTTAAGGTGATTTTTTGATAAGATAAGTCTCATCAAAAGTTTTATGGGGATCAATTGAGATGAATTAGTGTAGATGGTACTCATTTTATGAATTGATGACCCTGGCTAGAAATTATCGAATAGCCTTTGCTCATGCTGTTTGTCTCACCCTCAGCTCATCTTGTTTGGTGATGCCTGACGACAGAGGGCAGATTAATGTCGATATAGCCAGGCTATCCAGGCTGCTCGGCTGGTGCGTCGACTCGTCGCAGAAGATTACTGTACTGTACTAGGATCTTTGGCGAATCATCGGGTGAATTCTACCCTGCGAGGCTGGGAATCTGGCCGTCGGAGTTTTTATTTGGCCTAATTGAGCTCATTGGTCTCAGTTTGGCCACATTGGCTCATCAAATTTGGCCATTACTCTTAAAATTTCTCATCCACCAACCAGGGCCGTCAGGTTGCCTTGATTATTCAGACCTCATTGGTAAAATTCTAACCAGCTTCAAGTCAGCCTTATTGATTCTTCGTGTCTTGCTCTAGAGATTGTGTGATGATAGCCATTTTGAACTCATTATTAGCCGTCATACCATTGGCATCATGCCATCCTCACATCCAACTTTGGAGCTCAAGCCTAGAGGCTAAGATGACAGCTCCACAAAGGATTTATAACCTCCACCATCTAACCCATCAAGAAGCTATCTCCAATGTTGGCTGGGTTGATACCCATCAGGAAATTTCGTCTGACACTTCTCAATCAGCTAGTCATTCTTTTTTACATCCAGTCACCCTTCCTCAAACTATTTCCGTCGATTCCGGTGGCAAGATCATTTTGATTCTAACAGATGATACAAATAAAGCGTTTGTCGCAATCTTAAACGGGACTCATACCAAAGAGACTTATGGTTTTGATCTTTTTACAGTTATCAACCTCCTCAAAATTATATCCAAGCCTATCTCAGCTTTTGTGGAAATTCGGCTACTTCCTGTCATTCCTTCCAACCAGGAAACGCTCATTCTTTCCGAATTCAAAATCAGAAAACTGTCATGACTTTATTGCGCAAGCAACATTCCTCTGACCTGGGAAATGATCTATGGGAAGCTCAAATTCCAAATCAAATCCCACAAGGAAGCTATATTCTTCAACTTGAGACGTTTGTCACTTCTTTGTTTGCTTTAAAATTTACCAAAATCAGAATCAATCAGTGCTCATTTAATTTTCACCACAATTCCAGCCTTTCACCTAACAAATCGGCTTCTCCAGAGCACTTTCAAGAACAGTCCTTTCCTTCATTTTACCAAATCTATATCAGCTCACCCCATAAAAATAACAATCAAAAGCGCTCACAAATCCCCAAAGATAACTCAAACGCTTTGGCCAACAAACGTCATTTGAATTATTCCAAATCAAAAAATCATCATCACTCTAAAGACGTCCCAATGTGTGCCAAGAGATGTCTTTGGCATAAAGTTTATGAAGCTAAATTGCTTGCACCGAAATGTTCGTCTTTGACCGTCGAGTGTCTTTGTCAAAGTCAGCCATTTGTCAAGGCTTATCGACACTGCGTTAGAGACCACTGTGCGGTGAGTAGCTAAAAGTTCTTGATGGAATTCAAAAATCTATCAAAATCTAATGTGACACTTTTATCACCCACTTAGATCTCTAAACAACATAAAGCAATCATGCCCATCGATAAACGGTGCAAGTCAAGCTCTGAGTAACATCACCATGGTAAAGCCCATTAAAGAAAGTGGCCCGTAGGATTGTGTATAAAATTGGTAGCTCATTCACTCTAAATCGTCCGCAAACGTCTAAAAAAGAAGTTGATAGTGAGATGAGCTTGAGCATGCCTGGCGCATGTCAAAAACTATGCTTAGCTGTTTTGGATAATTGATATTTCTAATGCTAAATATTGTTTTTATTAACCTTATACTTTGTCATATAAGTGGCTCAAATTATAACATTTCAAAATACTCCAAATTGTACTTTCTTTAAACCATTTGAAGAGTTGAAATTAAACTTTTATACTGATTTTATCCAATGTTAACAAATTTCTTAAATAAATAAAATGAGAAATTTAAACTTTGAAACTTTTATCAATTTCTTTTTGAAGTCAAGCTTTTATGAGATTTTGAAATTATAATTTGAATTTTTCAAGTTTTTATAAAAATAAACAAATAAATTTTAGAATGAATTGAAAAAAAATTGAACACTTTTTTTTTGTCATATGGTTGAGGTAAATCACAAAATAGCTACCCAGAATGTTGTGCCAATTTCCAGCGTAGCTAAAAACTGGCTTTTACAGAAACTTTTTTTACAATTTCCACCTTTTTTTTTCAAAAAAAGGAGTTTTTTTTTCATATTTTTTTTTTAAAAAAATTTAGTCTTCATTCTACTTTTTCTAGCTCACCTTCCTTAAACTGATTCAATTTAATGGATACCATCAGGCCCTGTGTATGGTCAGATTTTTAATGAAGTTTTAGATTTGGTTTGAAACAATTTTAGATTTAAAGTTTGATAAAATTCAACTTCATTTTATATTATTTATTTTTCAATTTATTTTCAAAACACTAAAAGGTAATTTTAATTCCTTTTAATGTAAAATTTCACAAAATTTGTTAAATTTTGAATTATTTCTTATTTATTTTATTTTTTTTAAAAACAAACATCATTAAATATTTTCTCATTCCAACATATTATGGCAGATGAAACTTTTTATTCTCAATTATCCAATTTTAAATATTTTGATTGTTTGAATACTAATTAAAAATCTGAAGCACATATAAAAGCTTGAGAAATACATTTCAATAATTATAATAAAGTCAACAATGAATCTACAAAGAACCTTGAAGTTAGTCCAAGACAAAAATGCAAATGCAATATTGAATTGTAGAAAAATTTAAAAAGAAAGGATGATGAAACAAAAAGAGAATATGGATTAGTGAATTACTGAAAAAGAAAACCTATATTCAGAAGAAATCACATTTTATAGCACAAAAATAAATTGAATCCAAACAAAAAACAAGATTTGTATGTAATGAAGAAGAAACCAGGAATTTACTAAGAATCATGATTGAGATATTATTAAATTTTCTGAATTAAGATGCCATTAAATCAGGATTCATATTATAGTAAAGTTATTTTAATATTAATGAGAATCAAAGAGAGGGTTATCTTCTGATTAAGTATTTGAGCTTTGACACGTTGGAAAGAAAATATAAGGCATTAATTCTAGCTTTATGAGTAAGGCTTTTTCTTGATTACTAATTAATAAGTTTCTTATACATTGGTTTTTGTATATCATAAAGGATTATTGAAATGCTATCTGTGGAGGTGGCCTCCTTGTGAAGCTGGAACATCATCAAAATGACCAATTAAGTAATTATCTTTGTATTTATTCTATCTCACCTAGCTAATTTGAAGTTAAATCTGTTAGGTTTATGATTTATTACAAGAAATAAGCATGAACACTTTTTCAGTAAATGAGAATGAGCTGTAATATCAAAGCTTTCAAACCATACAAAGGAATGATGATATCAGATCTAATAAAGATGTGAGCCTTTGAGATATGACCAAATATCCAAAAAGTTCACAAGAAAACATTAAAATAATTATTCTTTGGAAATAATTATCTTAAAATAAGTGAAAATGCCATAAATAGGCATAAATTTTTAATTAACTTGGTATCTAATTAGTAAACATTTGAAATAAATTAAATCATTAGATTATTCATGATAAAATACACATATATCATTTTTATGGAATATCTGTAAAGTCAATAATTAATGAATAATAAGTAAGAATACCATAAAAAAGACATAAATTTCTATTTATCTCAGAAACCAATGAAAAAAACATGTGAAATAAATTTTACCTTTGCATTCCTCATGAAAAAACTTCACATATAACATTTTTTTCATATTTTCAAAGTCAATGTTTAAGGAAATAACCTGAATATATGCACTTTTATGATCAGTGCATATATTCATGGTTTTTAGCTCATATCTCTTAAAATACACATGATAGAGAGTTAAAACAAGAATAAAGCTACCATGTAATTACTGTAGGAATGAAGTTATAAATTCCAATTGAAAATTTACAAAAAAGGTTATAAATTGTAAGGGTTTATTGAATAAAATTGTTATAGCTGTTGACCACTTTGTTGTGAAAGTAGTCCAAACTTAAAATAGAGTGAATATTCAGGCTCTACTAGGTCATACGTGAAGAATGATTCATTGTTTATCATTTTATTCAAGGTACAACCCCTTGAAATCATGGTTTGAAGTTTAAAATAGTGAATTTCAACAGAAAAGATGATTTACAAGAAAAATCATCAAAAATAGAATTTTTATGATATAATGAAATTCTGTTGGAAGTTTAATTATGAAATGCTAAGCTATTAGAAAACACTCTCTGATTTAATGTAGCATGTATAAACTGAGAGGTATTAATGATCAATATTTAAGCTTAAAATTGATCATTTATGATCACTCACTGTAATCTTATTTTAAGTTTAACAGTTATATAAGTGATAAAGCTGGTGAATTATATTATATTATGATTAATAATAATAAAATACACAAAGTTTAGGCTTCTTCCAAGCCTATGATGTCAGCAAATTCAGAGTTATAGTGATAACTCTAAGTAATGGCATAATAATGAGCTAAGATGGTTTAAGTATGATGTAATCATCACTAAAATTTGGAATACTGATTGATTACAGTTAATACCATCAGTACACGTCTACTAGAAGCCTTTTGCACTCTATGAGGGAAGACTTTACTCCAAATAGAGCTCCTTTTACTCTTTTTCCCCCTCAGACACAACAAAAAACAATAAATCATTAAAACCAAAGGTAAAAGCTTTCTTCTTCTTATATAAAACTACTATATATTCAAATATTCAAGTTTAACTTTATTATAATAATCAAGTTTGATGTTATTAAATCAATTTTCAATTGTTTTTTTGTTAAATTTCTCTAAAATCTCTAATTCCATGTAAAAACAAGAAAATTTGTAATTTCTTTTAATTTTTATTGTAAATACAATTTAAATAAGTTGTATTTATATTTTTTGGAGTAAAATTATTCCAAATTATTATATTAAGTGTTAAGAGTAGGTTATTTTCTCTTTTTATAATAATTTCTCTCTATTATTATTTTTTAAATAATTCTTAAATTAATATAAATAGTATTTATATTAATTCATAACTTTAATATTAGTAATATTATTGTTATAATTGTTTTTTATTATTAAATTTTTTTTTTAGCCCTTAATTATTTGTTCATAACAATAATCAAGTGCCATAAATATATTAATATATTTATTTTATTATATTAATCTTTTGAATATATATTTTATATTATTATATTTATTTAATAATATAGATATTTTATGCCATAATGATCAGAATTCCTTATTATTATGATTATCTTTTATCTTATTCTTGAAACTTCATAAGGATATTCAGAGTACAATAAGTAAAATATTAGTAATTTTTACTTATTTTTTCATAGTCAAACCTTACATTTGGGGGCCTGGCCATGATATTTACTTAAAAGACCTTCAAAAATATTCAAATTGGGATTATCCAATAATAAATTATATAATAATCTTATGTTTATTGATTTTAAGAGCTATTGGGGAATTTGGAAAGCAATTGTACTGTCTTACATGTGGGTTTTCACATCCTTAGACTTGCAAGAGCTTCCATTGAGTGAATCTAGTGATTAAAAAAGATATTTATAGATTCAAAATAAATTTATATTGAAAGATATTTATAGATTCAAAATAAATTTATATTGAAAATTAATTTCAAAAGCATCATCTTAATTTTATTTTATTCTTAAAAAATAAAAATATAAAAAATGATAAAAAATAAAAAACCAATAAAAAAAGTTATGTTTATCCATTTTTACTCATTTCTTTTATTCATTTTATTAATTCAAAGATATAAAAAAAATTTGTATTTGGAAATTGCCATATCTTATCAAAAATAACACTTTTAGAAAAAAGAGATATATTTATTTGTCTTTTTAGTTTTTTTGGACAACCCAGAATAGGATAATCAAACCACTGTTGAGAAATTGGTGGAAGAAACTTTCCCAAGTTCTCAAAAACCTTTTGTCAATAAGAAAAAGAAAACTAAGAAATTAGTATTTCCAGGACCCACTCACTATTCAGGACTCTGAAGGTGGGTGCCTCTCTTTAAATTGCCATAAAAAGCGTTTTTTGGTATCCTGATATATTTATATCTTCTCAATTATGACTACTAGAAGAGGATCCCAATACTCCATCCAAGCAGATGTAACTGGACTCAGAAGTAGAGTTGATTCCTGTAAAGGGAAAAGAAAGGGAAAAATTCCCAGTGGAACAGAATCCACACAAGGAAGTTCCACATCCCAAAGGAAAGTCCCAGAATTGCCCATAATACTTGAGTCAGAGTTAAAGATAAGTATGAGTAACTCCAATAGATATAAATCAAATCCAGAGGGCTCAAATAGACATTTATATGAGCCGGTAAAAAACAGTACTGCAAAGTGTACAAGGACAAGGATTGGGAAATGTTGCCACAAATCCACCAAGGAGTGATCAGCTTCTGGCACATCCTGAAAAAATTCCTCAAAGAGGAGGAAATAGTGAGATACTCCAATGGATGGAATCCACTATCATCAAAGCCACAAAACAAAAAGATAAAGGAGTACCATGTCAAAAAGAGGGAGGCAAGCAAGGAAGAAGCCACAGTTGCTTCTACCAGCAAGCCTCAATCCAATCAAATTCCCCAAGAAGGGAAGAAGAGCAAGAAAAATAACTGGAGGAAACCATATTACCCAAGCTACAGGATCCCAAAAATCCAAAACGATGCCATGAACAGAACCTTTATGGAATTCAAGGACAAAGAGGAACAAAGAATGAGACAACCTCATTTCCCAAAGAAATACCTCTGTCTCCTGATGTTGTAAATACTTTAAGAGAAATTGAAAATAATATGTTACCTCTTAAGGAAATTAAAAATAGTTTATTATACTTACACAAAATAAATAACAATTTATCATCTTTAACAAGAATTGTAGAACAAAATAAAAAAGAAATTGATAACATTAAATTTATGGTTGAAAATAATAAACCAAAAATTTCAATTGACAATAATCAGAAATTAATACAAGGACAACAAGAATTGTATGGATACATAAAGGATATCAAAGAAAAAACTTTGACAATTAATGATGACATGAGTATTGATAATCTTACAGAAAAATTAAACAAATTAAGTATTTCTATGGAAAAATTTGAAGAAAACACTTCATTACATCAAAAATTAATTCTAGACCATGTAGAGAAAAGTGATGAAGCAAGAATGAATCCTAAAGATGATATTCAAAGTGAAATAAGACTTATTACTGAAAAAATGGATAAAATAAGGAAGGCTAAGATAAATATGCCAAAGTTATCAACACAATTTTCTCATATAGGAAGTCCTGTTAAGCTAAAAGGGGAAATAACAAATCCATTCATAACACACTTGAGCCATCAAGACAATATCCAAGTCTTAATGAAAGAAGCACCTCAATTAAAATAATTTCCAACATTCACAGGTGAACGTGAATATGAGCATAGGTCATTTATTGAAACAATTGACATGTTACAGGAAAATTATGTCATACCAGACAGATTAATCACTACCAGATTACATTAATTATTTGAAAAATATGCAAAAAGATAGTATTATGGCATAAGACAAACAAATGGCAAAAATACCTGGTCTTGGTGGAAAAATGAAATAATCACCAAGTGGGAAAATGATTTCTGGAGGTACAAGATAAAAAATGCATTTGAAAACTCCTTCTTTGAGCAAGATAAGGATAAACCTTTGACTTGGTTCTTAAAAAAAGTTGAAAGATTAAATTCACTGTACCCAGAAATGTCACAAAAAATGGTGCACATGAAAATAATTAAGAACTGTGGAGGAGAATTGGAACATGCCCTGAGAAGCAGTTGTATAGAACCATTCTCCTGTCACAGGGGCTCTTGGACAGAAAAAAAAGAGTGGCCTGGAACTCAGAAATCAGGGAACTCACTTGGAAGACTCCAAAAAGAATAAAGAAAATAAAAATAAAGAATTTAATTTCTCTAAGAAGAATTCAAGTACAAAGATGAGATGCAATCAGAGAAATGAGAATGCAAATGGCCAAAGAGCCAACCAAGTAAGTCCTTAATCACTGTCTCAACCTTCCAAAAGGAACAATAAACTTAATAAGGATATGAACACCAAATAAAGAAAAGAGAAAAGGTTCTAAATGACTGACTTGATAATATCAGTATTCACTTAACAAAAATGATAAGATAAATAAAGATAAAATGAAATAAAAATATATCAATCAACTGGGGGAAAGTCCCCCAGGGTCAAAGGAGGCTGGTATATGTGAAGTTTTGAGAGCATGATTTCTTCAGGCTGGAAGCTGACCTGTATTGATTGTCTGATGGAATGTATACCTTGCCAAATTGAGGAATGAACTGGATTGAATGAGCTTCCAATTTTGTATGAATGAAACACAGGTCTTGGTGAATCCAGACTGCATTGAATGAATGTGGTTGCCAAGGTGGATTGATGGAGCATTGACCCTGGAAAGGTTGTTTTGGAACTGCCTCTTGAAATATACCTTGAGAATGAACTGCCACTATTCCCTTGGAGGAATACTGTGAATGAGAATTACCAATGATTGATTGATGGCATCATGGGTATTTGAGTTTTGAAACTTGCCTTTGAGCCTTGATTAATCCTCTGGATGACATTTCTTGATGACCTGATGAAAAGTGGAAATAACCATTTAATATTGGTGCCATTGGATTGCTGATTAAAAAAGATGCATAATGGTGTATAACACCATTTATGGAACTTTTGGTTATTGGCAGTTGAAAGTGGCAAAAGGTCTTCTGAGGTGATGCCAGGAGGATATAAGTAAAAATTGGGTTTGAGTGGCTTCAAAGGTGAGAAAGTGTATTTTGGGTGATTCGTCCATTTTTGGGTTTTTGGCCAAATGAAGCTTTAAAACTGTATTTGCGCAAAGTGCGCAAAACTGCAAGTTAAGCCCCAAAAGACCTGATATGGCCTTTTGGGCATGTTTCCCATAATACATGGGAAAATGGCATATACAGCTGAATACAGAAAAAATGCGCAAAGTGTGAAAGACAGTATTTAGAGCTTAAAAGGCTAAATACAGGCTTTTGGGCTGTATTTTGCCTGTTGACTGGAAAATACCCAAGATTTCCCAAAGGCAGAAAACTGGCCAGAAAAGGCCTGGTGAGGGTGAAGGGGCCAGGGTGGCCCCAGAGGATGAAATTACCATAAAGCCCATAAAGAATGACAATGGCCAATTTGGCCAATGATTATGGATATGGCCAAAAATGCCATATATTGGGTATGGCATGGATATGCCATATTGAGGTCCAAGAGAGTGGATTGCCATGGTTGTGACATTCCCACAGAAGAGTATATAAATGCACTAGAAGACATAGTGGCAAGAACAAAAATTGGCAGAACATGGAAAAATTGGACACTAAAAGTCCAAACAAACCATTTATCAAGAAATATAAACCAAAAGAACCTTTCAAACCAAATACACCCAACACTAATGAGCAAAGAAAATGCCATAAATGTGAAGGTATTGGACACTTAGCCAATAATTGCCTTAAAAAGGCAAAAATCAATAACATTGTGGAAACAGAAAGCCACAATGACACAGAAGATGAATCTGAGTCTGAAAAAGTCACTGAAGAGTCAGATACTTCCGAAAGTGATGAAATTAATATAATTAATGCACAAATTAATAGTATTCATTTAACAGATGAAGTACTAGATGTAAATTCAAACTTACCACAAGTTGGAACATCTGATACAAGCCTCACAAACATACAAGATGACAAGCTGTATACAACCAAACCAGCAAAAGGAATGGGATATACATCTGTAAAATCAAGTAGAAGTATTTTCATAGTTGGAAACCAAGATGAAAAATGAAATTTAGATACAGGAGCATACTGTACCTGTGTTGGTAAGAGTTACTTAAAAAAATTATACCAGATTGGGAAGAAAAACTTATACCAATACAAGGGGTTAAATTTAGTATTGAAAGTGAAAGCATGAAGCCCTTTGGAATAATTGACTTTGCATTAATTTTTTGTCACCCTTCCCAATGTATAACAGTGAAAGTAGAGTTTGTAGCAATGGACAACTGTACTAGTAATCATTTTATACTGGGAAATGATTACCTGTCAATTTATGGAATAGGTATATACAATCAAAAAGGTAGATATTTTACCATAGGAGACAATAAGAGGCAGAAATTTGGTTTTTTAATAACAAAAACAAATTACAGCTATAAAAAATGAAGGGAAAAGCCCAGAGAAACAATCATTCATAAATTAACAACTTAATGAGGCATAATTTAATCAATAATTAATAGAAAAAATGAAAGAAAAAATAATTGAGCTTTTGTTTAAATAAGAAAATGACTTTGAAATTGAAAAAGAACCACTAGGTGAAATAATCGGGAATGAAGTAGACATTATTCTTAATGTGGAAAAACCCTATCAACCCTTATTAAGAAGACCAGATTACCCAGCTAGCCCAAGGGACAGAGAAGCCTTAGAGGTACACATTAAAGAATTAATGGACCTTGGAGTGTTAAGGAAAGTAGGACATAATGAAAAAGTAGATGTCACTACACCTGTCATTATAAATTTGCATAATGGAAAATAAAGGATGGTACGGGACCTTAGAGCTCTAAATACCTAGGATATCCCTGACAGATATCCAATTCCTAGAATCCATGAGACATTAACACAATTGTAACAGGATAAGCTCATTACAGCCATAGATTCTTTAAATGGTTTTGACTAGAATGTCTTAACAGAAAATTCCAAAAAAATACTAAGGATAATAGTCCATTGTGGAATTTATAAATACTTAAGAATTTCATTTGGTATAAAAAAAGCACCTTTGCATTATCAAAGAATGATGAATACCATATTTCCTGAGGAATTATCAGAATGATGGTTAATTATCTATATTGATGATATCATGGTTTTTTCAGAAACTTGGGACAGTCACTTAAAAAGAATAGAAAGAGTCTTGCAAAAAGACATAAATGTAAATATAAAAATTTCCTTGAAAAAATGTGATTTTGCATACAGTGAACTGAAAGCACTAGGACATGTTGTATCTGGACTAAGTTTGGGCATAGATAAAAACAAAGTAGCAGCAGTACTACTGAAGTCAATCCCCCAAATCAAAGAAGAAACTAAATCATTTCTAGGATTTTCTGGTCATTACAGAAAGCATATAAAAGAATTTTCAAGAATTTCCAAATCCTTGTACAAGCTCTGTGACCAGCAGACAGTCTATGAAACGACTGAAGGAAGGGTCAAAGCATATGAGGAACTGAAAAATTCCCTCAAAAATGCCCCATTTCTTCTAATGATAGATTGAAAACTACTGTTAAAGCTGTAAATTAATGCTTGTGGAGAAGGACTAGGTGCTGCACTACACCAGACACAAATAATCAATGATAAACCTGTTGAAGGACCCCTTTGCTTTATTTCAAGACAAATTGAGCCAACAGAGGCAAGATATGGATCAAGCCAAATGGAATATCTTTTCCCAGTGTGGGCTTTAGAAAAATTGCACTATTATTTGGATGGAACAGTGTTTGATGTGATAACAGACTGAAATTCTGTAAGATCTGTATTAAACATGAAGACACCAAATAGACACATGCTGAGATGGAAAATTGCTCTCCAGGAATATAGAGGAAATATGACTATAGCTCATAAATCTGGAAATATTAATGAAAACTCAGATGGTCTTAGCAGATAGGCTTTAGCAAACACACCTGAAAACCCAGCCTGGGTACCACAGGAAGAACATCATATAGAAGGCATATGTGTCACAGATATTGGCAAAGAATTCTTTAACGAAGCTAAAGAAAGCTATAAGATGGACAAGAACTGTCATGACCTATGCCAACTTTCAATAAAATATTGTAAAGACCCATCACTTTCATCAAAATTAGATGAAATATGGAAACAAGCATATGATGAAGGAAGATTCCACCTCCTTGATGGAATCCTCTATCATAGGACTAAACATAAATGTGTTATGGCTTTAACAGATAGAGATCTGATAAACACTATACTACATGAATGTCATGATAGTGTTGCATCTGGAAATCTCTCAGAAGACAGAACACTAGAGAGGGTAAAAAACTTCTCCTGGTGGCAAAATTGGAGAAAATATGTTGCAGAATACTACCAAACCTGTGACAAATGTTAAAAAGCAATCAGAGCCACAGGAAAGAAATTTGGAATGATGATCCAAATTCAAGAACCAGGATCCCCATGGGAAATAGCTCACATATACTGGGTAACAGCCTTACATCCGGGAGGAGACAGAAGTTATAATGCATGCCTAGTATTACTTGACAGGTACAGCAAAACTCCAATGTTCTTACCATGTTAGAAATACAAAAAATCTATAGACACAGCCAGATTGATATGGAATAAAGTTATTAGCCATACAGGACTATTCTAAAATATCATAAGTGGCAGAGACCCAAAATTCACCTAAGAATTGTGGACAAACATCCATAACTTTTTTGGAACAAGGTTATAATTCTCCACAGCCTAACACCCTAAAGCTCATGGTCTGGAAGAAATAATGATACAAAACTTAGAGGATATGATCAGAAGTTTCTGTGCTTATGGCCTAGAATTCAAAGTCTCTGATGGCTTTACCCATGATTGGTGTACCTTAATACCAGCTCTTGAGCTGGAATATGAAACACCAATCCATTATTCAACTGTTAAAACACAAGCAATGTTGGAAAAAGGATGGAATAAAAGACTTCCATGTGTCACTCTTAAAAAAACTTGGTCAATATACATCCAACAGCAAACAGTTTTAAAATGATGCTTGACAAAGAAAGACATCATTCAAACAGATGTAATATTCTTTTAAGTATGCAAAAGAAAGATGGGATAAACTTCATAAACCACCTCCCTTTAATGTAGGAGACTTGGTCTTAGTATCAACTCTTAATTTTAATGATATAAAAGGCACAAAAAAATTAAAAGATTCCTTTGAAGAACTATTCATGATAAAAGCACTACATGGACCTAATGCTGTGCAACTAGAACTCAAAGGTGAATTCATGAATAAACACCCAGCTTTCCCTGTAAGCCTGATAAAACCTTACAGCTCAAGTTACAAATAATTATATCCCCTGAGAAATAAACAAACACTTAAAATTCCCCCTCTAGAAGAAGGAGAAGAGAGGAAAATTGTAAAAGTACTTAAAGAAAGAAGGAATAGAAGCAAAAAAGAAAGAGAATACCTTGTGCAGTATAGAAACCCAACTCAAGAAGATGAATGTCTACTTGAGAAAGATATAACTAACTCCAATAAACTACTAAGAAGGTTCAGAAATGAAAGAAGGCCTAGAGAATAGAAACGTTAAGCATTATTGAGCTTCAAGACTAAGAAAGTCAATGATACTCTAATTAATGATATGAGATTGTGGTACAATCTTTTTTGGTCGTAGGGAATGTGAGCTTTTAAGATATGACCACATATCCAAAAATGGCACAAGAAAATTTTATAATGATTATTCTTTTAAAATAATTATCTTAAAATGAGTAAAAATGCCATAAATAGGCATAAATTCTTAATTACCTTGGAATATAATGAGTAAACATGAGAAATAAGATACATAATTAGATTCCTAATGATAAAATACACATATATCATTTTATGGCATATCTGTAAAGAAAATAATTAATGAATACTAAGTAAGAATACCATAAAAAAGAAATGAACTCCTATTCATCCCAGAAAAAATGAAACAACATGTGAAATAAACTGTACCATTGGATTCCCCATGAAACACTACACATATAAGATTTTTATGTCATATTTGTAAAGTTAATATTTAAGGAAATAACCTGAATATATGGACTTTTATGATCAGTGCATATATTCATGGTTTTTAGCTTATATATCTTAAAATACACATGATAGAGAGTTAAACCAGAAATAAAGTTACCACACAATTACTTCAAAAATACAGATACAAACTTTTGTTGAAATGTTACAAACAAGGTTATAACTTGTAAGGGTTTATTGAATAAAATTGCTATAGCTGTTGACCACTTTGTTGTAAAAGTGTATATTAAGGCTCTACTAGATCATACGCGAAGAATGATGTATTGTTCAGAATTATATTCAAGGTAAAACCCCTTTAAATCATGGTTTGAAGTTTAAAGTAGTGAATTTGGACAGAAAAGATGAGTTACAAGAAAAATAATCAAAAATAGAAATTTTATGATGTAATTAAATTCACTTGAAAGTTTAATTATGACATGTTAGGCTATTATAAAACACTCTTATATTGGCTTTAGCGTGTATAAATTAAAAGGTATTAATGATCAATATTTAAGCTTAAAATTGATCATTTATGATCACTCACTGTAATATTATTTTAAGTTTAAAAGTTACATAAGTGATAAAACTGGTGAATAATATTAGATTATGATTAATAATAATAAACTACATGAAGTTTAGGCTTCTTCCAAGAATATGATGTCATCAAGCCCAGAGTTATAGTAATAACTCTAAATAATGGCGTAATAATGTGCTAAGATAGTTTAATTATGATTTAATAATCCCTAAAGCTTAAAATACTGATCAATTCCAGTTAATTCCATCATTACACGTCTACTAGAAGCCTTTTGGACTCTATGGGGGAAGATTTTACTCTATTTCCCCCTCAGACACGACAGAAAACAATAAATCATTAAAACCAAAGGTAAAAGCTTTCTTCTTCTTATATAAAAATATTATATATTCAAAGGATCAAGTTGGTATTTATTATATTCATGAATTTGATTTTATTGAATAAATTTTCAATTGTTTTTATCTGTTAAATTTCTCTAACATCTCTAATTCCATGTAAAAACAAGAAAATTTGTAATTTATTTTAATTTTTATTGTAAATACAATTTAAATAACTTGTATTTCTATTTTTTGGAGTGAAATGATTCATAATTATTATATTAAGTGTTAAAATTAGGTTATTTTTTCCTTTTTATAATAATTTCTCTCCTTTATTATTTTTTAAATAATTCTTAAATTAATATAAATAATATTTATATTAATTCATAACTTCAATATTAATGATATTATTGTTATAATTTTTTATTATTATAAAAAAACAATTTTTAATGCCTTTATTAAATGTTGGAAACAATAATAAAGTTCCATGAATATATTAATTATCATATAATAATATATTTATTTCATTATATGAATCTTTTCAATATATAATCTATATTATTATATTTATTTAGTAATATAAATATTTTATGCCATAATTATCATAATAATCTTTTATCTTATTCTTTAAACTTAATAAGGACATTCAAAGTATGATAAGTAAAATATTAGTAATTTTTACTTATTGTTTCATACTCAAACCTTACAAAAGATGTGGGAAATGATGAAGAAATGAATTTGAATATGTATTTTTTTGGATTTAAAGATAAAAAACCAATATAGAATGAGGACCATCAAGAAAGCAGGATGAATAGAATGAATCCATAAGCCTTTAATTCATGAGAATTATCACAGAATTGATCTACAACTTGAAGGGATTTTCCAAAACAAAATTCTTGTTTTGGAATTCCAAGTGGAAGGGGAAACAATTTACAGTATTTCAACAAATATTGAAAGACAACATGAAAGCAGTTTTGAGTCTATTAATGATGATGCTACAGAAAATTAAATATAGGTCCAAAGAAAAAGATTTCATCCAATGGAAAAGGGATGAAGAATGATTTTTATTGGAAATGGATCAAGATGTAGAAAATTAATTTCAGGAAGAGAAAAGAAGGGTGGAAAATCAAAACCAAAGTTATCATGAAAATATGAAAATAATTACACTATTGGATAGAATAAGTGGAGTTCCACTAAATAATTTGACATAACAATAGAGTTATTTTAGTAGCTAGAAACTATCAATATCACCTAAAATAAATATAAAGTGAGATTTATATCTTATTTTGTTTTTAATAAATAGTTTATACCAACAAAAACAAGATTTATAGCTCAAATAAGTATTATTCCGACTAGTTAATTGGGTTGAAATGGGAATTTTTAACTGAATTATTTCTAAAAAATACAAGCATGTATTTAAATGGCAATTTTATTTATGAATAAAATAATATATCTATATATAAATTATGTGTTGAATAAACAAAATTTGGGTTTTTTTATTTATTTCATGACATATCATTGAAATATTTTTTTGTTTCAAGTAGGCAAAATCCATGTGTGAAATGAAGAATCACTTTCTAAATTGAACTTGTAGGAGTAATTGTGCTGATAAAATTTCCCAATACTTGCATAATATCTATCAAAAAATATTTCAACAAGGTGAGGAAAACCCCTAATTGGAATCTCTCCAATACCAGGCATTGCAATACACAATTTTTCATACAGCTTGAAAAAAATGAACTGATTTTTGTTTATGAATTGAAAATATGACCAAGGTTCTCATTGGATAATGTTTCATTCCTGTCCATCAGACTCTGATAATCATAATTATTCAAAACAATTTTTTTACATTGAATTACAAGTAAAAATCATGATAAACAAGAAAATTATTGTGTAATAAGACTGTTTTAGTTTTTAATGACTATTGTTTTTAAAAAACTAATCATACATCTAAACCTGAATGTTTATCAAATCCTATTTTCATTAGTTTTCTGCTGATTTGTAGAGAAGCACAAAAACCAAGAATGGTTTAAATGATTCCAGATTTTGTAGCTCTATATTAAAATACCTTGATGCAAAGAATTATTAATCGGTGTATTTTCAAAATTTTAAATTTCAATGTACTTTTAATTTTATGTTATAATAAAATTTTCAATTTTGTATATAAACTTGATATTTATATTTTAATTTTTGTTTTTATAATATAAATAAATTGATTTATTTGTAATTCACCATGAGCAAAGTGGCTAAACCTGACAGAAGGTGTTGCAGTTGGAATTTGACATGAGAGATGAATTGGATACAAGTGGGAGCTAGGAAAGAAATTGAATTTCAAAATAGAAGTTTTGGAAGAATTTCAAGCCACATATGCAAGCCACAAAAACTTAATTGAGTGTCCTGAATATTATTTTTTTGACAGGTTGATCAAAGCTCAGTGTATCAAAAACACATTTTGAAGGATTAATTTGATTCCCTATGTATTTTAATTCCTTCCTTTAATGATATCATTTCATTAACAAAAAAAACCAATCTTTATGGTCTGTATTATAGAAATTTAAATAAATATCAAAGCGTCACCACCTCAGTTACAGAAAACCATAGCTAAAGAATATCAACACTTGAAGCACTGTATATTGAGATCATTAATTGATGAGAAAAAGTCTCAATTACTTGAGTATTTTCTAAAAACACAGATATGATGAAAGAGCAACCCTAAAATAAAAGTTCTGTGTTTTATCAAATTCTGTATTTAGTGGAACATAATACACCTATGTTCCTTCTCTTCTTATACTAAGATTACTTGTTTCAAATTTGAAAAAGAACCGCAATTTTAATTACAAAAACCATATTTGAAGGAGGGATTTGAAAAATAAAGAACAAAATAAGGATATATCTCCATTATTTTAGCCTTAACAACTCTTCAGAGGGATTTTTTTCACTTATAAATGGAGTATGTGATAGTTTTGAGCAAAATATATTTCCCTTATTTTATTTTTGGGAAATCTTTGTATGAGCTAATCCCAAGGTGTAAAGGGAGGATAGGTCTTGCTTTGGTCAAAGATTTATAGAATACAAAAATAATAGTTAGTTTAATTTTCCTCTAGAAAACAGCTTTTTTACATCTATGTATAATACAATGGTTTTTTCTAATAATAATTGTAATTTAGCTCATTTCCAAGCCTTTTAAAGTCAAATGTAATATTTAAAAATTCTTGATTTCTTGAGATATCATCTTGAGAAATTCAGGGGATATGCTATATCAAGAGATATGATATAGCTACACCCCCTAATACTTCTATACTTCATATGAATCCAATGAAACTATATGTGCTATATTGAAGTGAGTTTTAACTTAATTTATTGATATTTTTAAGCTTAGTTTTGATAATTTTCAATTTTGAAATATGCAATCAAACTCATTATGCATTTTGCTTCTCTTTGAATTATATTTTTTCATAATTCATATGAATTCTTTTTCCTTTTTTTCTTATACAGGCTTAATAGATTCTGTAATAATTGGAATGTATGGAAAGTTCTCCATTTTTCAATAAATAAAGATTTTTTCCTTTTATTCAATGGTTTTCTGGACCTGATTATTTTGGAGTAATTCTTCAATTTATCCAATTTGCAACAGTTAAAAAATTGAAATCAATAAAAAATTGAGAAATAAAATTTCCAAGTTGTCTAAGTTGAATTTTCTTGAGTTTATTAAGGGAAACTCTGTAAATCCTTTACAAAATTATTTTAAATAGGATATGAATATTGGATAGAAATTGGGAATAGCTGAAAAATACTTATTTTTGAATAAGTAAAAAATGATCTAATTTTCTTAAATAACTGATCTCCATGTTAATTTAAAATGAAATGATTGGGATAAGTATTTTTCTGTTACCAAATATACTTTTTAAATGTTATTCAACAAAAATATTAGAGCTCTATGAAAATGAATTTATGATGACAAATCTATTAAACCTGAAAAAGAAAAGTAAAGCTGTATCCAAGAGTAATTTCCAAAGTGAACTTAGTAGATTTATGTATTAATATATTTTGAATATTTTCAAAAGAAACTACAAAAAAAGGCTCATTGCTTTGTTCCCTGTTATTTATTTTTGTTAATAGCCTATAAGATTAATTCAATTTATATTCTTAAAGTGAGGCATCACAGAAATAAACTTGAAATTTTCCAGAAGTAATATTGAAGTGATGCAAATATTACTTCAGAGCCATATCCAGACAGCTTCAGAACATAGTCAAAATTGCATCTCAAAGTTATCTATTTTTTTTTGAGAATTTAACAAGTTATTTACTCAGATTTTTAATAGTTTTTCATGGTACTTTGTTAAAACTTCCCTATAAGGAATATAAAACCTCACAATTAAAATAACTTTAATAAACTTAATTTAGAATCCATGTAATTTATTAATCATCAGCTTGTGTAAAAGTAAATATAATACAAATTTTCAAAGTTTATCTTTAAAAAGGATAATATTGGTTCGAAGCTTTGAAGAATTATCATAAAGCTCTCAATTCAATACTGAGACAGGTATATTCAGATATCTCTTAGATATGCAATTATTTGGTCCTCATCTCTTATAATCTAACATGATATATAAGCTTCAAAGTAAGATGGTAATTAGGGAATTCAATTTAAAAATTTCCTATCATTCCTTACCCCATTTATTTTCTAAATTGAAAATTTTCTCTCTTTCTTGTTCATAGTGAAAGCTGGAAACAAAAAGGCACCAAAAAAGAATCAAAACACATTTTTCTGAAAAATTAAAAACAGAGGATAGTTTGACCTCAAAAAACGAATGATAAAAACCAACCATAGCAAATTAGCTGTGTTTTTCCATAGCTTGGATTGATTTTTTTTTAGATTTGTTTGAATGAAATAACTAGAAAAACTCTTCTTTTTGTAATTTAAAGATTTTTTTATCCATGTTAGTTCACTTTTTTAATTTGATTATCAATTTTACATGAATCTTATTTTATTTAATGATAACATTGCTCTTTGTTTTTTGGTGTTGTCTGAGTTCTATTTAGTCTTTACAGATTCAAAGAAATTTATATCTTTATATATTTTTGTTTTATACTTTAATACTGAGTATTACAGTAGCAGGCTTTGTAATGCCTCCTTAATTGGAAATGATTATCATTTTTACAATTGTTCTCCCTCTGATCCTGAATTTTTAATATTAGTAAAAGTTTTAAATCCTATTTCAGTTTCAAGATTTACCTTCAAGACCCCACTACTTAATATTTTAATGAAAAAAAAAATAAAAAGGGCCAAAATGAGGAATGTTTTCTATTTAAAAAAGAGATATTTAAGATTTCCTCATACAAAAAATTCATGAGATTAAATAATGATAACAAAAATTAGAACCTGAAATGAAAATCATGATAATAAAGATATTCAAAAGATCCAGAAGAATGAATGAGATATTTTGTATTGTTTGTACTTTTTTTATTTCTGAATAATTTCATTAATGAAAAATGTTTGAATTACTCCTTTTATTTATTTTGAATTTCCAGAAAACTGATCATATAAAAAAGGAAATCTATTTTTCTCCTTAACATGAGAATTTCTTTGAAGGGAGGAGTTTTTCCAAGACACATTTTGAAGGAAACATATAAATTCATATTACTATGTCAAAATAGGAAGGTATGTAAGGAGAATAAAGGTTTAATTAATTTTTGGAACTGAATTTTACCTATGAAGGCCTTCAAAAGATAAATAAAATTGTTTAAATTAAGAATATATATGTAGGTTAGAATGATTATAGCATGCAATATCTACATGAATATTAAAAAAGAAGGCAAAGCCTTTGCCATAAATAAAAATCTCTGGAGATATCTCATATAATGAAACATATGTGTACTGTATAGGATTAAAAAATGATAATCTTGAAATTTCCTTGATATTCTAGTGTCTTGCAAGAACCTGGAATATCAATGACCATTGGTGTGAGCCTTAGGGTATTTTCAGATGCCCAAAAGACCACAAATAATATAACAAAATACAAATATAAATAAAAGAAATTGATTTGTATTATCAAAAAAAAAAATTAAAATATAAATATAAATTTATACACAAAAAATGAAAATTTAATTATAATTTAAAAATAAAATTACATTGAAATTTAAAATTGTCAAAACACATTTTAACTTGAAAAAATTAATTGAAAATGAATTTCCAACAAAAATACCAAAGATGAAATATTTTTTAAAAATGTTTAAATAGAAATTATCATAAATTTTTATCCAAAGTAAACATATGAAAATTATTTCACCACTGGACTCCTCATAAAAAATAAGGTGGGGTCACCTCTGGGTAAAATTTCTGTAACTCAACTCCAAATAAGCTTAAATTAATTTTGTAGTATTTTCTGTAAAGAGGTTGAAAATACTCAAAACCTTTATTTGATTCACATCACATGTGGTTTTAACCATCAAATTTCATGTTAAAATTGTGGTGTTGTGTGTAGTTTAGAAGATATGAGGAATTGAAGTATTTTCAATTGAAATGTCAAAATGTGCACCTGTATTACATAAGTAAACTTTAATTTACCTATGAGGTATCAATCATTACAGATGTGTAATTAAAAACTCAATTGAATTACATATGTAAATTGTAATTGTATTACATGATGAGGAATTAAAGAAAAAATAAATCGGAAATATTAATTCTGGGGGGAAAAAGACACTCTAGCTCTGAGGGGGAGCTAGACCCCCAAAGTCCTTGCTGACTGATGTGGGATGTCAAAATCCATGCAAAGGTCCATTGCTTTTGGCCAGGAATTGAGTCACAGGGTGTGTGACTCAATTGATGATGAGGTTTTGATACCAACCAGGGCAGTTTTAACTGTTGCCAAGAGGGTAAAAATACCCTTATAATGAAAGAAAAAAATTGTAAAGACGTCTTTAGCTGGTTTTTACGTCTCTTACACACATTCTGACGTGTTTTTGAGGCTTAAAACCAGGTATTACCATAGCAATGGCTGATTTAAGCGTTCAAAATGGCTAAAAACTACCCTTTTTTGGTCTAAACCAGGGTTCAATTATTCCATAATTGGTTTTTTTGATTTAAGAGTGTTTTCCACGACTGAAAAGAGAAAATTCCACTTTTGGAGTAAGAAAATTGATGGCTATGAAAGAATGTCTTCTTTGCTCCACTTTTCTGTTCATGTTAGAATCTTTTCCTTTTATAATCAGTTTAAACACTGTTGAACCAATCAATAAAAGATTTGTAAAAACCCTTTTTCAAATCATTTGAAACCTTTCAGACATGTGCAAAAATTATTATAATCATTTTATGTAACTGTTATAATCATTTTTACCCTTGAACCACCCCATAAGTGAATTAAAGCATCTTTCATCACTGTTACCTTTGTCACTTTGTTTCCAAATTCACTCTGGTCACTTTTGGGCATTTTTTCTCTTTAATATTCTTTTTAAAGACCCTGTTCTTATATAAATTTCCTGCAGTCTCTTGCTCAATTAATTCCAATTGAAATTGCTGTTCAAGAAATTTCTTTTGTAGCCTTAAATATCTCTTGTAAAGTATTTTTGGATAAATTTGTATTGTTGGTAAAACAATTAATCTTTAAAATATTATTGTTTTATACTAATAAAGTTAAAAAAAATCAAATAAGTGTGTTTTCTCTTAAAAATCTTATTTAATACTATTTTTAATCAATTTTTAACTTATAAAAATTTTAAGGACAGAAAAAGTACTTGATTTTTAATCAAAGTTTCATATCCGCACCTTTCATTTAGGGACCCAGAGGTGATATTTTACCTGTAAAATATGCTTTTACTCCTTTAATATCCTTTTTCTTATATTGAAAAATTCAAAAAATCCATAAAAAATACTTAAAATTCAAAAATTTCATAAAAAATGAAACTTTTCATATGATATGTTTGGCTTTATTTTTCATTTCTCTTTGGAAAAATACTTTTTTTACTCAATTAATTGCTTTCTCCATTTATTTTAGTGTCTGACAACGTGTTAAGACAAGAAAATATTCAAACTGCATCAGCAGCTACTAGCATTATTTCTGCAAGTACTGTTGATTCTGAGTATAATAGTACTGTTATTATAGCGCAGAATGATCAACCAGAACCAATTTATTCATAATTAATCAATTTGGACAATAGTAATACTCTCCAAAAAACTAGGAATTTGGCAAATAGTACATTTTTGACGTAAATTGACTATTTTGGACCGTTTTAATCATAATAATGCCTTCAACCAGATCAGGAGCAAACTATAACCCCTCAAGCAGCTCCCAAAAAGTTTATAGACATGGTTATGGCAGAAGCCAATCAGTTACAGAAAGACAAGGGTCAGTACATGGATCCCAAACTGACAAATTATGCCATTCTGAATCTGATAATTCTGTTTTACCTTCAAACAGAGCTAAAACCACCACAAGAAGCCTCAGTTGACATATAAAAAGCCCGCCAGAAGTCCTACAACAATGCATTTCAGCACAAAGAGTACCAGATCCTTGCAGATCTGTGGAAAACTGCATGAATTCTTACCTGACTGTGAGAAAATTCCTGGGACAACCCAACACTTGCAAGTTACCCAATGGATAGCATCCATTGACGGAAAAGAAAAAATGATGCTTTTAACAGAAGAATGGAGGGAAAAAAACCCTCCACCACCCAAGAAAGTGCCAAAGCCAGCCCCAGTATCCAGCAGCAGAAATTACAACATGAAAAAGAAGCCACAAGCTCAGAAAAAAGGCAAAGGCAAAGCACAAGCCACAAAACCTTACAGCCAGGGCTACAGAATCCCAAAGATTCAGCAGGATGCAATGGAAAATGTATTTCAGATGGCCAGAACAATGATGGAATTTCAAAAAAGGAGGAAGTCAGACTAAAGCATCAGAAATGATTTCTGATATTCTAGATGGCATTACAAACTTGTATACAGCTATAAATGACCTGAAAATTTATATTTCTGATAAAAATTCATCAATTTGTAACAATAGTAAGAGAAATTACTTAAGCCTGAGCCAAATAAATGAGACACTTATGTGTTTTGAAAAAGTTTTAATAACAATTCATTTGGAAATAAATTAAATTAACCATCTTCCATTATTAAAGAATTAACAAACAAATATTCGGAATTCAACATTGATGACATAATTGAAACAAGAATAAAACAAGCCATAAATATTATCAAAAAAGATAATAAGAAAGTCCTTGATGATATTGCAAATTCATTTGCTTAAGTAAAGACATATACAATTGCCTTGAAAAAGTGTTTTGACACCTAACAACAAGAAGTATCAAAATTAACAATGAAATTGAATCAAGTCACTTCTGATAATACTAGACAGACAGAATTATTGAAAGAATTAACACATAAGGAAGATTTGTATAAAATTGAAGTAATAAATTTAATACAGAGCTTTCAACATGAGCTCATAAATGATCAAAGGTGTAACAACAGTAAAATGAATGATATTGAACAATTACTGCACAGCTTACTTAGAATTTCTACACCTCTGAATCAAAATGAGGGTGCATGAATTCCCAATCCACAAGTATTGGATGCTGAAAATTCACACCTAAAAATGAATTTTTTACTTCTTTTCATAACTTGGAACAAACAATGGGCCAAGCACTCTTGAAAGAAGTACCAAAACTTAAAGAAGGGCCTCACTTCAGTGATGAAGGAGAGTATGACCATATTGAATTCATCAGAGGTATTGACATGCTTAAGGAAGATTTTGAATTACCTGAAAGATTGGTAATGAATTATTTAACACCTTGTTTACCAGATCAGCACACAGATGGTATATAAAATTGAGACAGGCACATGGAAACCAAAGTTGGACTTGGTGGAAAGCCCAAATTATCAACAAGTGGGCCAATGATTCTTGGAGATTTAAAGTTGAAACAGCCTTTGAATCTTCTAAGTTTAATTCTGACAAAGACAAAGCTTCACCATGGTTTTGCCAACAAAAAGATAGATTGACAGAATTATATCCTGACATGTCAGAATTTATGATTCACAGAAAAATTCAAAGACAATGTGGAGGTGACTTAGAGCATGCTGTCAAAAGCAGGCCTACCAAAAAATCTTCAGCAGAAGATATCATTAATATATTGGAAGAAGTAACCACGAGAACCAGAATTGGTTCTGGTAGGAAGAATCCCAAAACAAGGTTTAATACACCTTGGAAAGATTCTGTGGACAAAAATCCCAAATAAATTTCTAATAATATCAAGTACAAATCTGCGGATGTAATGAGAAAGTGCCATATTTTCCCAAGAACCACAAATTTAGCTAATACATGTCCCAAGAAGGGGAAAATCAAGGTAATTGACATTGAAAAGGATGAGGTAATTGAAGATACTTCAGATGATAAATCATCCATATTTTCTGAATCTTCAAAATATATAGAAAATATCAATGCCACTTTTGACATCATGGAATCTTATTCCCACTTGCCTCAATTAAGCAATGGTCAACTTGATTTAACAAAAATTAAAGTTTCACAACTAAAGAAAACCAAACCAAACAGGGGAAAAGGTTCTACAGCTGGTGACTCCTGTATAAAATAAGTGGTAATTGACAACAAACCCAATAAGCTTTTAATTGACCCAGGAGCCTTCTGCTCTTGTGTTGGAAAATCATTTCTTAAGACTTGTGTACCAAATCTTGAAAATAAATCATTGCCAATTCATGGCATAAAATTGAACAGTGCAAGTAATCCCATAAAAGAATTGGGAATATTTGAAACTAATGTCATATTTCCACATATCAATGTAAATTCAAGAATAAATGTCAAATCTTTTGTTATGGAAAACTGCTCTAGCACCCATTTCATATTGGGAAATGATTACTTAACAATGAATGGCATAGATTTACATAACAATAAAGACAGATACTTTACTATTGGGGGAAATAAGAATCAAAATTTTGCCTTTTTACCATTTCAAAGACAAATTACAGTAAACAAAGTATCACCAGTCAGCTTAGAGTTAGAAAGGTTCAAGTCTGAACAGTTAAATGAAGCTGAAATAAGTCTTCATCTCACTTATAAACAAGAAAGTGAACTTCCTGCCCTTTTATATGACCATTAAAAGGCCTTTGCATCAGATAAAGAGCCACTGGGAGCAATTTTTGGTCATGAGTTTGAAATTATTCTTAATATTGAGAAACCTTACCCACCACTCTTGAAGGACCTGCATATCCAGCAAGTCCTAAATCAAGAGAAGCTCTGGAAACCCATATTAAAGAACATCTAGACCTTGGGGTAACAAGAAAGGTTGGCCACAATGAGGAGGTAGAAATAACTACACCAGTAATAGTGGCATGGCATAATGGAAAATCTAGAATGGTTGGGGAATTTAGTGCCCTGAATACTTACACTGTTCCAGACAGGTACCCAATGCCAAAAATCCAAATTTCCCTTACCCACATATCTCAAGCAGTGTAGATAAGCACCATGGATTCCCTTAAAGGATTTAATCAAAATGTGGTAACACCAAGGGCAAGAAAATACTTGAGAATTATTGTTCATTGTGGAGTGTATGAATATTTAAGAATGCCTTTTGGTATCAAGAATGAACCTTTACACTTCCAAAGAATGATGAATGAAATCTTCCCTGAAGAACTCTCATAAGGATGGTTGATCATTTCCATTGATGACATTATTTTGTGTTCCAAGACCTGGGAATAACATATATACAGATTATCCAGAGTTTTGAATGAAATTCAATCTGTAAACATGAAAATTTCCTTAAAGAAATGTGATTTTGGATTTAAGGAACTCAAAACACTGGGACATGTAGTATCTGGTTTATCCCTTGGAATTGACAAAAGCAAAGTTGCAGCAGTGCTACTAAAACCTATGCCTCAGAAAAAAAGAAATTAAATCATTTTTGGGGTTTGCAGGATATTACAGGCAGCATATTAAATATTTTTCATCCATAGAAAGACCTCTTTATAAATTATGTGATAAAGACACAGTATTTGAAATGACTGTTGACAGAGTAAAAGCCTTTACCACTGCTCCACTCTTATTGATGACAGACTTTAAGCTTCCCTTTAAGCTTTCTATTGATGCATCAGGGGATGGGCTACGTGCTGCACTTCATCAAGTTCAGATTATAAATCCTAAATCTGTGGAAGAACCCATATGTTTCAGATCCATGCATATAAAACAAACTGCGGCTAGGTATGGGACAAGTCAGATGGAGTGTTTATGCCTTGTCTGGGCCTTAGACAAACTCAATTAATTCCTAGAAGGATGTGTTCTTGAAGTGATAACAGATTTTGCCACTGTTAAAGAGCTTTGAAACATGAAAACACCCAACAGGAATATGCTCAGATGGCAAATAGACATACAGGAGTATAGAGGTAATATGACTATTATTCACAAAAATGGAAATATTCATAAAAATGCAGATGGACTGAGAATATGGCCACTACAAAATAATATTCATAATCCTGCTTATGTTCCAGAAGAAGCTTCCCCACAGATCCCAATAGAAGGAATCAGCGTTACAGATCTGAACACAACATTCTTTGTGGAAGTAAGAATGAGCTATACTCAAGATAAGAATTGTAGAATCCTATTCCAATAACTTACCAAAGACTGTGAAGACAACTCTTTGATACATTCCTTAGACAAAATATGGAAGAAATAATATGATGAAGGAATATTTCACTTACTGGATGGTATAATTTACCACATAACTAAGCATACATGTGTAATTACAGTTGTGGACAGGTCCTTAATGAATCTTGTACTGAAAGAATGCCATGAAAGCCCCTTCTCAGGACAGGACAAGAGAAAAGATAAAAACCTGTATATGGTGGCCAATGTGGCAGAAAGATGTTTCAGAGTATTGCAAAACCTGTGAAAGATGTCAAAAGGAAATTAAATACACTGGCAAACAACTTGAAAATATGATCAAAATCCAAGAGCCCAGCAAACCTTGGGAAATTTTCCATATGGATTGGGTAACTGCCATACCCCCAGGGGGAGATAGAAGTTATAATTCATGCCTGGTGATTGTTGACAGATTTAGTAAGACTCTAATCTTTCTACCGGGTCACAAGGATGATACAGCCATGGATACAGCTCCTCTAATATGGAATAGTGTATTATCATGGACTGGAATATTTGAAAATATCATTAGTGACAGAGATCCCAAATTAACCTCAGAACTATGGACAAATCTTCATCAATTATTTGGAACAAAGTTGTCCTTCTCTACAGCATACCACCCACAAACTGATGATCTGGCTGAAAGAAAGATCCAAATGTTGTAAGATATGGTAAGAAGATTTTGTGCATATGGCCTTGAATTTAAAGATTGTGATGGGTTCACCCATGATTGGTTTAATCTCTTCCCAGAATTGGAATTGGCATATGAAACATCCATTTATGCAAGTACCAATCAAACTCCTGCTATTCTAGAGAAGGAGGGGAATCCCAAATTACCCCAAGATTCATTAAGGAAGGATTTAGTTGAAATACATCCCACAGCTAGTAGATTAAAAGGAATTCTAGACAAAGCTAGAAAGCATGCAATAAGGTTCATGGAGGAGTCATTTGCATATGCCAAAGACAAATGGGACAAATCACATGCCACTGCAGATTTCACAGTGGGAGATTTAGTACTTGTATCCACCACTAACTTCAATAACATCAGTAGATTTAAAAAGCTTGAAGACTCCTTTGCAGGACCTTTTTCTTATTAAGGCCCTCCATGGGGAAAATGAAATTGAAGTAGAATTATCTGAGGAACTTAGCAATAAGCCTCCTACATTTCCAGTAAGCTTGGTAAAACCATATAAATCTAGTGATTCTGAAAAGCTTCCTTTGAGAAATAAAGTTCCCAAGCATATACCTACTATCTAATCTTCTGGTACTAGGAAAATCACCAAAGTTCTCAAAGAAAGGAAGTTAAGAACTAAGAAAGTAAGGGAATAACTGGTTAGGTACAGTGACCCAACTTGTGAAGATGAATTTTTAGCAGAAAAGGACATACCTGAAGCTACTAAACTTCTCAGAAGGTTCAGAAAAACTAGAAATAACAATATTAAAAAGTAATATTCCTTTCTTAGCGGAGGGAATGTGAGCCTTAGAGGTATTTCCAGATACCCAAAAGACCACAAATAATAAACCAAATACAATTATAAATAAAATAAATTTATGTATATTATAAAAACAAAAGTTAAAATATAAATATAAGCTTATAAACAAAAGTAAAAATTTAATTATAATGTAAAAATAAAATTATATTGAAATTTAAAATTGTTAAAACACATTTTTACTTGAAAAAATAAAGTAAAAATGAATTTTCCACAAAAATACCAAAATTAAAATATTGCTGGAAAAACGTTAAATAAAAATTATAATAAATTTTCATATAACACATAAACATATGGAAGTTATTTCACCATTGGACTCCTCATAAAAAATAAGGTGGGGTCACCTCTGGGTAAAATTTCTGTAACTCAACTCTGAATAGGCTTAAATTAAGTTTCTAGTATTTTCTGTACCAAAGTTGAAAATCCTCAAAACCTTAAAGTAATTCACATCAAATGTGGTTTTAACCATCAAATTTTGTGTTAAAATTGAGGTGTTGTGTGTAGTTTAGAAGTTATGAGGAATTGAAGTATTTTGAATTGAAATGTCAAAATGTGTGCGTGTATTACATAAGTGAACTATAATTTACATATGAGGTATCAATTATTACAGTTGTGTATTGTAAAAAACTCAATTGAATTGTATGTGTAAATTACAAGTGTATTACATGATGAGGAATTAAAGAAAAAATAAATTGGAAAGATTAATTCTGAGGGGAAAAGGGAATCTTGGCTCCAAGGGGGAGCTAGACACCCAAATTCCTTTCTTACAGGAGTGAGATGTCAAAATCCACACAAAAGTTCATCACTTTTGGCCTGGAATTGAGTCAAAGGGTCTGTGTCTCAATGAATGATGAGGTTTTGATACCAACCAGGGAAGTTTTAACTGTTTCTGTGAGACTTGAGGTATATTTTACATACCCAAATAGGCCACAATTATCTTAAAAATAAATTTTGAATTATGCATAACTCATAAGTCATGCATATATCCAAAATTCATTATTTTTGATTTCAGAAAAGATGAAAAACATTTTATTGAGTAAGTAAATCCATGAATTTTAGGCCAGATTTGGATTCTACACAGAAATTCATCTAGGGTAGCTCCATAGAGTGAATAAGCTCAAATTAACTCTTGGAGGTGGTAATATGGAAAATACTTCAATACCACATAAAAGATCTGTGAAATTTTTTGTTTTTCTTAATTTCACGCCAAAATAATGGGAATGTGAGAAATTGAATGTTACATATACACTAAGAATAGTGTTAAGCATGTTTTGAGCACTTAATATCATGGTATTCTTACATAGACTTTTGGTACACCCATAGTGGATATCTCACTTGAAGCTTAAATTTCTATTTTGACGTGAAAAATAAGCAAGGGGGACAAAAGACATCCAAGAGAGCCAGGGTACCCAACTTCTGAGGCCTCAGAGGCATGGACAGCTCCAAAGCTTGGATCCATGGTTGATCTTGGCCTAATTGGTAAACTAAAACCTTTTGGGAACTTGGTTACCATGTTACAACTACAGTAAATCTTAAGAAAATAGCAAATAACCTGCTATTTTGACATGCCAAGGAGGTAAAAAGCTACTTAGACTTCTGTAACCATGTCAATTATTAATGATTTTCCATGGATAAACCCCAAAAGAGTAGTTCAAACCCTTTTTGGACTTGTATCCATTGATTTGCCTCATAGCAACCAGTTAAACACTGATATTTGCAATTCTACATAGAAATGAGGTAAAAACTTCAAAAATTCATTAAAAATAAAATTCTTGATGATTCTTTCTGAAACTTTCAGGACCAATGGAGAACTGTATTATATATGTTACAGCCAAAAAGATTCACAGTTTTACTAGTAAAATCAAAGGTTTTGCTTACAGTCCATTTTGACTATTCTATGTGAAACACTGAATCTTCAAAAATTCACAGTAATTAAAACCTGTGCTTAAACTGCCAATAACATTGATAACTTTGAGAAATCAATGATTTTTTTTGGAATAAAAGAATATTAACAGATGTTACTCCTTTTATTCTTAACCTTATTGGGGTTGGTAGTCACGTAAGAGCATCAATTAAGTAATTATGATAATCTTACATGACAACAGATGATGCAATCAATAATCCAAAAGAGGTTATTGTTTTCTCACTCACTGGTTTTTCAGTGTGCTCCATGGAACTCCTCTGTGAGCTGTTGTTGACTTAAAAGAGGCCTCTTCTTGCTGTTTTCTCCAGATAATTATCTTATTATCATTTATAACATTGTTACCAACAAGTAAGTATTAGTTAAAACTATTGTTAAGTGTTTTAATTTTTTCAGAATCAATCAGAAAGACGTGAAATCATAGAATCCAACTATAAACTGTTGTAATACTCTTATAAATTCATTTTTGATCTTTTAAATCCACAATTCTACGTCAAATCTCTCTATCCTATCCTTCAATAAGTTCTTTGGAATATTAGTGAGTGATTTATCTTTAATTCTTAAAGTTTTTCTCTAAAATTAGTTTTCTTCAAGAATTACCATTATAATTATTCTTGCAAAAGATAATTCTATATTAAAATAATTTTATTATTTTAATAAAAAGAAGTTTTATTATTAATCTTCTTGTAATTGATTCTTGTAGACAATTACTTGCTCACTGTTAAAATCACTAGTAGTGTTTAATGCATGAAATAAATAATTCTTTAATTATTTAATTGTGGCTATAATAATATTTTATTATTATATTTAATAAGAACAGACATAGTACTGTTGATTAATAGTAATATTATCATCAGTTTCATAGTCACATCTTACAGTTTCCGAGAGGGTAAAACTACCCTTAAGATAAAACAATCATTTTAAAAATAGTTTTAACTGGTTCCAACGTCTTTCACACACATTCTGACGTGTTTTGAAGTCGTAAAACCAGGTATTATTATAGAAATGGCAGGGTTAAGGGTCCTAAATGGCCAAAAATGGCTAAAACCAGCCCTTTTTTGTATAAACCAGGCTTCAATGATGAGATAATTGAATTTTCTGTTGTCGGAGTGTTTTCAACGATTGACAAGAGAAAATTTTGCTTTTGGAGTAAGAAAATTGATGGTTATAAAAGAATGTTTCCTTTGCTCCACTTTTCTGTTCATGTTAGAATCTTTTCCTTTTATACTTAGTTTAAACACTGTTAAACAAATCAACAAAATATTGCAAAAACCCTTTTTAAATCATTTTAAACCTTTTAAATATTTAAAAAAATCATTATAATAATTTTTACCCTTAAACCACCCCATAAGTGAATTAAAGCATCTTTCATCACTTTTAACTTTGTCATGTTGTTTCCAAATTCACTCTGGTCAATTTTGGGAACGTTTTCTCTTTAATATTCTTTTGAAAGACTCTGTTCTTATATCAATTTCCTGAAGTCCTTTTCTCAATTAATTACAATTGAAATTGCTCTTGAAGAAATTTCTTTTGTAGCCTTAAATATCTCTTGTAGAGTATTTTTGGATATGTTTTTATTATTGGTAAAATGATAAATATTCATAACATTATTTTCTTATAGCTATAATGCTAAAAACAATGCAATTGGTGTCTTTTCTCTCAAATATCTCATTTCATACTATTTTTAAACAATTTTTACCTTATAAAAACTTTGAGAACAGGAAAAGTACTTGATTTTTAATCAAAGTTTCATATCAACAACTTACAATTGAAATCCTGTTTTTAACCCAATATAGAGGGGGGATCAAAGCTCATTCTATTCTGTGACAAACCTAGTTTTCAAATGAAACACCTGCTGTGTGAGCCTTAGAGGTATTTTCATATACCCAAAAGACCACAAAAGATAAATTAAGACACAAATATAAATAAAATAAATTTATTTATATTGTAAAAATAAAAATTCAAATATAAATACAAATTTATATTTAAAAATCAAAATTTAATTATAATTAAAAAATAAAAGTACAATAAAATTTAAAATTATTAAATTATATTTTTACTTGTAAAAATTAAGTAAAAATGAATTTTTAATAAAAATTGTGAAAATAAGATATTTTTGGTAAAAGGTTATGTAAAATATATTATAACTTTTTATCCAATAAATAAACATATAAAAATTATTTCACCATTTGATTCCTCATAAAAAATTAGGTGGGGTCACCTCTGAGTGAAATCTTTGTAACTCAACTCTAAATAAGCTTAAATTAAGTTTTTAGTATTTTCAATACAAAAATTGAAAATCCTCAAAACTTTAATTTAATTCAGACCACATGTGGTGTTAACCATCAATTTTTGTGTTAAAATTGAGGTGTTGTGTTTAGTTTAGAAGTTATGAGGAATTGAAGTATTTTCAATTGAATTCAATTGAAATGTCAAAATGTGCACGTGTATTACATAAGTGAACTTTGATTGACATATGAGGTATCAATTATTACTGTATTGTACTGTACAATTCAATTGAATTACATATGTAAATTATAAGTATAATACATGATAAGGAATTAAAGGAAAAAATAAATTGGGGGGGGGGGAAAGGAACTCTAGCTCTAAGGGGGAACCAGACCCCCAAAATCCTTGCTGACAGGTGTGGGATGTCAAAATTCACGCAAAGGTTCATCTCTTTTGGCCTGGAATTGAGTCACAGGGTATGTGAACTCAATTGATGATGTGGTTTTAGCTGTTGTCAGCGGGTAAAACTACCCTTAAGATAAAACAGACTTAGTAAAAACAGTTTTAACTGGTTTCTACACCTCCTACACACATCCTGACGTGTTTTTAAGACTCTAGACCAGGTATTGCTCTAGTAATGGCTGATTTAAGGGTCTAAAATGGCTAAAAATGGCTTAAACTAGCCCCTTTTTGGTCTAAACCAGGGTTCAATGATGCCATAATTGACTTTTCTGATGTCAGACTGTTTTTCACGACTGACAAGAGTAAATTTTACTTTTGGAGTAAGAAAATTTATGGCTATAAAAGAATGTCTTCTTTGCCCCACTTTTCTCTTGATGTTAGAATCGTTTCCTTTTATAATTAGTTTAAACATTGTTAAACCAATCAATAAAAGATTCCAACCACCTTGCTTAAATCATTTTAAACCTTCTAACCACGTGAAAGAATTATCATAATCATTGTTTTAAACTCTTATAATAATTTTTACCCCTGAACCACCCCAAGAGTGAATTAAAGCATCTTTCATCACTGTACACTTTGTCACTTTGTTTCCAAATTCACTCTGGTCACTTTTGGGTGTGTTTTTCTCTTTAATATTCTTTTTAAAGACTTTTCTCTTTAATTAATTGCTTGCAGTTCTTTTCTCAATTAATTCCAATTGAAATTGCTCTTGAAGAAATTTCTTTTGTAGCCTTAAATATCTCTTGTAGAGTATTTTGGGATAAATCTTTATTGTTGGTAAAACAATAAATCTTATAATATTATTGTTTTATACTAATAAAGTTATAAGCAATAAAATTGGTGTGTTTTCTCCTAAAAATAATATTTCTTACTATTTTCAATTGATTTCTTCCTTATACAAATTTTGAGGACAGGAAAAGTACTTGATTTTTAATCAAAGTTTCATATCCACACCTTACATTTGGGGGTCCAGCCGTGATATTTTACCTGTGACATATTTTTTTACTCTTTTTAAATCCTTTTTCTTATATTGAAAAATCTAAAAACATATAAAAAATACTTACAATTCAAAAAATAATTTTTTTTAATATTATAAGTGAGGATTATATTTTAATTTCTTTTTTGAAATATCTTTTTTTAATTAATTAATTGGTTTTTTCATTAATTTTAGAGTCTCACAACGTGGTAAGACAAGAAAACATTGAAACAGCCTCAACAGTAACCAGCATTATTCCTGCCAGTACTGTTAATTCTGATCATAATAGTACTATTATTGTGACTCAGAATATTCAACCAGAGGCAATTTCTTCTGAATTAGTCAACTTGGAAATAAGTAATACTCTTCAGAAAGCCAAAGATTTGACCAATAGTAAGTTTTTTGACGTAAAATTACTATTTTAAGCCTTTTTAACCATCATTATGCCTTCAACCAGGTCAGCAGCCAGCTATAACCCCTCAAGCAGCTCCCAGAAAGGTAATAGATGTGATTATGGCAGAGGCCAATCAGGTAAAGAAGGAAAAGGGTCAGTTGATGACTTCCAAACAACTAAAATGGGTCATTCTGAAGCTGATAATACCATTTTACCTTCAAAAAGAGCTGACAACGCCACAACAAGCCTCTGTGGACATATACAAAGCCAGCCACAGTGCATACAACAATGCACTTCAGTTCAAGGAGTACCATATCCTTGCAGACCTGTGGAAGAATTGCATGAATTCTTACCTGACTGTGAGAAAGTTCCTGGGCCATCCCAATACTTGAAAATTTCTCAATGGATGGCATCCATTGATGGAGGAGAAAAACATGATGCTTTTGACACTAGAATGGAGCAAGAACAACCCTCCACCACCCAAACCAGTGCCAAAAACAGTCCCAGTGGCCAGCAGCAGCAATTTCAACCTGAAAAAGCAGCCACAAACTCCAAACAAGGGCAAAGGGAAGGCACCAGCCCCAAACCCTTACAGCCAGGGCTACAGAATCCCAAAGATTCAACAGGATGCCATGGAAAATGTATTTCAGATGGCCAGAACCATGATGGAATTACAAAAGAAGGAGAAAGCCAGATTAAAGTATCAAAAATGATTTCTGATACTTTTGACTGTATTCAAGAGTTGTATAAAGCTATTTCTGACATAAAAAGTCATCTTTATGATAAAAATACATCAATTTGTGACAATATTAAAACAAATAACATGAGTCTGAGCCAAATAAATGATATACTTAAAGGCTTTGAAAGAGGTTTAAGAACAATCAAAGCTTCCAATAATGATAATTCTTTTGGCATTAAGATAAATGAACAATCTGCCATTATTAAAGAATTAACAGACAAATATTCTAAATTCAATATTGATGAAATATTTGAAAAAAGAATAAAAAAAGCCATAAGAACTATCAAAGAAGATAATAAAAAAGCTCTTGATGATATTTCAAAATCATTTTCTGAAGTAAAGACAAATATAGTTTCCCTGAAAAAGCATTTTGATACCTCAAGAGAAGAAATATTAAAATTAACAATAAAGTTAAATGAAGTTATATCTGATAATACTAAACAAAAAGAATTATGGAATGAGCTAACATATAAAGAGGATGATCATACAAAGAATGTCATAAACTCTATAGAAAACTTGCAACATGAATTAAAAAATTCACAAAGGTGTAACAACAGTAAAATGAATGATATTGAACAACTGCTAAACACTTTACCAAGAATGTCTACACCTCTGAATCAAAATGAAGATGCAAGAATTCCCAATCCACAAGTATTGGATATTGAAAATCCACAGTTAAAAAATGAATTCTCTACTTCTTTTCATAACTTAGAACCATCAATGGGCCAAGCACTCTTGAAAGAAGTTCCAAAACTTAAAGAATGGCCTCACTTCAGTGGTGAAGGAGAGTATGACAATATGAAATTCATTAGAGGTATTGACATGATCAAAGAGGATTTTGAATTACCAGACAGATTGGTAACAGCCAGATTTAACACCTTGTTTACCAAATCAGCTCACAGATGGTACATCAAAATAAGACAAGCACATGGACACCAGAGTTGGACTTGGTGGAAAACCCAAACCATTAACAAATGGGAAAATGATGCTTGGAGGTTTAAGGTTGAAACAGCCTTTGAATCTGCCAAATTTAATGCTGATAAAGACAAAGCTTTACCATGGTTTTGCCAACAAAAAGACAGATTAACAGCATTATATCCTGACATGTCAGAATTTATGATCCATAGAAAAATTCTGAGACAATGTGGAGGTGACTTAGAGCATACTATGAAAAGCAGGACTACTAAAAAATCTTCATCAGAGGATATTATCAATATATTAGAAGAAGTAACCACCAGAACCAAAATTGGTTCTAGTAGGGTGAATCTCAAGACAAGGTTTAATACACCTTGGAAAGATTCTGTGGACAAAACCCCAAAGAAAATTTTAATAATATTAAGTATAAATCTGCAGATACAGTCAGAAAGTGCCATATTTGCCAAAGCCACACCCATTTAGCCAATAAATGTCCAAAGAAAGGGAAAATCAATGAAATTGATATTGAAAAGGAACCTGATGTTGAAAAAGATGACATAATTGAAGACAATTCAGATGATAAGTCATCAATATTTTCTGAATCTTCAAAAGATATAGAAAATATCAATGCCACTTTTGACATCATGGAATACTATTCCCACTTGCCACAATTGAGCAATGGTCAACTTGATTTATCAAAAGCTCAAGATGAACAACTTATGAAAACAAAACCAAACAGGGGGAAAGGTTATACAGCTGGTAACTTCTGTATAACAGAAGTGGTGATTGAAAAAAAGCCCACAAAACCTTTTCTTGACCCAGGAGCCTTCTTCTCTTGTGTTGGAAAATCTTTTCTTAAGACTTGTGTACCAAATTTTGAAGACCAATTGTTACCAATTGATGGTATAAAATTCAATAGTGCAAGTAATCCAATGAAAGCATTAGGAATTTTTGAGACCAATGTCATATTCCCACACATAAATGGGAATTTAAGAATCAAAGTTGAATTTGGTGTTATGGAAAATTTCTCTAGTACCCATTTTATATTGGGAAATGACTATTTAATCATGTATGAGATAGATTTGCATAACAACAAAGACAGATACTTTACTATTGGAGACAACAAGTGCCAAAAATATGCCTTTTTACCATTTAAAAGACAAATTAAAGTAAACAAAGTATCACCAGTCAGCTTAGAGTTAGAGAAATTCAAGTCTGAACAGCTAAAGGAGGCTGAAATAAGCCTTCATCTGACTGATAAATAAGAAAATGAACTTTCTTCCCTTTTATATGACCACAGAGGAGCATTTGCTTCAGACAAAGAACCTCTAGGAGCAATTATTGGTCATGAAGTTGACATCATTCTTAACATTGAGAGACCTTATCCACCACTCTTAGGAATACCTGCATATCCAGCAAGTCCAAAATTCAGAGAAGCTCTAGAAATTCATATCAAAGAACTTCTGGACCTTGGTGTAATACAAAAAGGAGGCCACAATGAAGAAGTAGAAATAACTACACCAGTCATAGTGGCATGGCATAATGGAAAATTTAGAATTGTTGGGGACTTTAGAGCTCTGAACACTTACACTGTTCCAGACAGATACCCAATACCAAAATGCCAAATTGTCCTTACTCAAATATCTCAAGCAGTGTATATAACCACTATGGATGCCCTTAAGGGATTCCATCAAAATATGGTGACACCAAGAGCAAGAAAATACTTGAGTATTATTGTTCATTGTGGAGTGTATGAATACTTGAGGATGCCCTTTGGTATCAAAAATGCACCTTTACACTTCCAGAGAATGATGAATGAAATCTTCCCTGAAGAACTCTCAGAGGGATGGTTAATCATTTGCAATGATGACATTATTTTCTGTTCCAAAACTTGGGAGGAGCACATGTACAGATTGTCCAGAGTTTTGACAAAAATGCGATCAGTAAACATGAAAATCTCCTTGAATAAATGTCATTTTGGATTTAAAGAACTTAAAGCACTAGGACATGTTGTATCTGGTTTGTCGCTTTAAATTAACAAAAACAAAGTTGCATCAGTATTGCTAAAACCCATTACTCAGAAAAATAAGGAAATTCAGTCATTCCTAGGTTTTGAAGGATATTAGAGGCAACACATTAAATATTTTGCATCCATAGCAAGACCACTTTATAAATTGTGTGACAGAGACACAGTATTTGAAATGACTGTTGACAGAGTCAAAGCTTTTTAGTCTCTAAGAGAAGCCTTGACCACTGCTCCACTCTTACTGATGCCAGACTTTAAATTTCCTTTTAAATTTTATATTGATGCATCAGGGGATGGGCTGGGTGCTGCACTTTACCAAGTTCAGATCATAAATGACAAAGCTGTAGAAGGACCCATATGTTTCATATCCAGGCAAATCAAACCAACTGAAGCCAGATATGGAGCAAGTCAAATGAAATGACTATTCCTTTTCTGGGCCTTGGAGAAATTGAACTACTTCTTAGAGGGATGTGTTTTTGAGGTGATAACAGATTTTACAGCTGTCAAATCACTTTTAAACATGAAAAAACCCAACAGAAATATGCTCAGATGGATAATAGCCATACAGGAATACAGAGGAAATATTACTATTGTTAATAAGGATGGTAATATTCATAAGAATGCAGATGGACTTAGCAGATGGCCATTAGCAAATAATACTGATGATCCTGCTTATGTTCCAGAAGAAGCTTCACCACAGATCCCAATAGAAGGAATAAGTGTTACAGACTTGAACACCACCTTCTTTGAAGAAGTAAGAAACAGTTACACTCAAGATATAAACTGTAGCATGTTGTGCCAATTACTGAACAAAGACTGTAAAGACAACTCTCTCATACATGCCTTGGATGAAGTATGGAAGAAATCTTATGATGAAGGAAGATTTCACCTACTAGATGGTATAATTTACCACAGAACCAAACACACATGTGTCATGACAGTTGTGGACAGGTCATTAATCAATCTTGTACTGAAAGAATGCCATGACAGCCCCTTCTCAGGACATCTGTCTGAAGACAGAACTAGGGAAAAAGTAAAAACCTGTATATGGTGGCCAATGTGGCAGAAAGATATTGCAGAGTATTGCAAAACCTGTGACAGATGTCAAAAAGCAAAGAAATCCACTGGCGAGAGACTTGGAAATATGATAAAGATCCAAGAACCAAGCAGACCTTGGGAAATTTCCCATATGGATTGGGTAGCTGGGCTACCACCAGGAGGTGACAGAAGTTATAATGCTTGCCCAGTAATTGTGGACAGATTCAGGAAAACTCCAATCTTTTTACCATGTCACAAGGATGATACAGCCATGGATACAGCTCTTCTGATATGGAATAGAGTAGTGTCATGGACTGGGATATTTACAAATATCATTAGTGATAGTGATCCCAAATTCACTTCAGCACTATGGACAAATCTTCACCAATTATTTTGCACTAAGCTGTCTTTCTCTACAGCCTACCACCCACACACTGATGGTCTGGCTGAAAGGATGATCCAAACCTTAGAAGACATGGTAAGAAGAATTTGTGCATATGGCCTTGAATTCAAAGATTGTGATGGATTTACCCATGATTGGTGTACTCTGTTTCCAGCACTGTAATTAGCATATAAAACATGAATCCATTCCAGTACCAATTAAACTCCTGCTATCCTAGAAAAAGGATGGAACCACAAATTACCCCAAGATTTCTTGAGGAAAGATTTGGTTGAAATACATCCCACAGCTGCTAGCTTCAAGGGAATGCTAGACAAAGCTAGAAGGCATGCAGTAAGGTGCATGGAAGACTATTTTGCATATGCTAAGGACAAATGGGATAAATCACATGCAACTCCAGATTTCAAAGTCGGGGACTTAGCTCTTGTATCCACCACTAACTTCAATAACATCAGAGGATGTAAAAAGCTGAAAGACTCCTTTTCAGGACCTTTTGTTATTAAGGCCCTCCATGGAGAAAATGCTGTGGAAGTAGAGTTATCTGAAGAGCTTAGCAATAAGCATCCTACATTTCCAGTGAGCTTGATAAAGCCATATAAATCTAGTGATGCTGAAAAATTCCCCTTGAGGAATAAAGTTCCCCAAGTTATACCTCCTATGGAGTCATTTGGTAGTAAGAAAATTACCAAAGTTCTCAAAGAAAGAAAGTTGAGAACCAACAAAGTAAGGGAATACCTTGTTAGGTACAGTGACCCAACTTGTGAAGATGAATGGTTGTCAGAAAAAGACATACGTGAAGCTACTAAACTTCTCAGAAGGTTCAGGAACACTAGAAATAACAATATTACAAAGTAATATTCCTTTTTTAGGGGGAGGGAATGTGAGCCTTGGAGGTATTTTCATATACCCAAAAGACCACAAAAGATAAATTAAGACACAAAAACAAATAAAATAAATTTATTTATATCATGAAAATAAAAAATTGAAATATAAATACAAATTTATATTTAGAAATCAAAATTTAATTATAATTTAAAAAGAAAATTACAATAAAATTTAAAATTATTAAATTATATTTTTACTTGTAAAAATTAAGTAAAAATGAATTTTTAATAAAAATTGTGAAAATAAGATATTTTTGGTAAAAGGTTATGTAAAATATATTATAGCTTTTTCTCCAATAAATAAACATATCAAAATTATTTCACCATTTGATTCCTCATAAAAAATTAGGTGGGGTCAGCTCTGAGTGAAATCTTTGTAACTCAACTCTAAATAAGCTTAAATTAAGTTTTTAGTATTTTGAATACAAAAATTGAAAATCCTAAAAACTTTAATTTAATTCACACCACATGTGGTGTCAACCATCAATTTTTGTGTTAAAACTGAGGTGTTGTGTTTAGCTCAGAAGCTATGAGGAATTGAAGTATTTTCAATTGAATTCAATTGAAATGTCAAAACGTGCGTGTGTATTACATAAGTGAACTTTGATTGACATATGAGGTATCAATTATTACTGTATTGTACTGTACAATTCAATTGAATTACATATGTAAATGATAAGTATAATACATGATGAGGAATTAAAGGAAAAAATAAATTGGGGGGGGGGAAAGGAACTCTAGCTCTAAGGGGGAGCCAGATCCCCAAAATCCTTTCTGACAGGCGTGGGATGTCAAAATTCATGCAAACGTTCATCTCTCTTGGCCTGGAATTGAGTCACAGGGTCTGTGAGCACAATTGATGATGTGGTTTTGATACCAACTGGGGTAGTTTTAGCTGTTGCCAAGTGGGTAAAACTACCCTTAAGATAAAACAAACTTAGTAAAAACAGCTTTAACTGGTTTCTATGCCTTTTACACACATTATGACGTGTTTTTAAGACTCTAGACCAGGTATTGCTATAGTAATGGCTGATTTAAGGGTCTAAAATGGCTTAAACTAGCCCTTTTTTGGTCTAAACCAGGGTTAAATGATGCCATAATTGGCTTTTCTGATGTCAGAATGTTTTTCACCACTGACAAGAGTAAATTGTACTTTGGGAGTAAGAAAATTGATGGCTATAAAAGAATGCCTTCTTTGCCCCACTTTTCTCTTCATTTTAGAATCTTTTCCTTTTATAATTAGTTTAAACATTGTTCAACCAATCAATAAAAGATTCCAACCAGGTTTCTTAAATCATTTTAAACCTTTCAACCATGTGAAAAAATTATTATAATCATTGTTTGTAACTCTTATAATAATTTTTACCCCTGAACCACCCCAAAAGTGAATTAAAGCATCTTTCATCACTGTTAGCTTTGTCACTTTGTTTCCAAATTCACTCTAGTCACTTTTGGGCGTGTTTTTATCTTGAATATTCTTTTTAAAGACTTTGTTCTTTAATTAATTGCTTGCATTTCTTTGCTCAATTAATTCCAATTGAAATTGCTCTTGAAGAAATTTCTTTTGTAGCCTTAAATATCTCTTGTAGAGTATTTTGGGATAAATTTTTATTGTTGGTAAAACAATAAATCTTTATAATATTATTGTTTTATACTAATAGAGTTATAAACAATGAAATTGGCGTGTTTTCTCTTAAAAATAATATTTCTTACTATTTTTAATTGATTTTTTCCTTATACAAATTTTGAGGACAGGAAAAGTACTTGATTTTTAATCAAAGTTTCATATCCAAACCTTACATGCTGTCATGTGCAGCCAATTTTTGCATGGTGATTATAACATAATTTTGTTATTTGTGGTCTTTTGGGTGTGTAAAAATACCCCTAAGGCTTGCAGATTGCCATGAGGTACATGCATGGATACTATTCAAACAGGGGTTTTAAGTAAACTTTTAATGTTTTTAAATGGAAAATCATTAACAATTGACATGGCTAAAGCAGTAAGAGTTGCTCATTACCTACTTGGAATGTAAAAATAGCAGCTTATTTATTATCTTATTATTATTTAATGGGACTATAACTTGGTAACAAAGTTCCCAAAAGCTCTTGGTATACTTATTGGGGCGTGATCAGCCATGGATCCAATCTTTAGAGCTGTCCATGCCTCAGTGTAAGGCTTATCTTTATAAGAATAAGTCAATATTACCAATATTTTACTTATTGTACTATGAATGTACTTATGAAATGAATAAATAAGATAAATAATAATTATATTAATAAAAAATTATTATAAATATGGAGTAAATTAATCATATTATTAAATAAATATATTAATATTTAATAGTTAATACTTTTAAAAATATTTATCATTGTTAAAAGAAATAATAAAGGCGTAAAAAATCATTTTGCAGTAATAAAAAACAATTAATAACAGTAATATTACCAATATTAAAGCTCTATATCTATATAAATACTATTTATATTAATAATGAAATTATTATAAAAAGAGAAAATAACCTACTTTTAACACTCAATATAATAATTTTGGAATATTTTAATCCAAAAAATGTAAATATATCTTATTTAAATTTTATTAACAGGATAAAATAAGAGAATTTACAAATATTCTTAATTTTACGTGAAAGATAGGATTTTCAGAGAAATTCAACAAAAACAATTAAACAGTTGAAGTAATCACTTCAAGATTGATAATTATGATAAAGATGACCTTTGATCTTTGATAATATAAAAGATCTATATACAAAGATTAAAGATTGTACATTTTTGATTAATGTTTTATTGTTTTTGATGCGTCTGAGGGGAAAATGGAGGAAAAACAGCTCTATTTATAGTAAATTCCTCCCTTATAGAGTCCAAACAGCTTCTACTAGAAATGTACTGATGATATCCATGGGAATCAATCATTATTTTAAGTTTTAGTGATGATTACATCATAATCAAACCATCTTATCTCATTATTACGCCATTATTTAGAGTTATAACTATAGCACTATGTTTGGTGTTATCATAGGCTTGGAGGGCCTAAACGTTGTGGATTTTATCATTATTAATCATAATCTAATAGTATTCACCAGTTTCATTACTTATATTACTGTTAATCTTAAAATAAGATTACAGTTAGTGATGATGAATGATCAGTCTCAGGGTTAAAATCTAAAGTTATACACACTATAGCCATTAATAAAGTGAATTCTGATAGCTTCTAATGTCCTTCTTTACCTTCAAAGATCATTTCATTACATCATCAAAACTTTATTTTTGATGATTTTTCTTGTAAATCAAAATTTCTGTCAAAATTTACTATTTTAAACATCAAACCACAATCTCAGGGGGTTTTACCTTTAATATTATAATACAAAGTAAATCATTGTTCATGTATGATCTGGTAGGACCTGAATATATACTTCTTTTTAAGTTTTGACTAATTCCATAACAAAGTGGTCAACAGCTCTAGCAATTTTCTTCAATAAACCCTTAAAGGTTATAACCTTGTTTGTAACTTGTCAAATAGAGTTTGTGAGCCTTTGATATATGACCACATATCCAAAAATTTCACAAGAAAACTTTCTAAAAATAATACTCTTAATAATTATCTTAAAACCAGTGAAGATGCCATAAATAGGCATAAAATTTGAATTACCTTGGAATTTAATGAGTGAAAATTGGAAATAGATTGCACCATTAGATTAATCATGGTAAAATACACATATATCATTTTTATGGCATATCTGTAAAGTCAATAATTGTTGAATACTAAGTGAGAATATTGTGAAAAAGACATAAGATATTATTTAACTCAGAAGCCAATGGATCAACATGTCAAATAAGTTACACCATTGGATTACCCATGAAAAACTAGACATATTACATTTTTTTTCCATATTTTTCAAGTCAATATTTAAGGAAATAACCTGAATATATGCACTTTTATGATCAGCACATATATTCATAGTTTTTTGCTTATATCTCTTAAACTATAAATGATAGAGGCTTAAACCAAAGATAAAGTTACCACATAATTATTTTAGAAATACAGATATCAACTTTATTTGACAAGTTATAAACAAGGTTATAACTTGTAAGGGTTTATTGAACAAAATTGCTAGAGCTGTTGACCACTTTGTTGTGAAAGTGGTCCAAACTTACAAAAAGTAAACATTCAGGCTATAATGGCTCATATGTGAAGAACAATGTACTTTGTATCTTAATATTCAAGGTACAACCCCCTGAAATCATGGTTTGAATTTTAAAATAGTAAATTTCAACAGAAAAGATGAGTTACAAGAAAAATCATCAAAAATAGAGTTTTGATGATGTAACGAAATTCTCTTTGCAGTTTAATAATGGAATACCAAGCTATCAGAGTTCACTCTCTGAATTTCTGTAGTATGTAAAAATTAAGAGTTATTAATGATCAAAGTTTAAGCTTAAAATTGATCATTTATGATCACTCACTGAAATCTTAAATTAAGTTTAACAGTCATATAAGTGATAGAATTTATGAATAATATTATTTGATGATTCAAACTGATAAAATCCATGAATTTTAGGCTTTTTCCAAGCCTATGATGTCATCCAACTCAGAGTTATAGTGCAAACTTTAAATACTGGCATAATTATGAGATAAGATGGTTTAATTATGATGTAATCATCACTAAACCTTAGCATATTGATCAATTCAAGTAGAAACCATCAGTAAACGTCTGCTAGGAGCCTTTTGGACTATTGGAGAGAGGAATTTACTACAAATAGAGCTTATTTTCCTCTATTTCCCCTTCAAACGCATCAAAAACAATAAAACAATTAAATCAAAAGGTAAAATTTCTATTATCAAAGACCAAAGGTAATATTTATTATAATAATCAATCTTGATGTGATTACTCCAATTATTCAATTGTTTTTGTTATAATTCTCTTAGAAATCTTATTTCCATGTAAAATCAAGAATATTTGTAATTTATTTTACTTTTATTTGTAAATACAATTTAAATAAGTTGTATGCAAATTATTTGGTGTAAAATCTTTTAAAATTATTATTTTAAGTGTTTGAAGTATGTTATTTTCTCTGATTATAATAATTTCTCTCTATTATTATTCTTAATAATTCTTTTATCAATATAAATAGTATTTATATTAATATATAACTTTAATATTAGTAGTATTATTGCTATCAATCATTTTTTATTAAGAAAAACAATTTTTACGCCTTTATTATTTGGTCATTCATAAGGACATTCAGAGTCCAATAACTAAAATATTAGTAATTTTTACTTATTTTTTCATAGTCAAAACTTACAGAGTTCATATATATATTTGGATGGTAGTTACATATTAGCTTTATTTTTGGCTTAACTATCTATCATGTATATTGCAGGAGATATTAGCTTAAAACCATGAATGTATGCACTGATCATGAAAGTGCATATATTCAGATTAATTACTTAAGTATTAACTTTATAGATATGAAATAAAATTGCTTTATGTGTGGTGTTTTATGGGAAATAAAATGGTGCAACTTATTTCACATGTTGTTTCATTGGCCTTTGAAATAAATAAGAATTTATGTCCTTTTATGGCATTTTTAATGAATTCTCATTAGGTATTGCCTTTACAGATATGCCATAAAAATTATATATGTGTGTTTTATCATGAGAAATATAATTTTGTGATTCATTTCACATGTTCATTCATTTGATTCTAACTTAATCAAGCATTTATGCCTTTTTATGGCATTTTTACTTATTTTAAGATAATTATTGAAAATTTCTTTGTGACCTTTTTGGATATGTGGTTATATCTCAAAGGCTCACGTTCCCCACCACCAAAAAATATTGTACCACAATATGATATAGCTAATCAGGGTATCATCCAATTTCCTACCTCTTCATTAGACTTTGTTAGTATTGGAGTTCTATAATGCTTAACTCTTCTATTTTTTAGGTCTTCTTTCATATCTGAACCTTCTTAGTAGTTTATCACAATTAGTTATATATTTTTTAATTAGCCATTCATCTTCTTGAGTTGGGTTTCTATACCTTACAAGGTATTCCCTTTCTTTTTTGTTGCTTGTCCCTCTTTTGTTAAGGAATTTCACAATTTTCTTTTCTTCTCCTTCTTCTAGAGGGTTGATTTCTTAGTGAAAAGAATTACTTGTCACTTGAGCTTTAAGCTTTAATCAGACTTACAGGGAAAGTTGGGTGTTTGTTCATAGATTCACCTGTTAGCTCTAATTGCACAGCATTAGGTCCATGTAGTGCTTTTATCATAAATGGTCCTTCAAAGGCATCTTTCAATTTCTTTGGGTGCTTGATATTATTCAAATTCAGAGTTGATACAAAGACCAAGTCTCCTGCTTTGAAGTAAGGTTTTTTATGAATTTTATCCCATCTTTCCTTTTCATATTTGAAAGAATCCTGCATACATCTGTTTTCATGTTGTATTGCTTCGTAAAGCATGATTTTAAAACTGCTTTCTGTTGTATGTATATCCACTAAGTCCTTTTTGAGGTTATCAAAAGGAAGTCTTGGATTACAGCCTTTTTCTAACATTGCTGGGGTTTTTCCAGTTGAAGAATGGATTGATGTTTTATATGCCAGTTCAAGAGGTGGTATTAAGGTACACCAATCATGGGTAAATCCATCAGAGTATTTGACCTCTAGTGCATAAGCACAGAATCTTCTGATCATTTCTTCTAAGTTCTATATCATTATTTCTGCTAGACCATCAGTTTGAGGGTGGTACGCTTTTGAGAATGATAACTTTGTTCTGAACAAGTTATGGAGCTTTTCCCATAATGCTGAAGTGAATTTTAGGTCTCTGTCACTTATGAGATTTTGGAATAAGCCTGTGTGGCTAATAGCGTTATTCCATATCATTTTGAATGTGTCTATAGCTGTGTAATCTTTGTGACATGGTAAAAAAATTGGAGTTTTTCTGTACCTGTCAACTAATCCTAGGCATTCATTATAGCTTCTGTCTCCTCCTGGAGGTAAGGCTGATACCCAGTCCATGTGAGAAATTTCCCATGGGGATTTTGTTTCCTGGATTTGGATCATAATTCCAAATTTCTTGCCCAGCTCTGTTTTCGTTTTGACATCTGTCACAGGTTTGGCAGTATGCTGCAACATTGAATCTCAAATTTGGCCACCAAGAGCAGGTTTTTACCCTTTCAAGTGTCCTATCATCTGAAAGATGTCCAGATGAAACACTATCATGACATTCATGTAGTATAGTGCTTATCAGGGTTCTATCTGTTAAGGTCACAACACATTTGTGTTTTTTCCTATGATACAGTATTCCATAAAGGAGGTTGACTCTTCCTTCATCATATGCTTTTTTCCATATTTGATCTAGTTTGGATGAGAGTGATGGGTCTTTGCAGTCTTTCATCAGAATTTGGAATTGTATTATACAGTTCTTATCCATTTTATAGCTTTCTTTATCTTGATTAAGGAATTCTGTGGCAGTATCTGTGACACATAGGCCTTCTATGTGCTGCTCTTCCTGTGGTACCCATGATTGGTTTTCAGATGTATTGGCTAAAGCCCATTTAGTATGGCCATCTGTAATTTTGTGAATATTTCAAGATTTATGACCTAAAGTCATATTTCCTCTATATTCTTGGATAGCAATTTTCCGTCTTAGCATATGTCTATTTGGTTTCTTCATGTTTCACAAAGATTTTACAGCATTACAGTCTGTAATCATATCAGGAACTGTTCCATTCAAATAGGGGTGCAATTTTCTAAAGACCACACTAGGAAAAGAAATACAATTCGGCTTTCTCGATACCTTGCTTTTGTTGCATTAATTTGTTGTGAAATGACACAAATTAGTCCTTTGACAGGTTTATCATTGATGATTTGTGTCTGGTGTAGTACAGCACCAAATACTTCTCCACAAGCATAGATATATAGCTTGGAAGGTAGTTTTCAATCTGGCAGTCGAAGAAATAGGTCATTTGTCAGGGAATTTTTCAATGCCTCATATGCTTTGACTCTTTCTTCAGTCATTCAATAAACTGTCTGATGGTCACTGAGTTTATACAAGGCTTTGGCAATTCTTGAAAAGTGCTTTATATGCTTTATGTAGTAACCAGAAAATCCCAGAAATGATTGTATTCCTTTTTTGATTTGGGGAATTGGCTTCAGTAGTACTGCTGCAAACTTAGTCCAGATACAACATGTCCTAGTGCTTTTAGTTCACTATATGCAAAATGACACTTTTTCATGGAAATTTTTATATTTACTTGCACTATCTTCTGTATTAACCTTTCTAGTTGTAAGGTGTGGATATGAAACTTTGATAAAAAATCAAGTACTTTTCCTGTCTTCACAATTTGTATAAGGTAAAAATCAATTAAAAATAGTAAGAAGTATTATTTTTAAGAGAAAAAACACCAATTTTATTGTTTATAGCTTCATTAGTATAAAACAATAATATTATAAAGATTTATTGTTTTACCAACAATAAAAATTTATCCAAAAAATACTCTACAAGAGATATTTTAAGGCTACAAAAGAAATTTCTTCAAGAGCAATTTCAATTGGAATTAATTGAGCAATAAACTGCAAGCAATTAATTAAAGAACAGAGTCTTTAAAAAGAATATTAAAGAGAAAACACGCCCAAAAGTTACCAGAGTGAATTTGGTAACAAAGTGACAAAGCTAACAGTGATGAAAGATGCTTTAATTCACTTTTGGGGTGGTTCAGGGGTAAAAATGATTATAAGAGTTACAAACAATGAGTATAATGATTTTTTGACGTGGTTAAAAGGTTTAAAATTATTTAAGAAAGGTGGTTGGAATCTTTTATTGATTGGTTTAACAATGTTTAAACTAATTATAAAAGGAAAAGATTCTAAAATGAAGAGAAAAGTGGGGCAAAGAAGACATTCTTTTATAGCAATCAATTTTCTTACTCCAAAAGCAAAATTTACTCTTTTCAGTCGTAAAAACCAGTCTGACAACAGAAAAGCCAATTATGGCATCATTGAACCCTGGTTTAGACCAAAAAAGGGCTGGTTTAAGCCATTTTTAGCCATTTTAGACCCTTAAATCAGCCATTACTATAGCAATACCTGGTCTAGAGCCTTCAAAACACGTCAGAATGTGTGTAAGAGATGTAGAAACCAGTTAAAACTTTTTTTACTATGATTGTTTCATCTTAAGGGTAGTTTTACCCTCTTGGCAACAGCTAAAACTACCCCAGTTAGTATCAAAACCTCATCATCAATTGAGTCCACAGACCCTGTAACTCAATTCCAGGCCAAAAGTGATGAGCATTTGCATTAATTTTGACACCACACGCCTGTCAGAAAGGATTTTGGGGGTCCAGCTCCCCCTTAGAGCTGGAGTTCCTTTCCCCCCCAATTTATTTTTCCTTTAATTCCTCATCATGTATTATACTTATAATTTACATATGTAATTTAATTGAGTTGTACAGTTCAATACAGTAATAATTGATACCTCATATGTAAATCAAAGTTCACTTATGTAATACACGCACACATTTTGACATTTCAGTTGAATTCAATTGAAAATACTTTAATTCCTCATAACTTCTAAAATATACACAACACCTCAATTTTAACACAAATTTTGGTGATTAACACTAAATGTGATGTGAATTAAATCAAAGTTTTGAGGATTTTCAATTTTCATACAGAAAATACTAAAAACTTAATTTAAGCTTATTTAGAATGGAGTTACAAAATTTTCACTCAGAGGTGACCCCACCTGATTTTTGATGAGGAATCCAATGGTGAAATAACTTTTATTTGTTTATTTATTGGATAAAAAGTTATAATAATTTTTTTTAACTTTATTCCAAATTTGTTTATTTTTTTACAATTTTGTTAAAAATTCATTTTTACTTAATTTTTTCAAGTATAAATGTAATTTTACAATTTCAAAATTTGATGAAATTTTATTTTTAAATTGTAATTAAATTTTTATTGTGAATATAATTCTATATTTATATTTTGATTTTCATTTTAATAATATAAATAAATTTATTTTATTTATATTCATATGTTAATTTTGTATTTGTGGTCTTTTGGGTACATGAAATTACCTCTAAGGCTCACATTCCCTCCCCCTAAAAAAATATTATTCTGTAATATTTGTAGGGTGTTGGTAAAAACACGTAATCTTTTAGTAAAAACACGTAATTATATGTTAAAAAGACATAAGGGGTGGGTTTTAAATGAAATATGCCTATTTATGGCATTTTTAAGGCCATTAATGGCATTATAAATGCAATAAAGGGCATTATTAATTCCATCAATGGGTTTGTTAATGCCATTTATGGTATTTTGAAGGCCATTAATGCCATTTATGGCATTGTTAAGGCCACAAATGACATTAACAATGCCATGAATGGCATTTTTAAGGCCATTAATGCCATTTATGGCATTATTAATGTCATTTATAGCCTTAAAATTTCCATAAATGGCATTGTTAATGTCATTTGTGGCCTTAAAAATTCCAAAAATGGCATTGTTATTGTCATTTTTGGCTATAACATTTTTAGTAAAAACACGTAAGGGCTTACGTGTTTTTACTAAAAGCTTATGTGTGTTTACCAACACCCTATTTGTATTTCTAGTGTGTCAGAATCTCCTGAGGAGTTTGGTAGCTTCTGGTATATCTTTTTCTTCTAACCATTCATCTTCACAAGTTGGGTCACTGTACCTAACAAGGTATTCCCTCACTTTCTTGGTTCTTAGGTTTCTTTGTTTAAGAACTTTGGTAATTTTCTTAGTACCAGATGTCTCAATAGGAGGTATAACTTGGGGAGCTTTATTCCTCAAGGGAAATTTCTCAGCATAACTAGATTTATATGGCTTTACAAAGCTCACTGGAAATGTAGGATGCTTATTACTAAGTTCTTCAGATAATTCTACTTCAACAGCATTTTCTCCATGGAGGGTTTTAATAACAAAAGGTCCTGCAAAGGAGTCTTTGAGCTTTTTACATCCTTTGATGTTATTGAAGTTGGTGGTGGATACTAGTACTAAATCCCCTACCTTGAAATCTGGAGTGGCAGGAGATTTGTCCCATTTATATTTAGCATATGGAAATGAGTATTCCATGCATTTTACTGCATGCTTTCTGGCTCTGTCTAGCATTCCTTTGAAGCTGGCAGCTGTAGGATGTATTTTAACCAAATCTTTCCTTAAAGAATCTTGGGGTAATTTGGGATTCCATCCTTTTTCCAAAATAACAGGAGTCTCATTGGTACTGGCATGAATGAAGGTTTTGTATGCCAGTTCCAGTGCAGGTAGAAGAGTACACCAATCATGGGTGAAACCATCACTATATTTAAATTCAAGGCCATATGCACAAAATCTTCTTACCATGTCCTCTAAGGTTTGGATCATCCTTTCAGCCAGGCTATCAGTTTGTGGGTGGTAGGCTGTAGAGAAAGACATTTTAGTGCCAAAGAATTGGTGAAGATTTGTCCATAGTGCTGAAGTGAATTTGGGATCTCTATCACTAATGATATTTGTAAATATCCCAGTCCATGAAACTACTCTATTCCATATCAGAAGAGCTGTATCCACGGCTAAAAGATTGGAGTTTTACTGAATCTGTCCACAATTACTAGGAAAGCATTATAACTTCTGTCACCTCCTGGTGGTAGGTCAGTTAGCCAATCCATATGGGCAATTTCCCAAGGTCTGCTTGATTCTGGGATTTTTATCATATTTCCACGTCTCTTGCCAGTGGATTTATTTGCCTTTTGGCATCTGTCACAGGTTTTGCAATACTCTGCAACATCTTTCTGCCACATTGGCCACCATATGAAGGTCTTTACTTTTTCTCTTGTTCTGTCTTCAGACAGATGTCTTGAAAAGGGGCTATCATGGAATTCTTTTAGTAAAAGATTGATTAATGACCTGTCCACAACTGTCATGACACATGTGTGCTTGGTCCTGTGGTAAATTATACCATCCAGTAGGTGAAATCTTCCTTCATCATAAGATTTTCTCCATACTTCATCCAAGGCATGTATCAGAGAGTTGTCTTTACAGTCTTTGTTAAGTAATTTGCATAAGATGTTACAATTCCTATCTTGAGTGTAACTATTTCTGACTTCTTCAAAGGTGGTGTTCAAGTCTGTGACACTTATTCCTTCTATTGGGATTTGTGGTGAAGCTTCTTCTGGCACATAAGCAGGATCATCAATAGTATTTGGTAACAGCCATCTGCTTAGACCATCTGCATTCTTATGAATATTCCCATCCTTATGAACAATAGTCATATTGCCCCTGTATTCCTGTATGGCTATTTGCCATCTGATCATATGCCTGTTGGGTGTTTTCATGTTTAAAAGTGATTTGACAGCTGTACAATCTGTTATCACCTCAAAAACACATCCCTCCAAGAAGTAGTTCAATTTCTCCAAGGCCCAGAAAAGGAATAGACATTTCATTTGACTTGCCCCATATCTGGCTTCAGTTAGTTTGATTTGCCTGGATATGAAACATATGGGTCCTTCTACAGGTTTATCATTTATGATCTGAACTTGGTGAAGTGTAGCACCCAGCCCATCCCCTGATGCATCAATATACAATTTAAAAGGCAATTTAAAGTCTCGCATCAGTAAAAGTGGAGCAGTGGTCAAGGCTTCTCTTAGAGACTCAAAAGCTTTCACTCTGTCAACAGTCATTTCAAATACTGTGTCTTTGTTACACCATTTATAAAGTGGTCTTGCTATGGATGCAAAATATTTAATGTGCTGCCTGTAACATCCTGCAATACCTAAGAATGACCGAATTTCCTTCTTGTTCTGAGGCATGGGTTTTAGCAATACTGCTGAAACTTTGTTTTTGTCAATTCCAAGGGACAAACCAGATACAACATGTCTTAGTCCTTTAAGTTCTTTAAATCCAAAATGACATTTATGCAAGGAGATTTTCATGTTTACTGATTGAAATTTTGTCAAAACTCTGGACAATCTGTAAATGTGCTCCTCCCAAGTTTTGGAACAGACAATAATGTCATCAATGTAAATGATTAACCATACCTCTGAGAGTTCTTCAGGAAGGATTTTGTTCATCATTCTTTGGAAGTTTGAAGGTGCATTTTTGATACCAAAGGGCATCCTCAAGTATTCATACACTCCACAATGAACAATAATTCTTAAGTATTTTCTTGCTCTTGGTGTCACCACATTTTGATGGAATCCCTTAAGGGCATCCATAGTGGTTATATACACTGCTTGAGATATTTGAGTAAGGGCAATTTGAATTTCTGGTATGGGGTATCTGTCTGGAACAGTGTAAGTGTTCAGAGCTCTAAAGTCCCCAACCATTCTAGATTTTCCATTATGCCATGCCACTATGACTGGTGTAGTTATTTCTACTTCTTCATTGTGGCCTACTTTTCTTATTACACCGGGGTCCAGAAGTTCTTTGATATGAATTTCTAGAGCTTCTCTTGATTTTGAACTTTCTGGATATGCAGGTGTTCCTAAGAGTGGTGGATAAGGTCTCTCAATGTTAAGAATGATGTCAGCTTCATGGCCAATAGTTTCTCCTAGAGGTTCTTTGTCTGAAGCAAATGCTCCTCTGTGGTCATATAAAAGGGAAGAAAGTTCATTTTCTTATTTATCAGTCAGATGAAGGCTTATTTCAGCCTCATTTAACTGTTCAGGCTTGAATTTCTCTAACTCTAAGTTGACTGGTGATACTTTGTTTACTGTAATTTTTCTTTTAAATGGTAAAAAGGCAAATTTTTGGCGCTTATTGTCTCCAATAGTAAAGTATCTGTCTTTGTTGTTATGCAAATCTATCCCATACATGATTAAATAGTCATTTCCAAATTTAAAATGGGTACTGGAGCAATTTGCCATAACAACAAATTCAACTTTGATTCTTAAACTCCCATTTATGTGTGGGAATATGACATTGGTCTCAAAAATTCCTAATGCTTTCATTGGATTACTTGCACTATTGAATTTTATACCATCAATTGCTAACAATTGGCCTTCAAAATTTGGTACACAAGTCTTAAGAAAAGATTTTCCAACACAAGAGCAGAAGGCTCCTGGGTCAAGCAACAATTTGGTGGGCTTGTTGTCAATCACCACTTCTGTTATACAGGAGTTCCCAGCTGTATAACCTTTCCCCCTTTTTGGTTTTGTTTTCATAAGTTGTGCATCTTGAACTTTTGATAAATCAAGTTGACCATTGCTCAATTGTGGTAAGTGGGAATAAGGTCCCATGATGTCAAAAGTGGCATTGATATTTTCTATATCTTTTGAAGATTCAGAAAATATTGATGACTTATCATCTGAATTGTCTTCAATTATGTCATTTTTTTCAACATTAGGTTCCTTTTCAATATCAATTTCATTGGTTTTCACTCTTTTTGGACATGTATTGGCTAAATGGGTGTGGCTTTGGCAAATATGGCACTTTCTGACTGTATCTGCAGATTTATACTTAATATTATTAGAATTTTCTTTGGGGTTTTTTCCACAGAATCTTTCCAAGGTGTATTAAACCTTGTTTTGAGACTCACCCTACTACAACCTATTTTGGTTCTGGTGGTTACTTCGTCTAATATATTGATAGTATTCTCTGCTGAAGATTGATCAGTAGTCCTGCTTTTGATAGCATGCTCTAAGTCACCTCCACATTGTCTCAGAATATTTCTATGGACCATAAATTCTGACATGTCTGGATATAATGCTGTTAATCTGTCTTTTTGTTGGCAAAACCATGGTAAAGATTTGTCTTTATCAGAATTAAATTTGAAATATTCAAAGGCTGTTTAAACCTTAAACCTCCAAGCATCATTTTCCCATTTGTTAATGGTTTGCGCTTTCCACCAAGTCCAACTCTGGTGTCCATGTGCTTGTCTTATTTTGATGTACCATCTGTGAGCTGATTTGGTAAACAAGGTGTTAAATCTGGCTGTTACCAATCTGTCTGGTAATTCAAAATCCCCTTTGATCATGTCAATACCTCTAATGAATTCCATATGGTCATACTCTCCTTCATCACTGAAGTGAGGCCATTCTTTAAGTTTTGGAACTTCTTTCAAGAGTGCTTGGCCCATTGATGGCTCTAAGTTATGAAAAGAAGTAGAAAATTCATTTTTTAACTGTGGATTTTCAATTACCAATACTTGGGGATTGGGAATTCTTGCATCTTCATTTTGATTCAGAGGTGTAGACATTCTTGGTAAAGTGTTTAGCAGTTGTTCAATATCATTCATTTTACTGTTGTTACACCTTTGTGGATTTCTTAATTCATGTTGCAAGTGTTGTATAGAGTTTATGACATTCTTTTTATGATCATCCTCTTTATATGTTAGCTCATTCCATAATTCTGTTTGTTTAGTATTATCAGATATAGCTTCATTTAACTTTATGGTTAATTTTGATATTTCCTCTCTTGAGGTATCAAAATGCTTTTTCAGGGCAACTATATTTGTCTTTACTTCAGCAAATGATTTTGAAATATCATCAAGAGCTTTTTTATTGTCTTCTTTGATAGTGCTTATGGCTTGCTTTATTCTTGTTTCAATTATGTCATGAATATTGAATTTAGAATATTTGTCTGTTAATTCTTTAATAACGGCAGATTGTTTATTTATCTTAATTCCAAAAGAATTATCATTATTGGAAGCTTTGATTGTTCTTAAAACTCTTTCAAAGCATTTAAGTGTATCATTTATTTGGCTCAGACTCAAGTTATTTGTTTTAAGATTGTCACAAATTGATGTATTTGTATCATGAAGATGACTTTTTATGTCAGAAATAGCTTTATACAACTCTGGAATACAATCAAAAGTATCAGAAATCATTTTTGATATTTTAATCTGGGTTCCGCCTTCTTCTGTAATTCCATCATGGTTCTGGCCATCTGAAATACATTTTCCATGGCATCCTGTTGAATCTTTGGGATTCTGTAGCCCTGGCTGTAAGGGTTTGGGGCTGGTGCCTTCCCTTTGCACTTGTTTGGAGTTTGTGGCTGCTTTTTCACATTGAAATTGCTGTTGCTGGCTACTGGGGCTGTTTTTGGCACTGGTTTGGGTGGTGTAGGGTTGTTTTCCCTCCTTTCTAGTGTCAAAAGCATCATGTTTTTGTTCTCCATCAATGGATGCCATCCATTGAGAAATTTGCAAGTATTGGGATGGCCCAGGAATTTGCTCACAGTGAGGTAAGAATTCATGCAATTCTTCCACAGGTCTGAAAGGATCTGGTACTCCTTGAACTGAAGTGCATTGTTGTATGCACTGTGGCTGGCTTTGTATATGTCCACTGAGGCTTGTTGTGGCGGTGTCAGCTCTTTTTGAAGGTAAAATGGTATTATCAGCTTCAGAATGACCCATTTTAGTTGTTTGGAAGTGATCAACTGACCATTTTCCTTCTGTACTTGATTGGCCTCTGCCATAATCACGTCTATTACCTTTCTAGCAGCTGCTTGAGGGGTTATAGCTGGCTCCTGACATGCTCGAAGGCATAATTATGTTTAAAAAGGCATAAAACAGTAATTTTACGTCAAAAAACTTACTATTGGCGAAATCTTTGGCTTTCTGAAGAGTATTACTTATTTCCAAGTTGACTAATTCAGAAGAAATTGACTCTGGTTGAATATTCTGAGTCACAATAATAGTACTATTATGATCAGAATTAACAGTACTGGCAGGAATAATGCTGGTTACTGTTGAGGCTGTTTCAATGTTTTCTTGTCTTACCACATTGTCAGACACTAAAATCAATGAAAAAAAAACAATTAAATAAGTAAAAAACCGGATATTTCAAAAAAGAAATTAAAATATATGCCTCACTTATAATATTAAAAAATTATTCTTTTATCAATTTTTTAAATTATAAGTATTTTTTATATGTTTTTAAATTTTTCAATACAAGAAGAAAAGATTTGAAAAGGGTAAAAAAAATATTTCACAGGCAAAATATCATGGCTGGGCCCCCAAATGTAAGGTGTGGATATGAAACTTTGATTAAAAATCAAGTACTTTTCCTGTCCTCAAAATTTGTATAGGGTAAAAATCACTTAAAAATAGTAAGAAATACTATTTTTAAGAGAAAACACGCCCATTTTATTGTTTATAACTTTATTAGTATAAAACAATAATATTATAAAGATTTATTGTTTTACCAACAATAAAAATGTATCCAAAAAATACTCTACAAGAGATATTTTAAGGCTACAAAAGAAATTTCTTCAAGAGCAATTTCAATTGGAATTAATTGAGCAATGAGATGCAAGCACTTAATTAAAGAACAAAGTCTTTAAAAAGAATATTGAAGACAAAACAAGCCCAAAAGTGACCAGAGTGAATTTGGAAACAAAGTGACAAAGTCAACAGTGATGAAAGATGTTTTAATTCACTTTTGGGGTGGTTCAGGTGTAAAAATGATTATAAGAGTTACAATTAATGATTATAATGTTTTTTTGATGTGGCTAAAAGGTTTAAAATGATTTGAAAAATGTGGTTGGAATTTTCTATTTAATGGTTTAACAATGTTTAAACTAATTATAAAAGGAAAAGATTCTAACATGAGGAGAAAAGTGGGGCAAAGAAGACATTATTTTATATCCATCAATTTTCTTACTCCAAAAGTAAGATTTACTCTTGTCAGTCGTGAAAAACAGTCTTACAACAGAAAAGCCAATTATGCCATCATTGGACCCTGGTTTAGACCAAAAAAGGGCTGGTTTAAGCCATTTTTAGCCATTTTAGACCCTTAAATCAGCCATTACTATGGCAATACCTGGTCCAGAGCCTTCAAAACACGTCAGGATGTGTGTAAAAGACATAGAAACCAGTTAAAACTGCTTTTACTATGATTGTTTTATCTTAAGGGTAGTTTTACCCTCTTGGCAACAGCTAAAACTACCCCAGTTGGTATCAAAACCTCATCATCAATTGAGTCCACAGACCCTGTAACTCAGTTCCAGGCCAAAAGTGATGAACTTTTGCATGAAATTTTACACCAGACGCCTGTCAGCAAGGAATTTGGGGGTCTAGCTCCCCCTTAGAGCTGGAGTTCCTTTCCCCCCCAATTTATTTTTTCCTTTAATTCCTCATCATGTATTATACTTATAATTTACATATGTAATTCAATTGAGTTGTACAGTTCAATACAGTAATAATTGATACGTCATATGTAAATCAAAGTTCACTTATGTAATACACACGCACATTTTGACATTTCAATTGAATTCAATTGAAAATACTTTAATTCCTCATAACTTCCAAGATATACACAACACCTCAATTTTAACACAAATTTTGGTGATTAACACTAAATGTGATGTGAATTAAATCAAAGTTTTGAGGATTTTCAATTTTCATACAGAATTTACTAAAAACTTAATTTAAGCTTATTTAGAATGGAGTTACAAAACTTTCACTCAGAAGTGACCTCACCTGATTTTTAATGAGGAATCCAATGGTGAAATAATTTTTATTTGTTTATTTATTGGATAAAAAGTTATAATAATTTTTATTTAACTTTTTTCCAAATTTATTTATTTTTTTACAATTTTGTTAAAAATTCATTTTTACTTAATTTTTTCAAGTATGAATGTAATTTTACAATTTCAAAATCTAATGTAATTTTATTTTTATATTTTAATTAAATTTTTAATTGTGAATATAATTTTATATTTATATTTTGATTTTCATTTTAATAATATAAATAAATTTATTTTATTTATATCTATATGTTAATTTTGTATTTGTGGTCTTTTGGGTATATGAAATTACCTCTAAGGCTCACACTAGTCTTGTTAAGTGACTTTCCCAAGTTTCTGAGCAACCTATGATATCATCAACATAGTTAATTGACCATCCTTCTGATAAATCATCAGGAAATATGGTATTCATTGTGAGCCTTGAGGTATATTTTACATACCCAAATAGGCCACAATTATCTTAAAAAGAAATTTTGAATTATGCAAAACTCATAAGTCATGCATATATCCAAAATTCATCATTTTCAATTTCAGAAAAGATGAATAACTTTTTATTGAGTAAGTAAATCCATGGATTTAAGACCAGATTTGGATTCTACACAAAAATTCACCTAGGGTAGCTCCATAGAGTGAATAAGCTCAATTTAAGTATTTGAGGCGGTAAAATGGAAAATACTTCAATACCACATCATTAATACCACATAAAAGATCCGTGAAAATTTTTGTTTTTCTTGATTTTTAGCCAAAATAATGGGAAAGTGAGAAATCCCATGCTACATATACACTGAGAATAGTGTTATGCATATTTTGAGCACTTAATATCATGGTATTCTTACATGGACTTTTGGTACACCCATAGTGGATATCTCACTTTAAGCTTAAATTACTATTTTGACGTAAAAAATAGGCAAGGGGGACAAAAGACATCAAAGAGAGCCAGGGTACCCAAATTCTGAGGCCTCAGAGGCGTGGATAGCTCCAGAGCATGGATCCATGGCTCATCTTGGCCTAATTGGTAAACTAAAACTCTTTAGGAACTTGGTTACCAAGTTACAACTACTGTAATACACCAGAAAATAGCAAATAACCTGCTATTTTGACGTGCCAAGGAGGTAATGAGCTACTTACACTCCTGTAACCATGTCAGTTACTAATGACTTTCCATGGATAAACCCCAAAAGAGTAATTAAAACCCTTTTGGGACCCATATTCATTGATTTACCTCATAGCAACCAGCAAAACACTGCTATTTGCAATTCTACGTAGAAATGAGGTAAAAACTTCAAAAATTCATTAAAAATACAATTCTTAATGAATCTTTCTGAAACTTTCAGGACTAAAGGAGAACTGTATTATCTATGGTACAACCAAAAAGAATTACAGTTTCACTAGTAAAATTAAAAATATTACTTACAGTCCATTTTTGGTTATTCTACGTGAAACACTGAATCTTCAAAAATTCACAGTAATTACAACCTGTGATGAAATTGGCAATAACATTGATAACTTTGAGAAATCAATGATTATTCTAGAATAAAAGAAGATTTACAAGTGTTACTCCTTTTATTCCTAACCATATTGGGGTTGGTAGTCACGTAAAAGCATCAATTAAGTAATTATGATAATCTTACGTGACAACTGATGATGCAATCAATAAACCAAAAGGGTTTATTGTTTTCTCACTCACTGGTTTTTCGGTTTGCTCCATGGCACACCTCTGTGAGCTGTTGTTGACTTAAAAGAGGCCTTCTCTTGCTGTTTTTTCCATATCATCATCTTATCAATTTATTAAATCATTATTACCAACAAGTAAGTATTAGTTCGACTATTCTTAAGTGTTTTAATCTTTCAGAATCAATCAGAAAGACATGAAATCATAGAATCCAACTATATATTGTTGTAATACTGTTATAAATCCTTTTGATCCCTTAAATCCACAATTCTACGTCAAATTTCTCTACTTTTATTATCAATAAGTTCTTTGGAGTATTAGTGAGTCTTTTATCTTTAATTCTTAAAGTTTTTCTCTAGTAATAGTTTTCTTCAAGAATTATCTTTATAATTATTCTTGTAAAAGATAATTATATATTAAAATAATTTATTATTTTAATAAAAGAAGTCTTTATTATTAAATTCTTCTTGTAATTGATTCTTGTAGACAATTTGTGAGCCTTAGAGGTAATTTCATATACCCAAAAGACCACAAATACAAAAATAACATATTAATATAAATAAAATAAATTTATTTATATTATTAAAATAAAAATCAAAATATAAATATAAAATTATATTAAAAATAAAAAATTAATTACAATTTAAAAATAAAAATACATAAAATTTTGTAAGTATAAAATTACATTTATACTTGAAAAAATTAAGTAAAAATGAAATTTTAACAAAATTATGAAAAAATAAATAAATTTGGAAAAAAGTTAAATAAAAATTATTATAACTTTTTATCCAATAAATAAACACATAAAATTGATTTCACCATTGGATTCCTCATAAAAAATCAGGTGGGGTCACCTCTGAGTGAAATTCTTGTAACTCAACTCTAAATAAGCTTAAATTAAGTTTTTAGTATTTTCAATACAAAAGTTGAAAATCCTCAGAACCTTAATTTAATTCACACCACATGTGGTGTTAACCATCAATTTTTGTGTTAAAATTGAGGTGTTGTGTTTAGTTTAGAAGTTATGAGGAATTGAAGTATTTTCAATTGAATTCAATTGAAATGTCAAAATGTGCGTGTGTATTACATAAGTGAACTTTGATTTACATATGAGGTATCAATTATTACTGTATTGTACTGTACAATTGAATTGAATCACATATATAAATTATGAGTATAATACATGATGAGGAATTAAAGGAAAAATAAATTGGAAAGATTAAATTTGGGGGGGGAAAGGAACTCCAGCTCTAAGGGGGAGCTAGACCCCCAAAATCCTTGCTGACAGGCGTGGGATGTCAAAATTCACGCAAAAGTTCATCACTTTTGGCCTGGAATTGAGTTACAGGGTCTGTGAACTCAATTGATGATGAGGTTTTGATACCAACTGGGGTAGTTTTAGCTGTTGCCAAGAGGGTAAAACTACCCTTAAGATAAAACAATCATAGTAAAAACAGTTTTAACTGGTTTCTACGCCTCTGACACACATTCTGACGTGTTTTGAAGGCTATAGGCCTGGTATTGCTATAGTAATGGCTGATTTAAGGGTCTAAAATGGCTAAAAATGGCTTAAACCAGCCCTTTTTTGGTCTAAACCAGGGTTCAATGATGCCATAATTGGCTTTTCTGTTGTCAGACTGTTTTTCACGACTGACAAGAGTAAATTTTACTTTTGGAGTAAGAGAATTGATGGCTATAAAAGAATGTCTTCTTTGCCCCACTTTTCTCTTCATGTTAGAATCTTTTCCTTTTATTAATTAGTTTAAAACTGTTAAACCAATCAATAAAAGATTACAACCACCCTTTTTTAATCATTTTGAACCTTTTAACCACGTGAAAAAATCATTATAATCATTGTTTGTAACTCTTATAATCATTTTTACCCCTGAACCACCCCATAAGTGAATTAAAGCATCTTTCATCACTGTTAACTTTGTCACTTTGTTTCCAAATTCACTCTGGTCACTTTTGGGCGTGTTTTCTCTTTAATATTCTTTTTAAAGACTTTGTTCTTTAATTAATTGCTTGCAGTTCTTTGCTCAATTAATTCCAATTGAAATTGCTCTTGAAGAAATTTCTTTTGTAGCCTTAAAATATCTCTTGTAGAGTATTTTTTGGATAAATCTTTATTGTTGGTAAAACAATAAATTTTTATAATATTATTGTTTTATACTAATAAAGTTATAAACAATAAAATTGGCGTGTTCTCTCTTAAAAATAATATTTCTTACTATTTTTAACTGAATTTTACCTTATACAAATTTTGAGGACAGGAAAAGTACTTGATTTTTAATCAAAGTTTCATATCCACACCTTACACAATTACTGCTCACTGTTATAATCACTAGTAGTGTATAACACGTGAAAGAAATAATTTTATGATTATTTAATTGTGGTTATAATAATTTTTTATTATTATATTTCATAAGAACAGACATAGTACTGTTGATTAATAGTAATATTATCATCAGTTTCATAGTCACATCTTACATTTGGGGGCCTGGCCGTGTTTTTTGAACCTTGTACCCTTAATTAATATATTTTTAAAGCTCTAAAATATATTAATTGAATTAATTTTTTTCTTTCAATTTGAGGTTAAAATATTTTTATTTTTGAAATTGTTTTAAAATCTTTTTCATTGAGGAATTTGGTTTAATTTTATATTGTTTTTACATGTGGCTTTTTCACATCCAAAAACTTATAAAATTATTCTTTGAGTTACTCTGAATTAATTTTATTCAAAATCTTAAATTTTAATTTTTTTTCTTTAAAAAGAATAATTTTTTAATATTAAAAAATATAAAACTTATAAAAAATCTTTAAAAATATTTTAAAAAAAGTATACAAAATAATTTTTCTCTTTTATAATTTTTTCTAGTGTCTTTAATCAAATTCTGTGCAGCTGGCAACAGACTCAGTAAAAGATATATAACTAGTCCAGAATCTGAAGACAGTATTGAGGTGCAGATTGCTAAAAGAGGCACCTTATTCAACTCAGAAAAAGCTAAATTACCACCAAAAGGTGTGTATTTTATCTTATATTTTCACCTTTATCTTTAAATTGACATGAAAATGGTGCATACCAGAAATGGAAGCAACTATTCAGGCCAGCCAGATGGATGTGGACAAGGAAGAGGCAAGACCAAATCCAGAAGTGCCAAATCTTCCACAAGAAAGACACATCTGGAGGATGCCAGAGTTGCCCCCCATTCCCCAAGGTCTGTACCAACAGATTTTGACGTGAATTCTGAGCCTGAACTAATTTATGATAATATTTCCAGGGCTGAACCATTTTCAAGTGGCAGCAATAGAAATATATCAGAGCCAGTACAAAAATTGGTTCAGAGCAGCCAAAGAAGAGGAGTGGGAAATCTGCCCAAGCCTTTGGCAGGGGGCCATGAACTCCTACTTACACATCAAGAGCTTTCTGGGTCAGGAGAAGACCATAGAACTCTTAGGAGGTTGGAGCCCCCTGTCTTGCAAAGACAAGGTCAAAAAGATAAAGAATTGGTTGAAGAACCAGAGTCTTTTATCCATAGACCACAAGAAAGAGTTGGAAATGACTCCAACTTTGGAGACAGAGGCACCAGTGGCATCTACCAGCTCCAAACCAGCTCCAGAAGCATCCAAGGACAAGCCCAAAGGACCTCAAAAGAAACAGAGAGGTCCCAAGAACCATCAAGGCAAGGGCAAAGGCAAAGCCAATTGGCACAGACCTTACCCACAAGGGTACAGGATCCCCAGATTGGAGCCTTCAGCAGTGGACAGTGTCTTCAATATGGCCAGAACTCTTATGGAATTCACAGCCAAGGAGCAGGAAAGGATGAACAGGACTTTTCCACGCAAATAAATAATGTACATAGAAGTATTAGTGTAGAAATTGGCAAACTTGAGTCAAAGTTGAAGCAAATTACATTAGACATCTATGATTTAAAGAAAAATGACAAACAACATTCTGAATGGAGTCAATTGACAACTGTCACCCTTGAGTCAATTAGCAATGCTTGTGATAGAATTGAGAACCAATGTCAAAATGATGACACAGAGGATCCTTCCATTTTTAAAGTAAATGATAGACTTAAAACTCTTGAAGACCATGTCTTACAAATAGTTAAGAATACCAATCAATTTGCTATACATTTAGCAAAAAGTGATAGTGAGAGGCAGAAATTAAAGAATGAAATAATTGCAAGTGTGGAGCAAATTCATAAGAATCATGAACCACATATGCCAAGGCATTCTACACCTTTGACTGAAGAAAAACTTTCTGTTAAAGAGAGTTTGACTCCATTCTTAGGAGAAAATGTTATTTCTGCAAAGGATATTCCAAAATTAGAAGAATGGCCAACATTCTCTGGTGAAGGAGAATACAACCATATTGAATTCATCAGGACTATTGATATGTTGCAAGAAGACTTTAATATACCTGATGAAATCATAGTAGGAAAATTACATTGTTTGTTTACCAAGACTGCAAAGAAATGGTATTACAAGATGAGAATAGATCATGGAAGACATGACTGGTCTTGGTGGAAATCTGAAGTGATTACCAAATGGGCCAATAATTCTTGGAGGTTTAAAATGGAGAATGCTTTTGAAAGTGCCATTTTTAACTCAGAAAAAGACAAACCACTTACTTGGTTCTTCAAACAAAAAGACAGATTATCTGCTTTACACCCAGATATGTCTGACACTATGATTAATATGAAAATATTAAGAAAGTGTGGAGGGGAACTGGAACATGCTATCAAAAGCAGATGTGTGGAACCCTGTTCAGCAGAGGACTACATTAATGCTATGGAAGATATCATTACCAGAACAAGAATTGGTAAGACTTGGATTAGAAACCCAATAGAGTCCAAAATAGTCTCAAAGATTCCTAGAGAGGAAAGAAGACCAGAAAGACCTGTCTTGAAGTGTCATAAATGTGGAAGTACTTCACATTTAGCCAACACTTGCCCTAAGAAGACAAAGATCAATGAAGTTCAAGTCATTGAGGAAATTCAATGTACTGAAGAGAAAGAAGAGTCTGATCAAGATTCTGCTGTAAGGTTTGACTATGAAACAATAAGTAAAAATTACTAATTTATTACTTATTGTACTCTGAATGTCCTTATAGTTGAAATAAATAAGATTGAAATAATAATAATAATAAAGAAATATTATTATTATGGCGTAAAAATATTATATTATTAAATAAATATAATAATATAATTAATATTATATGAAATTATAATATTATAAATAATATATTAATATAAAATAATTAATATATTATAAAGCTCTTTATTATTGTTACCAACAAATAATAAAGGCGTAAAAAATTGTTTTTTATTAATAAAAAACAATTAATAACAATAATATTACTAATATTAAAGTTATGAATTAATATAAATACTATTTATATTAATTAAAGAATTATTAAAAGAGTAATAATAGAGAAATTATTATAATAAGAGAAAATAACCTACTTTTAACACTTAATATAATAATTTTGAAGTATTTTACGCCAAAAAATATAAATACAACCTTTTCAAATTGTATTTACAATAAAAATAAAGAAAAATTACAAATTATTCTGGATTTTTACGTGGAAATGAGTTATTAGAGAGATTTTTTAACAAAAACAATTAAATAAATGATTTAATCACGTCAAAAGAGTTGATTATAGCAAGGTGGTCTTTGGTCTTTAATAATATAACAGTTTTATATATAAAGAATAAAGAAATTACCTTTGATTTAATTGATTTAATGTTTTTGATGCGTCTGAGGGGAAAACAGAGTAAAAAGAGCTCTATTTATAGTAAATACCTCCCTCCTAGAGTCCAACAGGCTTCTAGTAGACGTGTACTGATCATATCCACTGGAATTGATCAATATTTTAAGGTTTGAGGGTGATTACATCATGATCAAACCATATTACATCATTATTACACCATTATTTAGAGTTATCACTATAACTCTAAGTGTGATGACATCAGAGGCTTGGCAGAACCCCAAATTTCGTGGATTTTATTAGTTTTAATCATAAACTAATAGTATTCACCAATTTTATCACTATTAAGACTGTTAAACTTAATTTAAGGTTACAGTATGTGATCATAACAGCTCAATTTAAGCTCAAACTTTGATCCTCAATAACTTTTAAGGTTTTCACGCTACAGAAATTCAGAGAGTGAATTCTGATAGCCTGACATAACCTTATTATGCTGCCAAGAGCTTTTCATTACATCATCAAAACTCTAATTTTGATGATTTTTCTTGTAACTCATCTTTTCTGTCGAAATTCAATATTTTAGACTTCAAACCTTGATTTCAGGGGGTTATACCCTGAATTTAATAATATAAATTACATCATTCTTCACGAATGAACTAGGAGAATCTAACTGTGTACTTTTTTCTAAGTTTGGAACACTTTCACAACAAAGTGGTCAACAGCTCTGTTGATTTTGATCAATAATTCATCATAGGTTTTAACCTTGTTTATAATTTGTAAAACAAAGTTCATATCTGTGTTCTTACAGTAATTACGTGGTAACTTTATTTTTGGTTCATCATTCTATCATGTATAGTTTAGAAGATATTAGCTATGATCCTTGAATATATGCGTTGACCAAAAAAGCGCATATATTCAGGATAATTCCTTAAGTATTAACATTGGAAATTAGCTTATTAATTGTTTTATATGTGGATTTTTGTGGGTAATCCACTGGTACAATTTATTTCACATGTTGTTTCATTAGTTTCTGAGATAAATAAGTTTTTATGGTTTTTATAAGGTATTGTACCTTATAATTCCTTAAATATTGGCTTTACAGATATGCCATAAAAATGGTATATGTGTATTTTTCCATGGGGAATCCAATGGTATAATTTATTTCACATGTTCATTCATTGGTTTTTAAGTTAAACCAATTTTAGTACCAATTTATGGTATTTTTTGTATATTTGAGTAATTATTTTTAGTGTATAATTATTCTAATTAATTTTAATATAATTATATTAAAGGTATAATTATTCTGAGTATTTTTTGTGACCTTATTGGGTATGTGGTCATCTCTCAAAGGCTCACATCTGCAGTCTCTGAAGATACACTAATGGAGGACTATCCCATTGAAAACATTTCAGCTTTCTTTGAGGTCACAGAAGTCCATACCCACTTGCCACAGTACAGTGAAAATTGCTGCAACCTGATCAATATCCAAGATGCCAGAATGTATAAAACTAAACCTGCTAGAGGAAAGGGTTATACTGCTGGAGCATCCTGTATCACATCAGTTCTGATGAGTAATATTGAAGCCAAAGTAAATTTGGATACAGGAGCATTTTGCACATGTATTGGCAAAGATTATCTCCAAATTATACTTCCTGAATGGAAAGACCATCTATTACCAATAGAAGGTGTACAATTCAGTAGTGCCAGTAACAATATGTACCCCTTGGGAATATTGGACACTAATATTGTATTCCCACATCCAGCAGGAAGTGTAAGAATGAAAACTGAGATTGTAGTAATGGATAATTGCACATCTCAGCACATCATTCTTGGAAATGATTACTTGAATATTTATGGTATTGATATAAATAACCATAAAGACAGATATTTCACAATTGGAGATAACAAAAGGCAGAAATTTGCCTTCTCCAATATGCCAAAACAGATATCTGTAGTATCTTCTGTCAAAGATACTTACAAAGATGAATTTGTGTCTAAACAACTTGTTGAAGCACAAATTAATCCATCATTGTCACCAAAGATGAGGAATGAACTTATTGATGTATTATATATATATAATAATGCATTTGCATCTGATAATGAACCATTAGGTGCTATAAGAGGACATGAAATTGATATTACTCTTAATATTGATAGACCATATCCTCCAGTACTTAGAAGACCAGCTTATCCAGCCAGTCCCAGAGCTAGAGAAGCCTTGGAAAAACATATCCAGGAGTTGATCCAACTTGGTGTGCTAAGGAAAGTAGGCCATAATGAAGAAGTTGAAGTGACAACACCTGTTATTATTGCATGGCATAATGATAAGTCAAGAATGGTTGGAGATTTTAGAGCTTTGAATACCTACACAGTTCCAGATAGGTATCCAATCCCTAGAATCCAAGAAACCTTGACTCAATTGTCTAAAGCCAAGTATATAACATCAATGGATGCATTAAAAGGCTTCCATCAAAATGTTTTGACGCCTAAAGCTAGGAAACTACTTAGAATTATCACTCACTGTGGTATTTATGAGTATCTTAGAATGCCATTTGGCATTAAAAATGCTCCATCTCATTATCAAAGAATGATGAATACCATCTTCCCCACAGAATTGTCTGAAGGATGGCTTATCATTTATATTGATGATATTATTATATGTTCTGACTCATGGTCTTTGCACCTTGAAAGACTTGCAAGAGTACTTCATAAAGTTGCAGAAGTGAACATGAAAATTTCACTTAAGAAATGCAATTTTGGTTTTGAAGAACTCAAAGCATTAGGACATGTTGTTTCTGGTTTGAGCTTAGGTATTGACAAGAATAAAGTAGCAGCAGTGTTACTTAAGCCAATACCCCAGAATAAAAAAGAAATGATGTCTTTTCTTGGATTTGCTAGTTACTATAGGCAACAATTGAAAGATTTTGCAATTCTAGCCAAGTCACTCTATAGAATCTGTGATCAACAGACTGTATTTGAGATGACACAGGAAAGAATTAAAGCTTATGAGAAGATAAAGAAAGCCCTTACAGAAGCACCTTTACTCCTCATGCCTGACTGGAATATTCCTTTTAAGTTGTACATTGATGCATGTGGAGATGGATTAGGGGCAGCCCTACATCAAGTCCAAATTATTGATGACAAACCTACAGAAGGACCAGTTTGTTATATCTCAAGGCAAATCAAACCAACAGAAGCCAGATATGGTGCAAGCCAAATGGAGTGCTTATGTTTGGTATGGGCACTTGAGAAATTACACTATTACCTTGATGGCAGTGTTTTTGAAGTAATAATTGACTGTAATGCTGTAAAGTCACTTCTTAACATGAAAAATCCCAACAGACATATGTTGAGATGGCAAATAGCCATTCAAGAATATAGAGGAAACATGACTATAGTTCATAAAGCAGGAAACATTCACAAGAATGCTGATGGACTTAGTAGATGGGCTTTAGCCAACACTCCTGATAACCCAGCTTATGTACCTTTGGAAGCTGAACCACAGATTCCAATTAAAGGAATTAACATAACTGATATTGGGACTGAATTCTTTGAGGAGGTCAGAGAGTCTTATAAACAAGACAAGAATTGCCATATCTTGACTTCTTTCTTAGATAAAGACTGCAAAGACACATCTTTGGTTAATGCACTAGATGAAGTTTGGAAAAATTCCTATTCTGAAGGAAGATTTCACTTGTTTGATGGAATTATTTACCATAGAACAAAACATTCTTGTGTAATGACACTGTGTAGTAGATTGCTTATCAATACCATTCTTCATGAATGCCATGATAGTATTTACTCTGGACACCTATCAGAAGACAGAACACTTGAAAAAGTGAAGAACTGTGCATGGTGGCCATCTTGGAGAAAAGAAACCATTGAGTATTGCCATACCTGTGATAGATGCCAAAAAGCCAACAGGAGTACAGGCAAGAAATTTGGATTAATGATCCATATTCAAGAACCAAAATCCCCTTGGGAAGTTGTTCACATGGATTGGGTCACAGCACTTCCTCCAAGTGGTGACAAAAGCTATAATGCTTGCTTAGTCATTGTAGACAGATATAGCAAAACTCCCATATTCTTACCATGTCATAAAGATGACACTGCTATGGATACAGCTCTTCTTTTATGGAGTAGAGTCATTTCTAATACAGGATTATTTAAGAATATCATAAGTGACAGAGATCCCAAATTCACATCTGCACTTTGGACCAATCTTCATAGATTGTTTGGGACTAAGTTATCATTCTCTACAGCATATCACCCTCAAACAGATGGGCTAGCAGAGAGGATGATTCAAACTTTGGAAGACATGATCAGGAGATTCGGTGCTTATGGATTAGAATTCAAAGACTCAGATGGCTTTACCCATGACTGGTGCACTCTGATACCTGAATTAGAATTGGCATACAAGACATCAGTCCATTCTTCCACAGGACAAACTCCTGCTATGTTAGAGAAAGGATGGAATCCAAGACTCCCAGCAGACACACTGAGGAAAGAATTGATTGACATTCATCCTACAGCTTCCAGCTTCAAGATAATGCTTGATAAAGTAAAACATCATGCAAAACAAAGTATGGATGATGCTTTTGATTATGCAAAACAGAAGTGGGACAAGAGTCATAAAGTACCAGACTTCAAAGTAGGGGACTTAGTTTTAGTTTCAACCTTGAATTTTAATAATATCAAAGGCCCAAAGAAACTTAAAGATTCTTATGTAGGACCTTTTGTTATTGTTGCCTTACATGGAACCAATGCAGTTCAAGTGGAATTGAGTGGTGAATTGGAAAATAAACACCCCACATTTCCAGTTAGCTTGATAAAGCCTTATCAACCAGCTGATAAAGAATTGTTTCCTTTAAGGAACCCAACTCCTTTAACTGTACCACCTGTGGAACAGAATGAAGACAAAAAGATAAAGAAAGTCATTAAAGAAAGGAGACTTAGGGGTAAAAATCAAAGAGAATATCTTGTCAGATATAGAAATCCAGTACATGAAGATGAATGGATGGCAGAATCAGAAATACCTGACTCAGATAAACTTCTGAGAAGATTTAGACATGAAAGAAGGCCACAAGCCTGAATTTGTCTATAAATGTGCTTTAAATTACTTGATCTGAGTAATGTGAAGAGGTTGGACAGTGGACATTAACCCCCTTTGGGGCCTTATTCTTTTATCACTAATAAAATTGTAGTACAATTTTATTTTTTGGTGGGAGGGAATGTGAGCCTTGAGGTATATTTTACATACCCAAATAGGCCACAATTATCTTAAAAAGAAATTTTGAATTATGCAAAACTCATAAGTCATGCATATATCCAAAATTCATCATTTTCAATTTCAGAAAAGATGAATAACTTTTTATTGAGTAAGTAAATCCATGGATTTAAGACCAGATTTGGATTCTACACAAAAATTCACCTAGGGTAGCTCCATAGAGTGAATAAGCTCAATTTAAGTATTTGAGGTGGTAAAATGGAAAATACTTCAATACCACATCATTAATACCACATAAAAGATCCGTGAAAGTTTTTGTTTTTCTTGATTTTTAGCCAAAATAATGGGAAAGTGAGAAATCCCATGTTACATATACACTAAGAATAGTGTTATGCATATTTTGAGCACTTAATATCATGGTATTCTTACATGGACTTTTGGTACACCCATAGTGGATATCTCACTTTAAGCTTAAATTACTATTTTGACGTAAAAAATAGGCAAGGGGGACAAAAGACATCAAAGAGAGCCAGGGTACCCAACTTCTGAGGCCTCAGAGGCGTGGATAGCTCCAGAGCATGGATCCATGGCTCATCTTGGCCTAATTGGTAAACTAAAACTCTTTGGGAACTTGGTTACCAAGTTACAACTACTGTAATACACCAGAAAATAGCAAATAACCTGCTATTTTGACGTGCCAAGGAGGTAATGAGCTACTTACACTCCTGTAACCATGTCAACTACTAATGACTTTCCATGGATAAACCCCAAAAGAGTAATTAAAACCCTTTTAGGACCCATATTCATTGATTTACCTCATAGCAACCAGCAAAACACTGCTATTTGCAATTCTACGTAGAAATGAGGTAAAAACTTCAAAAATTCATTAAAAATACAATTCTTAATGAATCTTTCTGAAACTTTCAGGACTAAAGGAGAACTGTATTATCTATGGTACAACCAAAAAGAATTACAGTTTTACTAGTAAAATTAAAAATATTACTTACAGTCCATTTTTGGTTATTCTACGTGAAACACTGAATCTTCAAAAATTCACAGTAATTACAACCTGTGATGAAATTGGCAATAACATTGATAACTTTGAGAAATCAATGATTATTTTAGAATAAAAGAAGATTTACAAGTGTTACTCCTTTTATTCCTAACCATATTGGGGTTGGTAGTCACGTAAAAGCATCAATTAAGTAATTATGATAATCTTACGTGACAACTGATGATGCAATCAATAAACCAAAAGGGTTTATTGTTTTCTCACTCACTGGTTTTTCAGTTTGCTCCATGGCACGCCTCTGTGAGCTGTTGTTGACTTAAAAGAGGCCTTCTCTTGCTGTTTTTTCCATATCATCATCTTATCAATTTATTAAATCATTATTACCAACAAGTAAGTATTAGTTCAACTATTCTTAAGTGTTTTAATCTTTAAGAATCAATCAGAAAGACGTGAAATCATAGAATCCAACTATATATTGTTGTAATACTGTTATAAATCCTTTTGATCCCTTAAATCCACAATTTTACGTCAAATTTCTCTACTTTTATTATCAATAAGTTCTTTGGAGTATTAGTGAGTCTTTTATCTTTAATTCTTAAAGTTTTTCTCTAGTAATAGTTTTCTTCAAGAATTATCTTTATAATTATTCTTGTAAAAGATAATTATATATTAAAATAATTTTATTATTTTAATAAAAGAAGTTTTTATTATTAAATTTTTCTTGTAATTGATTCTTGTAGACAATTACTGCTCACTGTTATAATCCCTAGTAGTGTATAACACGTGAAAGAAATAATTTTATAATTATTTAATTGTGGTTATAATAATTTTTTATTATTATATTTCATAAGAACAGACATAGTACTGTTGATTAATAGTAATATTATCATCAGTTTCATAGTCACATCTTACATTCATCATCCTTTGGAAATGGTAAGGTGCATTTTTCATACAAAATGGCATCCTTAAATATTTATATATCCCACAGTGGACCATTATTTTCAGTAGTTTCTTAGCAATATCTGGTAAAACATTTTGATGAAATCCCTTTAGAGCATCCATGTCTGTAATAAATTTAACCTTTGACATTTGTGTCAATGTCTCATGGATTCTAAGTATTGGATATCTGGCAGGGATAATGTAGGTATTTAGAGCTCTAAAGTCTCCTAACATCCTTGATTTTCCATTATTCCAAGTAATGATAACAGGTGTAGTGACCTCTACCTGCTCATTATGTCCTACTTTCCTTAATACTCTAAGGTTCATTAATCCTTTAAGGTGTACCCCTAAGGCTTCTCTAGCTCTTGGGCTAGCTGGGTAAGCTGGTCTTCTTAACAGGGGTGGATAAGGTTTTTCCACATTAAGGATAATGTCTAATTCATGTCCAACAATGGCACCTAGTGGCTCTTTGTCAGTTGAAAAGGCATTTTTATATTTGAATAAGAGGTCAATCAATTTTTCTTTCAATTTTTCTGTTAATTCTTGATTGAATTCTGCCTATTTAAGTTGGTGCCTTATGAAAAAATAATTTTCTGGGATTTTCTCATCATTTTTTATGACTGTAATTTGTTTTTCTTTATTTAAATAACCAAATTTCTGCCTCTTATTGTCTCCTATGGTAAAATATGTGTCTTTTTGATTTGAGATATCTATGCCATAAATTGACAAGGAATCTTTCTAAGTATAAAGTTGTTACTAGTACAGTTTTCCATTACTACAAACTCTAATTTCACTCTTATACATTGTGAAGGGTGAGCAAAAATTAATGTTAAGTCAATTTTTCCAATGGGCTTCATGATTTCACTTGCACTACTAAATTTAACTCATTTTATTGGTAGAAGCTTCTCTTCCAAATCTGATACAATTTATTTCAAATATCTTTTACCCACAAATGTACAGTATGCTCTTGTATCCAAGTTCACTTTTGCCTCTTGGTTTTCAACCATGACAATGCGTATACTTGACCTTCCAGCTGTATTTCCCATTAATTTTTCTGGTTTGGTTCTATACACTTTGGCATCTTGTATTTTTTTCAGGCTTTTATCAGATGCTCCAACTTGTGGTAAGTTTGAATTGACATCTAATACTTAATATATTCAATAAATATTATTAATTTGCACATTAATTATATTAATTTCATCACTTTAAGAAGTTTCTGACTCTTTAGTGTCATTTTCAGAATCAAATTCTTCTTTTTTGTCATTACAGTCTTCTTTTTCAACAATTTCATTGATTTTTTCCTTTTTAAGGCAATTATTGGCAAAATGTCCAATACCTCCACATTTGTGGCATTTTCTTTGCATATTACTGTTGGGTGTATTGGGCATGAAGGGTTCCCTTGGTTTATCTTTCTTGATAAATGGTTTATTTGGACTTTGGATTCCCATTTTTTCCAAGTTCTACCAATCTTAGTTCTCGTCACTATATATTCTAGTGCATTGATATACTCTTCTGTAGAGAATGGCTCTATACACCTTCTTCTCAGGGAATGTTCCAATTATCCTCCACATTTATTAAGTATTTTCATGTGCACCCTCCTTTGTGACAACTCTGGGTACACTGCATTTAATCTTTCAGCTTGGTTCAAGAACCAAGTCAAAGTTTTATCCTTATCTGGGTCAAAGAGGGAATTTTCAAATGCATTTTCTATTTTGTACCTCCAGGCATCATTTGACCACCTGGTGATTATTTTATTTTTTCACCAAGACCAGGCATTTCTACCATTGGTTTGTCTGATGCCATAATACCATCTTTTTTCAGATTTTTCAAATAATGAATGTAATATTGCAGTGACTAATTCATTTGGTATGGAATAATATTCTTGTAAAATATCAATTGTTTTAATAAATTACATATGGTCATATTCACCTTCACCTGTGAATGTTGGCTATTCTTTTAATTGAAGTGCTTCCTTCATTAAGACTTGGTTATTGTCTTGATGACTCAATTCTGTTTTGAATGGATTTGTTATTTCATCTTTTGGTTTAACAGGACTTCTTATGTGAGAAAATGGTGTTGATAACTTTGGCATATTTAAGTTAGCCTCATTTATTTTATCCATTTTTCAGTGATATGTCCTATTTCACTTTGAATGTCATCTTTAAGACTCATTTATTCTTAATCACTCTTTTCTACATGGTCTAGAATTAATTTTTGATGTGATGAAGTCTTTTCTTCAAATTTCCAACATAAATACTTAATTTGTTTAATTTTTCTGTTAAATTCTCAATGCTCATGTCATAATTGATTGTTGAAGTTTGCTCTTGAATATCGTTCATTTATTTATACAAATCTTCTTGTCCTTTTATTAATCTTTGAGTATTGTCAATTAAAATTTTTGGTTTATTATTTTCAACCATGAATTTAATGTTATAAATTTCTTTTTCATTTTTTACCACAATTTTTGTTGAAGATGATAACTTATTATTTATTTCTTGTAAGGATAATAAACTTTTGGCAATGTCTTTAAGAGGTAAAATACCGTTGTTAATTTCAGTTAAAGTATTTACAACATCAGGAGACAAAGTTATTTCTTTGGGAAATGAGGTTGTCTCATTCTTTTTTCCTCTTTGTACTTGAATTCCATCAAGGTTCTTGCCATGTTGAAGACATTGTTCATGGCATCTTTTTGGATTTTTGGGATTCTGTAACTTGGGGAATATGGCTTCCTCCAATTCATTTTCTTGTTCCTATTCCCTTCTTGGGGATGTTGGTTGGCTTGAGGCTTGCTGGTAGAAGCTACTGGGGCTTCTCCCTTGCTTTCCTTCCTCTTTTTGGCATGGTATTCCATTATCTTATTGATTTTAGGCTTGGATGATATTGGATTCCATCCATTAGAGTATCTCACTATTTCCTCCTCTTTGAGTAGCTTCTTCAGGATGTGCCAGGAGTTCATCACTCCTTGGTTGATTTGTGGAAACATTTCCCAATCTTTGTCCTTGTACACCATTTAATAATGCTTGTACTGGCTCATAAAAATGTCCATTTGAGCCTCTGAATGTGATTTGTCCCTGTTGAAGTTACTCATACTTAGTTCCAATTCTAGTTCAAAATTTTTTGAGCATATCTGGGACTTGCCTTTTGTATATGGCACTTCCTGGTGTGGATTCTGTTCCACTGGGGATTTTTCCCTTTTGAGAGAGCAACTCTACTTCTGAGTCCACCTCCATCTGATTGGATGGAGTATTGGGATCCTCTTCTAGTAGTCATAATAAAAATTTATAAAAATAAAAGATTTCAGGACACAAAAAAACTTTAATGGAAATTAAAAAAAGGTACTCACCTTCAGAGTCCAGAATAGTGGGTCCTGGAAAGACTGATTTCTTAGCTTTCTTTTTCTTATTGACAATTGGTGTTGGAGAACTTGGACAAGTTTCTTCCACCAATCTCTCAACAGTGGTCTGATTTTCCTCTGTTGAGTTGTCTGCAAACACTAAAAAAGACAAAAATATAACTCTTTTTATAAGAATTGTTATTTTTCTAAGATATGGCAATTTCCACACAAAAATTGCTTTTTTAAATGAAATTAATAAAAATAAATCAACAAAAATGAATAAAAATAACTTTTTTTATTGGTTTTTTACATTTGTATTTTTGAAGAATAAAATAAAAATGAAGATTTTTCTTTCAAAGTTAAATTATAATATAATTTTAATTTTAATTCATGAATATATCTCTTAGTCAGTAGAAAGTTCTTGCAATTCTAAGGATGTAAAAAACCATGTGTAAGACAGTACAATTGCTATCTAGATGCCTCAATAGCTTTTGAAATCAATAAATATAGAATTATTATATAATTTCATGATGATAAATAAAATTTATTATTGGATAAACCCAATTTGAATCTTTTTAAAAGGTCTTCTGAGAAAGTAGAATGGCCAGGCCCCCAAATATAAGGTTTTACTATGAAACAATAAGTGAATATTACCAATATTTCACTTATTGAACTATGAATGTCCTTATGAAATTAATAAATAAGATATAAAATAATTATCTTAATAAATAATTATTATAATTAGGGAATAAAATATATATATTATTAAATAAAGATAATAATATAATAAAAAGAAACATGTTAATTTTTAATAATTAATGTATTTAAAGCTCTTTTTCTTTGTTACAAACAAACAATAAAGGTGTAGAAAATTGTTTTTTAGTAATAAAAAACAATTATTAACAATAATATCTCCAATATTAAAGTTATATATTAATATAAAGAATATTTATATTAATAATGAAATTATTAAGAGTAATAATAGAGAGAAATTATTATAAAAAGAGAAAACAACCTACTTTTAACACTTAATATAACAATTTTGAATGCTTTTACACCAAACAATGTAAATACAACTTATTTAAATTGCATTTCAAAAAACACTAAGAGAATTTACAAATATTCTTAGTTTTACATGGAAAATAGGATTTTTAGAGAAATTTAACAAAAACAATAAAACAATACAAGTAATGTAAGGTGTGGATATGAAACTTTGATTAAAAATCAAGTACTTTTCCTGTCCTCAAAATTTGTATAAGGTAAAATTCAGTTAAAAATAGTATGAAATATTATTTTTAAGAGAAAACACGCCAAATTTTATTGTTTATAACTTTATTAGTATAAAACAATAATATAAAAATCTATTGTTTTACCAACAATAAAGATTTATCCAAAAAATACTCTACAAGAGATATTTTAAGGCTACAAAAGAAATTTCTTCAAGAGCAATTTCAATTGGAATTAATTGAGCAAAGAACTGCAAGCAATTAATTAAAGAACAAAGTCTTTAAAAAGAATATTAAAGAGAAAACACGCCCAAAAGTGACCAGAGTGAATTTGGAAACAAAGTGACAAAGTTTACAGTGATGAAAGATGCTTTAATTCACTTTTGGGGTGGTTCAGGGGTAAAAATGATTATAAGAGTTACAAACAATGATTATAATGATTTTTTCACGTGGTTAAAAGGATTAAAATGATTTAAAAGTGGTGGTTGGAATCTTTGATTGATTGGTTTAACAGTGTTTAAACTAATTAATAAAAGGAAAAGATTCTAACATGAAGAGAAAAGTGGGGCAAAGAAGACATTCTTTTATAGCCATCAATTCTTTTACTCCAAAAGTAAAATTTACTCTTGTCAGTCGTGAAAAACAGTCTGACAACAGAAAAGCCAATTATGGCATCATTGAACCCTGGTTTAGACCAAAAAGGGCTGGTTTAAGCCATTTTTAGCCATTTTTAGCCATTTTAGACCCTTAAATCAGCCATTACTATAGCAATACCAGGCCTAGAGCCTTCAAAACACGTCAGAATGTGTGTCAGAGGCGTAGAAACCAGTTAAAACTGTTTTTATTATGATTGTTTTATCTTAAGGGTAGTTTTACCTTCTTGGCAACAGCTAAAACTACCCCAGTTGGTATCAAAACCTCATCATCAATTGAGTCCACAGACCCTGTAACTCAATTCCAGGCCAAAAGTGATGAACTTTTGCGTGAATTTTGACATCCCACGCCTGTCAGCAAGGATTTTGGGGGTCTAGCTCCCCCTTAGAGCTGGAGTTCCTTTTCCCCCCCAAATTTAATCTTTCCAATTTATTTTTCCTTTAATTCCTCATCATGTATTATACTTATAATTTACACATGTAATTCAATTCAATTGTACAGTACAATACAGTAATAATTGACACCTCATATGTAAATCAAAGTTCACTTATGTAATACACGCGCACATTTTGACATTTCAATTGAATTCAATTGAAAATACTTTAATTCCTCATAACTTCTAAACTAAACACAACACCTCAATTTTAACACAAAAATTGATGGTTAACACCACATGTGGTGTGAATTAAATTAAGGTTTTGAGGATTTTCAACTTTTGTATTGAAAATACTAAAAACTTAATTTAAGCTTATTTAGAGTTGAGTTACAAAAATTTCACTCAGAGGTGACCCCACCTGATTTTTTATGAGGAATCCAATGGTGAAATAAAATTTATATGTTTATTTATTGGATAAAAAGTTATAATAAATTTTATTTAACTTTTTTCCAAATTTATTTATTTTTTCACAATTTTTGTTAAAATTTCATTTTTACTTAATTTTTCAAGTATAAATGTAATTTTATATTTACAAAATTTAAAGTAATTTTATTTTTAAATTATAATTAATTTTTTATTTTTAATATAATTTTATATTTATATTTTTTATTTTTATTTTAATAATATAAATAAATTTATTTTATTTATATTAATATGTTATTTTTTATATTTGTGGTCTTTTGGGTATATGAAATTACCTCTAAGGCTCACATTCCCTCCCCCTAAAAAAGAATATTACTTTGTAATATTGGTGTTTCTAGTGTGTCTGAATCTCCTGAGGAGTTTGGTAGCTTCTGGTATATCCTTTTCTTCTAACCATTCATCTTCACAAGTTGGGTCACTGTACCTAACAAGGTATTCCCTTACTTTCTTGGTTCTTAATTTCCTTCCTTTAAGAACTTTGGTAATTTTCTTAGTACCAGATGCCTCAATAGGAAAGTATCTGTCTTTGTTATTATGTAAATCTATCCCATACATGATTAAATAGTCATTTCCCAATAAAAATGGGTACTAGAGAAATTTTCCATAACAACCAGTTCAACTGTGATTCTCAAATTCCCATTTATGTGTGGGAATATGATATTGGTATCAAAGATTCCTAATGCTTTCATTGGGTTACTTGTACTGTTGAATTTTATACCATCAAGTAGGTGAAATCTTCCTTTATCATATGATCTTGTCCATACTTCATCCAAGGCATGTATTAGAGAGTTTTCTTTACAGTATTTGTTCACTAATTGTTATAAGATGCTACAATTGTTATCTTGAATGTAACTATTTCTGACCTCTTCAAAGAAGGTGGTGTTCAAGTCTGTAACACTTATTCCTTCTATTGGGATTTGGTTTTCATAAGTTGTGCCCCTTGAGCTTTTGATAAATCAAGTTGACTATTGCTCAATTGTGGCAAGTGGGAATAAGATTCCATTATGTCAAAAGTGGCATTGATATTTTCTATATCTTTTGAAGATTCAGAAAATATGGATGACTTATCATCTGAATTGTCTTCAATTATGTCATCTCTTCCAACATCAGGTCCCTTTCCAATATTAATTTCATTGATTTTCCCTCTTCTTGGACATGTATTAGCTAGATGGGTGGTGCTTTGGCAAATATGGCATGTTTTGACTGTATCTGCAGATTTATACCCAACATTATTAGAATTTTCTTTGGGGTTTTTGTCCACAGAATCTTTCCAAGGTGTATTAAACCTTGTTTCAAGATTCACCCTACTAGAACCAATTTTTGTTCTGGTGGTTACTTCTTCTAATATATTGATAATATCCTCTGCTGAAGATTGTTCAGTAGTCCTGCTTTTGACAGCATGCTCTAAGTCACCTCCACATTGTCTCAGAATATTTCTATGGACCATAAATTCTGACATGTCTGGATATAATGCTGTTAATCTGTCCTTTTGTTGGCAAAACCATGGTAAAGCTTTGTCTTTATCAGCATTAAATTTGGCAGATTCAAAGGCTGTTTCAACTTTAAACCTCCAAGCATCATTTTCCCATTTGTTGATGATTTGGGTTTTCCACCAAGTCCAACTCTGGTGTCCATGTGCTTGTCTTATTTTGATGTACCATCTGTGAGCTGATCTGGTAAACAAGGTGTTAAACCTGGCTGTTACCAATCTGTCTGGTAATTCAAAATCCTCTTTGATCATGTCAATACCTCTAATGAATTCCATATGGTCATACTCTCCTTCACCACTGAAGTGAGGCCATTCTTTAAGTTTTGGAACTTCTTTCAAGAGTGCTTGGCCCATTGATGGTTCCAAGTTATGAAAAGAATTGGATAATTCATTTTTTAATTGTGAATTATCAGGATGCAATACTTGTGGATTTGAAATTCTTGTGCCCTCATTTTGATTTAGAGGTGTAGACATTCTTGGTAAGGTGTTCAGTAATTGTTCAATGTCATTCATTTTACTGTTGCTACACCTTTGGGAATTTCTGTATTCATGTTGGAAGCTTTGTATTAAATTTATTACTTCAATTTTATACATGTCTTCTTTATGTGTAAGTTCTTGCCATAACTCTGTCTGTCTTGTATTATCAGCAGTGACTTGATTCAATTTCATTGATAATTTTGATACTTCTTCTTGTGAAGCATCAAAACACTTTTTCAAGGCAATGGTATATGTCTTTACTTCAGTAAATGAATTTGAAATGTCATCAAGGACTTTCTTGTTATCTGTCTTGATAATATTTATGGCTTGTTTAATTCTTGTTTCAATTATGTCATCAATATTGAATTTAGAATATTTATCTGTTAATTCTTTAATAATGGCAGATTGTTCATTCATTTTATTGTTAGAAGAATTATCATTATTGGAATTTTTAATTGTTCTCAAAACTTTCTCAAAACACATAAGTGTTTCATTAATTTGGCACAGACTCAGGTTGTTTGTTTTAATGTTGTTACAAATGGTGTCATTTTTATCAGAAAGATGTTTTTTCACGTCATTTATAGCATTATACAACTCTGGGATGGAATCAAATATGTCAGAAATCATTTCTGGAACCTTAATCTGGCTTCCTCCTTCTTCTGTAATTCCATCATGGTTCTGGCCATCTGAAATACATTTTCCATGGCATCCTGCTGAATCTTTGGGATTCTGTAGCCCTGGCTGTAAGGTTTTGGGGCTGGTGCCTTCCCTTTGCCCTTGTTTGGAGTTTGTGGCTGCTTTTTCACGTTGGAATTGCTGCTGCTGGCCACTGGGGCTGTTTTTGGCACTGGTTTGGCTGGTGGAGGGTTGTTTTTCCTCCATTCTAGTGTCAAAAGCATCATGTTTTTCTTCTCCATCAATGGATGCCATTCATTGAGCAATTTGCAAGTGTTGGGATGGCCCAAGAATTTTCTTACTGTCAGGTAAGAATTCATGCAATTCTTCCACAGGTCTGCAAGGATCTGGTACTCCTTGAATTGGAGTGCATTGTTGTATGCACTGTGGCTGGCTTTGTATATGTCCACAGAGGCTTGTTGTGGCGGTGTCAGCTCTTTTTGAAGGTAAAATGGTATTATCAGCTTCAGAATGACCCATTTTAGTTGTTTGGAAGTCATCAACTGACCCTTTTCCTTCTGTACCTGGTTGGCCTCTGCCATAATCACGTCTATTACCTTTTTGGGAGCTGCTTGAGGGGTTGTAGCTGGCTCCTGACCTGGTTGAAGGCATAATTATGGTTAAAAAAAAAGGCTTAAAATAGTATTTTTATGTCAAAAACTTACTATTGGCCAAATTTTTGGCTTTCTGAAGTGTATTACTTATATCCAAGTTAATTAATTCAGAAGATATTGGTTCAGGTTGATTATTTTGAGTCACAATAACAGTACTATTATGATCAGAATTAACAGTACTGGCAGGGATAATGCTGGTTACTGTTGAGGCTGTTTCAATGTTTTCTTGTCTTACCACGTTGTCAGACACTAAAATTAATGAAAAAGCCAATTAATTAAGTAAAAAAAAGGTTATTTCAAAAAAGAAATAAAAATATAAGCCTCACTTATAATATGAAAAAAATTATTTTTTAAGGATTTTTTTGGATTATAAGTATTTTTTATATGTTTTTAAATTTTTCAATATAAGAACAAAGATTTAAAAAGAGTAAAAAAAAATATGTCACAGGTAAAATATCACGGCTGGGCCCCCAAATGTAAGGTGTGGATATGAAACTTTGATTAAAAATCAAGTACTTTTCCTGTCCTCAAAATTTGTATAAGGTAAAATTCAGTTAAAAATAGTATGAAATATTATTTTTAAGAGAAAACACGCCAAATTTTATTGTTTATAACTTTATTAGTATAAAACAATAATATAAAAATTTATTGTTTTACCAACAATAAAGATTTATCCAAAAAATACTCTACAAGAGATATTTTAAGGCTACAAAAGAAATTTCTTCAAGAGCAATTTCAATTGGAATTAATTGAGCAAAGAACTGCAAGCAATTAATTAAAGAACAAAGTCTTTAAAAAGAATATTAAAGAGAAAACACGCCCAAAAGTGACCAGAGTGAATTTGGAAACAAAGTGACAAAGTTTACAGTGATGAAAGATGCTTTAATTCACTTTTGGGGTGGTTCAGGGGTAAAAATGATTATAAGAGTTACAAACAATGATTATAATGATTTTTTCACGTGGTTAAAAGGATTAAAATGATTTAAAAGTGGTGGTTGGAATCTTTGATTGATTGGTTTAACAGTGTTTAAACTAATTAATAAAAGGAAAAGATTCTAACATGAAGAGAAAAGTGGGGCAAAGAAGACATTCTTTTATAGCCATCAATTCTTTTACTCCAAAAGTAAAATTTACTCTTGTCAGTCGTGAAAAACAGTCTGACAACAGAAAAGCCAATTATGGCATCATTGAACCCTGGTTTAGACCAAAAAGGGCTGGTTTAAGCCATTTTTAGCCATTTTTAGCCATTTTAGACCCTTAAATCAGCCATTACTATAGCAATACCAGGCCTAGAGCCTTCAAAACACGTCAGAATGTGTTTCAGAGGCGTAGAAACCAGTTAAAACTGTTTTTATTATGATTGTTTTATCTTAAGGGTAGTTTTACCTTCTTGGCAACAGCTAAAACTACCCCAGTTGGTATCAAAACCTCATCATCAATTGAGTCCACAGACCCTGTAACTCAATTCCAGGCCAAAAGTGATGAACTTTTGCGTGAATTTTGACATCCCACGCCTGTCAGCAAGGATTTTGGGGGTCTAGCTCCCCCTTAGAGCTGGAGTTCCTTTTCCCCCCCAAATTTAATCTTTCCAATTTATTTTTCCTTTAATTCCTCATCATGTATTATACTTATAATTTACACATGTAATTCAATTCAATTGTACAGTACAATACAGTAATAATTGACACCTCATATGTAAATCAAAGTTCACTTATGTAATACACGCGCACATTTTGACATTTCAATTGAATTCAATTGAAAATACTTTAATTCCTCATAACTTCTAAACTAAACACAACACCTCAATTTTAACACAAAAATTGATGGTTAACACCACATGTGGTGTGAATTAAATTAAGGTTTTGAGGATTTTCAACTTTTGTATTGAAAATACTAAAAACTTAATTTAAGCTTATTTAGAGTTGAGTTACAAAAATTTCACTCAGAGGTGACCCCACCTGATTTTTTATGAGGAATCCAATGGTGAAATAAAATTTATATGTTTATTTATTGGATAAAAAGTTATAATAAATTTTATTTAACTTTTTTCCAAATTTATTTATTTTTTCACAATTTTTGTTAAAATTTCATTTTTACTTAATTTTTCAAGTATAAATGTAATTTTATATTTACAAAATTTAAAGTAATTTTATTTTTAAATTATAATTAATTTTTTATTTTTAATATAATTTTATATTTATATTTTTTATTTTTATTTTAATAATATAAATAAATTTATTTTATTTATATTAATATGTTATTTTTTATATTTGTGGTCTTTTGGGTATATGAAATTACCTCTAAGGCTCACAAGTAATCACGTCAATATTGATGATTATAATGAAGATTACCTTTGGTATTTGATAATATAAAATATTTATATATAAATGATAAAGATTTTACCTTTTTGTTTAGTGTTTTATTGTTTTTGATGCATCTGAGGGGGAAAAAGAGTAAAAAAAGGTCTATTTATAGTAAATTCCTCCCTTCTAGAGTCTAACAGGCCTCTAGTAGACGTGTATTGACGTTATCCACTGGAATTAATCATTATTTTATGCTTTAGTGGTGATTACATCATAATTGAACCATATTATCTCATTATTACACCTTTATTTAGAGTTATCACTATACCTCTAGGCTTAATTACATCATATTCTTGGCAGGAGCCTAAACTTCTTGAATTTTATTATTATTGATCATAATCTAATAGTATTCACCGGTTTTATCACTTATATGACTGTTAAACTTAAAATAACATTACAGTGAGTGTAAGATGTGTCTATGAAACTGTTGATAATATTACTATTAATCAACAGTACTATTACTGTTATTGTGAAATATGATAAGAAAGATTATTATGAACACAATTAAATAATTAATGAATTATTTCTTTTACTTTTTATACACTACTAGTGATTCTAACAGTAAGCAGTAACTGTCTACTAGAATCAATTACAAGAAGTATTCAATAATAAAACTTCTTTCTTAAAATAATACAATTCTTTTAATATATAATCATATTTTGCAACAATAATTATGAATATAATTCTTGAAGAAAACAATTACTAGAGAAAAACTTTAATAATTAAGATAAATCACTCACTAATACTCCAAAGAACTTATTAAAGATAATAGCAGAGAACTTTGATGGATAATTGTAGATTTAATGGATCAAAAATGGATTTATAACACTATTACAGCAATATATAGTTTATTTCTATGATCTTGCGTCTTTCTGATTGATTCTGAAAGATTAAAACACTCAAGAAAAGATTTTAACTAATACTTACTTGTTGGTCATAAAGGTATAATTGAATAATGTGATGATTCTGGAAAAAATGGCAAGAGGAGGCCTCTTTTAAGTCTAAGACAGCTCACAGAAGCATGCCATGGAGAAAACTGAAAAAACAGTAATCCTTTTTTGGATTATTGATTGCATCATCTGTTGTCATGTAAGATTATCATTATTACTTAATTGATGCTTTTATGTGACTACCAACCCATTTATGGTTAAGAATAAAAGGAGTAATAACTGTAAATAATCTTTTATTCCAAAATAATCATTGATTTCTCAAAGTGATAAATGTGATTGGAAATTTCATCACAGAGTGTATTTTCTGTGAACTTTTAAAGATTCAGTATTTCATGGGGAATAATCAAAAATGGGCTGTAAGTAAGACTTTCAATTTTACTTATAAAGGTATAGTTATTTCTTGTTTTTATATTAATTTTACAGTTTCCAATTGGTCCTGAACTTTTCACAAATATTAATTAAGAATTGTATTTTTCATGAATTTTTGAATTTTTTACCTCTTTCTATGTAGAATTGCAAATAGCACTATATGGCTGGTAGTGTCACAGGGGCTCTTCTAAATGAAGAGGACCTGGAACTCAGTGAACAGACTTACTTATGGAGGGCTCAGAATAAATACTCAATTGATAAGAGTAATGAGATAAGAGAATAAATTCCTAGTCATAAAATAAGAAGCATCAAAAGATATGAGCAAAAAACAAAAGAAATAATAAAGAGCCAACCACAAATAATCCTGTATCACTGTTTCAACCTGTTCAGAAAAGAGAAAATTATCAATAAAAGATATGGTCACCAGGACTTTACTGAAAAGGTGGGGGAAGGCAAAGAATCACTTAATAATTAATAAAATAATATTAAATAATGAATCCAATATTTTAATTAACTGGGGGAAAAACCCCCAGGTGGGTGAAAGGGGCCTGGTATATGTGAAAAAGTGCCAGCCTGGAGTTTGAGTGTTGAGGAACCATGATTGTATGATTGAGAAACCTGCATTGAAGTAAGGCCTGTATTTGGGTTTTTCCTGTATTGAGCTGTATTGAGGTTTGGAACTGTATTTGGTGAATTTTCCATGAAACCCCTTGCTGATTAGGTGTTGGAGGATTTTCCATTAGTAATGAACGGTAATGCCCTGCCTGTCTCTATGGCTGTGACATTACCTGCCTCTTGAAAGTGGTGAGCTCTGAGCATCATAAGAGTAGTGACTCTTGATAAGATCAACTGAAGTTTCTTCCCCCCAATTACCCAATTTCCATCCCTCATAATTCCCCTTCATAAATCATAATTTCCAACCCTTTAATCTTCACAACTTATAGGTCCTTCTTCTTTGACTTTATTCTGATTCTTCTTCCCTTCTTTGAGCTTTCTTCATTTCCTCCTTTTCTTCTATTTTGATCTTCTTCCCATTGCAGAGTTCTTCACTCAATTTGTCTTGAGTCCTCATGGCTCATGATAAATAGTGATTTCAGGTCTATGTCCTAAAACCCACTGCTGTTTCATCAAATTTGTCTTCATTTTGAGATTGGGCCAAGATTGGCCTTTTCTTGCTTTGGACTATTTCAGAGTTCCTTGAATTTTTCCCCCAATTTGTTGTTTTATGGGTTTTTTTTGCCAAAAGAGCCAAAATGCACAAAATGCGCAAAAGTGTGCAGAATGCAAGATATTGAAGATTTAGATGAATCATTGATTAAATCACTGTATTTGAGGTTTTTGAATTCTTTGAAGAAGTAATAGCCAGAAGTGCGCAAAAGTGTGCAAATATGCCAGTATGATTAAAATAGAATATTTTGGTGAAGAATTGAATAAAACCAGGTTTTTGAAGGAGAATGACGCCAAAATGCACAAAATGCGTCAAAGTGTGCAAAATGCCCAATTAGACTAACTGCTTTGGGCTTTGAGTTTTTGAAGGCCTTTGACATGTTTTGAAGTTTCTTTGCTGGTATTATGCACAAAATGCGTCAAAGTGCGCAAAATGCGCAATTAGACTAACTTCTTTGTGTTTTGAGTTTTTGAAGGCCTTGGACATGTTTTGAACTTTATTTGCTGGTAGTATGCACAAAATGTGAAAAATGCGTCAAAGTGCACAAGTGCATAAAAATGGCCAATTTGGCCTATGAACAGTTTTTTTCATGATTTTTCTTCTATTTTTCTTGTGCTTCAACCCATTTTTGCAGTTCAAATTGCCTTAATTGACTTTCTGACTTGCAATTGTCCATAACTTTCTTGGTCTTGACTTTGAAATTTTACTTGAAGATGAATTCAAGGCTGACTTGAAGAAATTTTGATGAGGATTATCTGTAGTTGGTCTTTATCATTACTAGTGTTTGCTTTTTGATTATTAAATAAACTGACTCCCCAAACAAGATATGGGAGATGACTGCTGCTTTTGAAAACAAGAAATAAAAAACACCATTATACAAGTAAAAAGAAAATGAAATTAAATAAAAATGGGAAAGAGTTGAGAGAAAAAGAGAGTAAAGAAAATAGAATAAAGAAAAACTTCTGAGGATTGATCTTCTTGTGGTGAGTTGCTTGATTTTGGCCAAAATTTTCTTTCATAGCTTCCACTCCCCACCAAGCATCATAAAAGAATAGAAAACTTAGCAATAAATTAATTTGAGCTAAAGAATGTCTTGAATAATATTGAATGGCATAATTTGGAATAATAATTGTGAAAGAAAGAAAAAGAATAAAAAGGAAAGAGGCAATTTGGCCATCTCTTGATGAAAGGTCCAAATTCGAGGGTATTGATGTTTCAAGGCCCTCTAAACCTTTCCAAAGAAATTGACAAGTGCTCAAAAAGTAGCCAAGGTGATGCTTACAGCATATTTGGGTAGAATAACCCCTTAAAGGTTCCTTCCAGGAGAGGAACTTACTTTCATAAACTCCAATCCCCACTAAGCACCATAAATCAAACTCTTGAGTCATTTGTACCAGGCTTGTCTGTATACAAAGTGTGAAAATCCTTGACAAGGTCTGGGGAGTTGGTAAGGTTGGAAGCTGGTTCCCAAGTTGTTCTTTCTGGGTCTTCATTGAATCCTTTCCACTCCACTACATACCATAATTTACCTCTCTTGAGTTTTGAGTCCAGAACCTGAGCCACTTCCCATTCTTCTTTCTCTTCCACTATTACTGGTGGTGGTGGCAATTGATTTTGATTTGGGATAGTTGATTGCTTCACTGGTTCTAACAAGGATACATGTAAAACAGGGTGAACTGACTTCCATTGCTGAGGCAACTTGAGGTGATATGCATGGCTGCCAATCTTCTTGAGAACTTCAAAGGGTCCCAACCATCTTTCTGAGAGTTTCTTGGTGGGTCTTGTTGTCTTGATGTTCTTGTAGGCTAGCCATACTTTGTCCCCAGGTTGGAAATCAGGTGGAATTGCTCTATTTCTATCTGCATACTTCTTAAAACGCTTTATTGCTGACTCTAATTCTTCTTTGAAAGCTTTCTGTGCTTATTGGAGTTTTGTTGATAACTTTCCAGCAGGTGTATCTTGAGAAATGTGAATTGAGTCAAATCTGGGATTTCTTCCATAAATGGTGAAAAATAGTGACTGTTTTGTTGATGAATATTCTGCATTATTATAGGAAAATTTAGCTAGAGGGAGCCAGGTGTGCCAATCATCTTGATGGTAACTGACATACATCTGAAGATACTGTTCTAGAATCTGATTTACCCTCTCTGTCTGTCCATCTGTTTTAGGGTGAAAGGCAGTTGAAAGATCTCTTGATATCTTGAGCTGCTGACACAATTGAGTCCAAAATGATGAAACAAATAATGAACCTCTATCACTAACAATACTGATTGGAAGACCATGTTTGGAAAAGACATGACTAATAGAGATTTGAGCTAAGTCCAAAGCAGTGATTGTTGAATAAGCTGGAATAAATATTGCCATTTTTGAGAATCTGTCTACAACTACTAAAATTGAATCAAAGTTGCTTGAAAGAGGCAATTGAGTGATAAAGTCCATTGATAGTGAATTTGAAGGACCAGATGGAATTTGAAGAGGCTTGAGTAATCCAAACTTCTTATGATGAATGTTCTTGTTTCTTGATCATTGCTGACATGAAGACACATAGTCCTTGATAATTTGATTCATGCCAGACCAATAAAAATCCCTCTTGATGAGCTTGAGGGTCTTCTCCTGGCCAGGGTGGCCAGCCAACGGTGAGTCATGACCCTTTTGAAGGATATCCAATTGAAGTTCATTATTGCTTGGGATGACTACTCTATCTTTGAATGATAACGATTTGGCTTGAGGTTCAAGAGTATAATCTGAAACTGATTCACCTCTTGCTAGTTTCTTGAGAATTTCCTTATAATCTTTGTCTTTCCATACTGATTTCTGAATTTGATCAACTAAATCTGAGAAAACTTCAACTTTTATTGACAAAATTCTTGACTCTTTAATTTCATTTTGCTTGAGAACTTGATGAAAGTTTTGAGGATTCTTGCTGATGAAGTCCACCCCCCTCTCTGGGTACACGTTATCCCAACGTGACAAGGCATCTGGTAAAGTGGTCAGTATTCCTGGGCGGTAAGTGATAGAGGAGTGAAATGCAGAGAGAAACTCTGCGCAACAGGCTTGACGGCGAGTAAGGACTTTGGAAGACAGAAAATATTGAAGGGAAGGGTGGTCTTTCAATACTTCAAAGGAATCAGAAAGAGAAAGAAGAAAGGCTCTTCAGCGCTTGAGAGCCCAAACTACGCCAAGGAGCTCCTTATCATGAACTTCATAGTTGAGCTCAGCTGGGAGGAGCTTGCAGCTATCAAATGCAATGGGATGCTTTCCTGAGTCATTCACCTGACTCAGTACAGAACCCAAGGAATAATCAGAAGCATCAGTCTCTACAATGATTGGTAGAGAAGGATTGAAATGGGATAGGATAGGGGCAGTGGTGAATGCTTCTTTAAGTATTTGAAACTGACTAAGAGCTTCCTCATTGAAGATGAAAGGAGAATCTTTTTCTAGGAGGGAAGTGAGAGAAGAGATTTTTTTGGAATAATTTTTAATGAAAAAATGATAAAAGTTGGCAAAGCCAAGGAAAGATTGGAGTGCTTTGATGTTCTTTGGCTGAGGCCAATTGAGGATTTGCTAAAATTTGGAAGAATCCATCTTGAGGCCTTCACTTGAAACAAAATAGCTCAAGTATTCCACACTTGAGGCATGGAATACACACTTTGAGGCTTTGGCAAACAAATTATTGTCCCTCAGTCTTTGGAGGACAGAGGCCACATGTTTGATATGTTCCTCCTGAGAACTAGAGAAGACCATAATATCATCTAAGTATACTACAACAAAAATATCCAAGAAATCTGCAAAGATATCATTCACAAGATTCTGGAATGAAGCAGGAGCATTGGTCAAGCCAAATATCCATAACTACCATATTTAGTTCTAAAAGAAGTTAAGTGCTCATCCCCCTCTTTGATTCTCAAGAGGTTATAGGCACCACGCAAATCTATCTTGGAGAAGATAGTAGCACCGTTAAAGACAGTAAGGAGCTGATTCATTGGAGGAACAGGATACCTGTTCTTCCTAGTGACAGAATTAAGTTTGCGGTAGTCAACACACAAACAAAGGCCACCATCCTTTTTCTTAACAAAAAGGACAGGTGCTCCTGTTGAAGAGGAGCTTGGCCTGATGAAACCTTTCTCTATATTCTCTTAAATCTAGGCCCATAGTGTTTCTGACTCACTTTTTGATAAAGAGTAGATAACACCAACTGGAGGTAGAAGACCCTCCAGTTCAATATGATGATCACAGGCATGGTGTGGAGGAAGTTTCTCTGCTTTCACCTTGGAGAATACATCCAAATATTGGTGATAAGCAGGTGGGACTACCTTCAGCACAGTTTCAATCTCTTCCGCCTCTTCCTCCTTATCCCACTGCCCCTCCAGGGAGGCATGAAGAGATAAAGGAGAAATAACCATATCCCCTTGAAAGAGATGAAGTTAAAATATAGAAAAATCTTCTCCAACATCTTTTATCTCTTTGAAGACTTCATCTCTTGATGGAAGTAATGACTGAGAGGGAATGATGGAAGGGATATGGACAGAAGGAGGAAGGGAAGGTGTCTTAAGTTCACCAACCAGAGCAACACTGTTGATAGCAGTGGCAAAGACATTACTAGAAGAAGAAATAATACCACTAGGATCCTTATGACTAAAATCATAGGTGATAAATCCATTTTTCCAATCAATAGTGGGATTAAAATGGTAAAGAAAATAATAGCCCATTATTAGTTCTTCTCCCTTGGGTGAATCTATGATAAAGAAATCCCATTCAAAGCTTGGGAATGAAGGCAAGTCAACAACCCACTTGGTATAATGGGGGTTGAACAGGGAAGTGGATTCATTGGAATCCAAAATGAAAAGAAGAATCTTTTCAGAGAGCTCTGACATGGTCAATGAGTACTTGAGAACAAAATTCTTTGCAATAAAAGAGTCTGTAGCACCAGAATCAATGAGAATACTATAAAAAATATCAGAGAGAGAAGAGAAAATAAGAAATTTTAAAGATTTCTTGACCCTAGCATTCAGAGTGCACAATTGTGCTCTTGAAGGAAATAAGGGAGAACCATTGAACACATCATGATTCCCACTCAGTCTTTTTCCTGCTTGCTAGGGAAGCCTTTTGATGACCCCTGCCTATTTTCAGGCCTCTTGAAGCATTTTTCAAATGGGTGCTTTCCACCACAATAGTTGCACAAGCCTTCTTTAATCCTCCCCTCCTTTTCAGAACCAATTAATTTTTTGTCCTTATTGAGGAGAGCAGAATGAGGCTTGTCTTTGGACACTTGAAAATTCTTTCCCTTCTTCTTCTTCCTGTGATAAGGCTTCTTTGATGATGAAATTTGTGGGGGCTTGGAGGAGTTGGATCCACTTATTGGAGGCTTCTTCTCTTGATGACTACCCTTTTCCTTCTGTCTCTCATGGTATCTGGTATCTAATTCCAAAGTAATGTCCATGAGTTCTTGAAGGCTATCAAAGTTTCCAGGGTGAGAAGCCAATTGGTCCAACAATCTTGATGCCAAGCCTCTCCTATGCACATGAATATATAGGCCCTTTCCCCCAAGTCTCCAATTCTTGACATTAAGCTTCTGAAATCTGCTATGTACAAGGAAACTTTACCACTTTATTTCATCCTGAGATTGTCTAACTCCTGTTCAGCTTTCCTGACTTCATTAGGATCACCAAACAGACTGAATAGCTGGGTTTCAAACAACTGCCAGTTATTAAGGAGATGAGAAGGGTCTTCATTGGAGATATTTGAGAGGTAAGGTTCAATCCATTTTCCAGCTCTACCAGTAAGAAAAGAAGTTGAGTACATGACCTTCTTCCTGTCAGAGAAAAGGTTTTCTGGGTCATTATGGAAAATTAATTGACAAGATTGAATAAATCCTCTCAATTTATAAGCTTTAGTACTATCAAAGGAATCGGGTGCCTTCATTGATGGAGTCTTGAATTCTGGGGCTTTTGAAGTGTCCCTGGGGGAAACTTCTTGAGTTAGTTGTCCCATCAATTGAGTCATCTTCTCCATCATTTTGAGCAAATTTTGTTCAGCTTGAGAGACAAGAGGTTGATTAGAATGGGCTAGATTTGGAGCTTCAGAAGCCTCAGGGAAACCTGCAAAGGCAGCTGCTACTTCAGTTTCTTCAGACTCCTCCCCCTATTCATCTTCAGCTTCCCCTGATCTTCTTCTAGGCCCTTGAGGAATGCTTGGATAGCCACCCAACAAGCCAGAGAATGATCTTGATCTTCTTGACTTCACACCTCCTCTTCTGTAGGGTGCTGCTCCTTCCATTGATGGTCCTCTGTCCAAATTTTCACTCAGTAGATGAACCAATGGTGTGCAGTCAAGAGGAGCCCTTGCTGTAGGAGTGAGAACAGCTTGATGTCTTTGAGATCTTTTATTCTTGGCTGGGGGGCTATACTGAACTGGCATTATTGAAGAAATAAAATAAAACTTGATGATACTTGAGAATAAACAAGCCTTGACCAAAACAATCAAATGAGAATCTTGATGAACTTGAGAAATCAATCAATATGAATAAATCTTGAAGAGTGAAGATGACAAAGTCAAATTCTTATGAATAATCAATTTCAATCAATAAGTCAAATCAAGTCAATCAATAAATCAAATCAATTCAAAATCCAATCCATTGTGTCTTGAGGAATTCAATCAATATCTTCAAAAATCAATTCAATTTTCTTGAGGAATGAAATTCAAATCAATCAATTAAGTCAAATCTTGAGGATAAATCAGCTATCTTGAGGAATAAAATCAGATCAATCAATTAAATCAAATCAGGGTCTTGAGGTAAAGTCAATTTATTGAATAATCAGATCAATCAATCAATAATTATTGATAATTTCAAATCAACAATGATAACCCAAATTCAATAAACTCCTGAATTTATGAATCAATTAATCCCAAATCCCAATCAATTAAACCTGATAAAAGAACCGGAATTCAGACAGAAAATGAAGATAAAATTTGATTGAGAATTAAGAAGAAAATGAAATGGTCAGCAAAATTTTGAAATGAGAAAGAGAATCAATTTTCCTTTGAATGAAATGAATTAAATGAAATTTGATGAGAGATAATGAAATCATAAAAATCATAAGATCATGGAAAAATAATAATTGAGAATGAGAGAAATGAATAATAAGTAATTAAAGAAAAGAAGCAATTATGAGTTAATTAAAATAATGTAACAGGGGCTCTTCTAAATGAAGAGGGCCTGTAACTCAGTGAACAGACTTACTTATGGAGGGCTCAGAAGAAATACTCAATTGATAAGAGTAATTAAATAAGTGTCACAACCATGGCAATTCACCTCCTTGGATCCCCATATGGCATATCAAGCCATAGTTCTCTTATGGCCAATTGGCCATATCCATCACCAGTGGCCAATATGGCCACGTCATCATCTTATGGACCTTTTATGGCCATTTGTGTTTTGGAGCCTTCATGGCCCTTCACCTCAATCCAGAACCCATAGCGGCAATTTATGCCCAAATGGGTACTTCTGGTCATTTCCCTCAAAACCAGGGGAAATGGCCCAAATGGCTGTTTTTGGCCATTTGGGCTCAAAATGCGCATTTGCGCATTTTCGCGCACTTTGACGCAAAGTGTCCAAAAGACACTTTCCCGCCTTTTGGGCCAGTTTTTGGCTCAGAACCCAAAAGTGGCCAAAAACCCCAAAGGGCCAAGAGACACCTTTTCAAGCTCTGAAGCCATCACATCCATTCTTTTCCCCTCTGCCTTTCCATCTCAAGACCTTTGGACGTAATCTTCTTGCCAATGAACCAATATGCCATAAATGATGTTATATATCATTGTACATCATTTTTCAACAGCAATTCAATGGTGGCAATATCAAATGGTCATTTCAACATTCCAACATCTCATCACGTCATCAAGGCACTCAATCATTCAGAGGAATCATCAAGGCTCAAGAGCAAGTGTTTCAGCGTCAAAGACCAATGACACCACCAAGCAGTCATTGGTTATTCTCACTCCAAGTATTCCTTCCAATGGAATACTGTCAATTCATTCTCAAAGTGTATTCAAGAGGCAGTTCCAAAAGAAGTTGTCAAGTGTCAAAGCTCCACTCAATCCATCTTGGCAACCATATTCAGTTCCATACAGTCTGGATCCATCAAGAACTGTATTTCATTTTCAAGCATGGGAAGTTCATTCAACCCAATTCAATTTCAATATTAGCCAGCTGTATCAATTCCCAAAACAATCAATACAGCCTCAAGGATCAATACAGATCAGTTTTCAGCCTGAAGAACTCAAGCTCCCAACTTTTCACATATACCAGCTACCCTTTCCACCCTGGGGGGTTTTTCCCCAGTTAATTAATATACTTTGATTTATTTTATCTTTATTTTCTTTTCATTCTAGTTAAGCAAATACTGATATTATTAAGTCAGTCATTTAGCACCTTTTTCTTTCTCTTTCTTTGCCTGTCAATGGATATTTGGTGGTCATATCCTTACTAATTCCATTATTCATTTTTGGCAGGTTGAAACAGTGATTAAGGACTTACTTCGTTGGCTCTTTGGCCATTTGGCTTCCCTTTCCTCTTTTGCATCTCATCTTGTACCTGCATATCTTTTAGAGGAATTCATTCTTATTATTTTATTCTTTATTCCTTTGGAGTCTTCCAAGTGAGTTCCCTGATTTCTGAGTGCCAGGCCACTCTTGTATTTCCACTAGAGCCCCTGTGACAATAAGAGAATAAATTCCCAGTCATAAAATAATAAGCATTAAAAGATATGAGAGAAAAACAAAAGCAATAATAAAGAGCCAACCACAAATAATCCTGTATCACTGTTTCAACCTGTTCAGAAAAGAGAAAAGGATTAATAAAGGATACGGCCACCAGGACTCTACTGAACAGGTGAGGGAAGGCAAAGACTAACTTAATAAATAATAAAATCATATTTCTTTAATGAGAAAAAAAATAATATTAAATAATAAATCCAATATTTTAATTAACTGGGGGAAAAACCCCCAGGTGGGTGAAAGGGGGCTGGTATATGTGAAAAAGTACCAGCCTGGAGTTTGAGTGTTGAAAAACCATCATTTTATGATTGAGAAGCCTATATTTGAGATGTGAAACTGTATTGGTGTATCCAATACAGATATTTGAATCAATACAGGTGTTTGCACATGTATTGAAGGCAGTCCTGTATTTGTTGAATCTGGTATTTGGGTTTTGCATGTATTGAGCTGTATTGAGGTTTGGAACTGTATTTGGTGAATCTTCCATGAAACCCCTTGCTGATTAGGTGTTGGAGGATTTTCCATTAGTAATGAATGGTAATGCCCTGCCTGTCTCCATGGCTGTGAGAGGTTACTATGAGGTAAATCAATGGCTACTAGTCCAAAAATGGTTTTCATTACTCTTTTAGGGTTTATCCAGGGAAAATTGTTAAGAATTGACATGGTTACAGGAGTCTAAAAAGGATTAAGTATACTAATTGGGCCAAGATCAGCTATGGTCCAAGCTTTAATGCTGTCCGTGCCTCAGAGGCCTCAGAAGTTGGGTACCCTGGCTCTCTTTGATGTCTTTTGTCTCCCTTGACTATTTTCATGTCAAAAATAGAAATTCAGGTTTCAATACTGATATCCACTATGGGTCTACCAAAAATGTATGTAAGAATAACATAATATTAAGTGCCACAAACATGCATAACACTCTTCTTAGTGTATATGTGAAATGGGATTTCTCACATTCCCATTATTTTGGTGTGAAATTAAGAAAAACCAAAATTTTCACAATTATTTTATGTGGTATTGAAGTATTTTCCATATTACCACCTCAAAGAGTTGATTTAAGCTTATTCACTCTATGGAGCTACCCCAGGTGGAATGTTGTGTAGAATTCAAATCTGGCCTTAAGTCAATGGATTTACTTACTCAATAAAAAGTTATTCATCTTTCCTGAAATCAAAAATGATTAATTTTGAATATATGCATGACTTATGGGTTATGCATAGTTCAGAATTTATTTTAAAGAGAATTGAGGCCTATTTGGGTATGTAAAATATACCTCAAGGCTCACAGTAAATGATCATAAATGATCATCTTTAAGCTTAAATTTTGATCATTAATACCTTTCAAGTTATACACACTATAGCCATGAGGAGAGTGAATTATGATAGCTTGGAAGGTCCTCATTAAACTTCCAAGAGAATTTTATTACATCATAAAAAATCTATTATTGATTATTTTTCTTGTAACTCATCTTTTCTGTCAAAATTTACTATTTTAAAATTCAAACCACAATTTCAGGGGGCTGTAACTTGAATATTATGATAAAAAATACATTATTCTTCAAATATGAGCTAGTAGAATCTGAATATCCACTTCACTTCAATTTCAGACCACTTTCACAACAAGGGGTCAACAGCTCTGGCAATTTTGTTCAATAAACCCTTACGGGTTATATCCTGGTTTGTAACTTGTCAAATGAATTTCATATCTCTGTTTTTATATTAATTACTTGTTCAGGTTATCTTTGGTTTAACTCTCTATCATTTATATTTCAGGAGATATTAGGTAAAAACCATGAATGTATGCACTAATCATGAAAGTGCATATATTCAGCTTAATTCCTTAAGTATTAACTTTGGAGACATGAAGTAAAAATGTTTTATGTGTAATGTTTCATGGGGAATCCAATGGTGCAGTTTATTCCACATTTTGTTCAATTGGTTTCTGAGATAAATCAAAATTCATGTCTTTTTATGGCATTTTTACTTAGTACTCATTAGGTATTGACTTTACAGATATGCCATAAAAATGATATATGTGTGTTTTATCATGAGGAATCTAATGGTGGAATCTATTTCAAATTTCTATTGATCAGATTTGAAGCTAATTAAGCATTAATTCCTTTTTATGGAATTCTTACTTATTTCAAGATAATTATTTAAAAGAAATCATTTTTGAAGATTTTCCTTGTTACCTTTTTGGATATGTGGTTATATCTCAAAGGCTCAAGCTAAGAGGCTTCAGGAGTTGATTACCCTCTCCCTATTTGCTGTCTTTTGTCACCCTTAGCTATTTTCACATCAAAAATAGTAAGTCAGGAATAAGGTGTGATCCTCTGAGATATGACCACATATCCAAAAAGGTCACAAGAAAAAACTTTATAATTATTATACTCATAATAATTTTTTAAAATCAGTGAAGATGCCATCAAAATGAAAAAAATCTGAATTAACTCATCATCTAATAGGTCAACATGTGAAATTAATTACACCATTATATTCCTCATGCTAAAATACACAAATATAGTTTTTATGGCATATCTGTAAAGTCAATAATTATTGAGTAATAAGTAATAATACCTTAAAAAGGACATAAAATCTTATTTATCTCACAAGCCAATTAGATAACCTGTGAAATAAGTTGCACCATTGGATTCCCCATGAAATCCTGCACATAAAACAATTTTGTGACAATTCTCTAAAGTCAATCCTTAAGGAATTAAGCTGAATATATGCACTTTTTTGGTCAATGCATATATTCATGGTTTTTAGCTAATATTTCTTGAAATATACATGTTAGGGAGTTGAAACAACAATAAAGTAACCACAAAGTTACTTTAGGAACACAGCTATGAATTTTGTTTGATGTGTTATAAGCAAGGATATAACTTGTAAGGGTTTATTGAACAAAATTAATAGAGCTGTTGACCACTTTGTTGTGAAAGTGGTCCAAACTTAAAACAAAGTAGATATTCAGAATCCACCAGCTCATACATTAATAATGGTGTATTCTTTATCATAATATTCAAGGTAAAACCCCTTGAAATCAACTTTTGAAGTTTCAAATATTGAATTTTGACAGAAAAGATGAGATACACAAAAAAACATCAAAAATAGATTTTTGATTATTTAATGAGATTCTCTTGGCAGTTTGATAAAGACATTTCAGAATATCAGAATTCACTCTCAGAATAACTGAAGCATTCATAAATTTAAAGTTGTTCATGATCAAATTTTAAGTTTCAAATTGATCATTTATGATCACTCACTGTAATCCTATTGTACATTTGACGGTTATATAGGTGATAAGACTGGCTAATACTATTAGATTAAGATTAATAATAATACGATCCACAAAATTTGGGCTTCTTCCAATCCTATGATGTCATCAAACTTAGAGTTATAGTGATGACTCTAAATAATGGCATAATAATGAGAGAAGATGGTTTGATCATGATGTAATAGTCACTAAGCCTTAACCTACTGATCATTTCCAGTGGATAACATCAGTACACATCTACTAGAAGCCTACTGGACTCTAGAAGGGAGGTATTTATTATAAATAGAGCTCCTTTTACTCTATTTTCCCCTCAGATGCATCAAAACAATTACATCAAAAGTTAAAATCTTTTATTCTTTATATATAAATCTCCTATATTATCAAAGATCAAAAGCTATCTTTATTATGATCATCATTTTTGACGCTATCACTTTAATTGTACGCTTGTTCTGTTATAAATCTCTTAAAAATCAAATTTCCACATAAAATCAAGAAAATTTGTAATTTATTTTATTTTTATTTGTAAATACAATTTGAATAAGTTTTATTCCTATTATTAGGCGTAAATTCTTCCAAAAGTAGGTTATTTTCTCTTATTATAATAATTTCTCTCTATTATTACTATTAATAATTCTTCAATTAATATAGATAGTATTCATATTAGTATATAGCTTTAATATTAGTAATATTATAGTTATTAATTGTTTTTTATTGATGAAAAACAATTTTCTATTCCTTTATCAAATATTAATATATTTATTTGTTATATTATTATATTTATTTAACAATATAACTATTTTCTATGCCATAATTATAATCATGAAATTATATAATAGTTCTATATTCATTGATTTTAAAAGCTATATGAGGCATTTGGAAAGCAGTTGTATTGTCTTACACATGGTTTTTCACATTCTTAGACTTGCAAGAACTTTCTGTGAGTGACTCTAGTGATTAAAAAAGATAATTTATAATTTAAACATAATTTTATATTATAAATGGATTTCTTAATAGAGTCAACTTCATTGTTATTTTATTCTTTAAAAATGAAAATATACAAAAAATATTAAAAACAAATAAAAAAAGTTATTTTTATTCATTTTTTTCATTTCTTTATTCACTTAATTCATTTTATGATATAAAAGCAATTTATACGTGGAAAATTGCCATATCTTACCAAAAAATAACACTTTTATAAAAAGACTTATATTTATTTGTCTTTTTAGATTTTTCAGACAATCCAACAGATGACAATTGAACCACTGTTGAAAGATTTGTGGAAGAAACTTGCCCAAGGTCCCCAACACGAATTGTAATTTAGAAAAATAAAGCTAATAAATTAGACTTTCCAGGAACCACTATTCAGGACTCTGAAGGTGAGTACCTCCTTTATAAATTTCCATAAAAAGAAATTCTTGTCCTGATATATCTTTATTTCTTATTTATTGAATTATAATTACCAGAAGAGGTTCCCAATACTCCATCCAATCAGATGGAGCTGGAGTCAGAGGTAGAATTGATCCCTCAAAAGGGAAAAGAAAGGGAAAAATCTCCAGTGGAACAGAATCCACACAAACAAGTGCCTTATCCCAAAGGCAAGTCCCAGAAATGCCCATGATATCTGAACCAGAGTTAGAACTAAGTATGAGGGACTCAAATAGGTACAAAGCACATTTAGAGGGCTCAAATAGACATCTACACGAGCCAGTACAAGCAGTACTACACAGCGTACAAGGACAAGGATTGGGAAATGTTGCCACAAATCAACCAAGGAGTGATGAACTCCTGGAACATCCTCAAAAAATTACTCAAAGAGGAGGAAATAGTGAGATACTCCAATGGATGGAATCCACTATCATCCAAGCCTCAAATCAAGAAGATAACAGAATGCCATGCCAAATAGAGGGAGGAAAGCAAGGAAGAAGCCCCAGTAGCTTCTACCAGAAAGCCCCAAGCCAACCCACTTCCCCAAGAAAGGAAGAAAAACAAGAAAAAGAACTGAAGAAAACCATATTCCCCAAGTCACAGGATTCTAAAAATCCAAAAAGATGCCATGGACAATTCCTTCAAAATGGCCAGAACCTTGATAGAATTCAAGGACAAGGAGTAACAAAGAATGAGACAACCTCATTTACCAAAGAAATAACTTTGTCTCCAGATGTTTTAAATACTTTAACAGAAATTAGAAACACTATTTTACCTCTTAAAGAAATTAAAAAAAGTTTATTATCCTTACAAGAAATAAATAATAATTTATCATCTTTAACAAAAATTGTTGTACAAAATAAAAAAGAAATTGATAACATTAAATTTATGGTTGAAATAATAAACCAAATATTTCAATTGAAAATATTTAAAAATTAAGACAAGGATGACAAGAATTGTATGGATACATAAACAATATCAAAGAAAAAACCTTGACAATTGATTATGACATGAGTATTGATATTCTTACAGAAAAATCAAACAAATTAAGTCTTTCTGTAGAGAAATTTGAATGGAAGACTTCATCACACTAAAAATTACTTCCAGATCATGTGGAAAAAAGTGATGAGGCAAGAATGAATCTGAAATATGACATTCAAAGTGAAATAAGGCTTTTACTGAAAAAATGGATAAAATAGATGAGGCTAACTTAATAATGCCAAATTTATCAACCCCATTTTCTCACATAAGAAGTCCTGTTAACCCAAAAGAAGAAATAACAAATCCATTCATAACATACTTGAGTCATCAAGACAATAACCAAGTTCTAATGAAGGAAGCACCTCAATTATAAGAATGGCCAATACTCACAGGAGAAGGTGAATATGACCATATGGCATTTATTAAAACAATTGACATGTTACAAGAAGATTATGTCATACCAGATGAATTAGTCATCCCCAGCTTACACTCACTATTTGAGAAATATGCAAAAAGATGGTATTATGGAATAAGGCAAACAAATGGGAAAAATACCTGGTCTTGGTGGAAACAAGAAATAATAACCAAGTGGGCTAATGATGCCTGGAGGTACAAGATAGAGAATGTATTTCAAAACTCCTTTTTTGACCCAGACCAGGATAAACCTTTGACTTGATTCTTAAAACAAGTTGAAAGATTAAATGCACTGTATCAAGAAATGTCACAGAATATGGTTCACATGAAATACTTAAGAAATGTGGGGGAGAATTAAAACATTCCCTGGGGAGCAGGTGTGTAGAACAATGCTCCACAGAAGAGTATATCAATGCACTAGAAGACATAGTGACAAGAACAAAAATTGGAAGAAATTGGAAAAAATACAACATTAAAAATTCAAATAAACCATTTATCAATAACAATAAACCAAGAGAACCTTTCAAGCCCAATACATCCAACAATAATTATCAAAGAAAATTCCACAAATGTGGAGGTGTTGGACACTTACCCAATAATTGCCTTAAAAAAGCAAAAATCAATGAGATTTTTGAAACAGAGGACTACAATGATAAAGAAGAAGAATCTGATTCTGAAAAGGACACTGAAGAATCAGAAACTTCAGAAAGTGATGAAATTAATATAATTAATGCACAAGTTAATAATGTTAATTTAATATATGAAGTACTGGATTTCAATTCAAACTTACCACAAGCTGGAACATCTGATACAAGCCTGACAAACATACAAGATGCTAAATTGTATAGAACCAAACCAGCAAAAGGGATGGGATATACAGCTGGAAAATCAAATATAAGTATTGTCATGGTGGAAACCCAAGAGGCAAAGGTGAACTTAGATACAGGAGCATGTTGTACCTGTGTTGGTAAAAGCTATCTGGAAACAATTGTACTAGATTGGGAAGAAAAACGTATACCAATACAAGGAGTCAAATTTAGTAGTGCAAGTGAAAGCATAAAGCCCCTGGGAATAATTGACTTAACACTCATTTATCCTAATCCTTCACAATGTATCAGATTAGAAATAGAGTTTGTGGTAATGGAAAACTGCACTAGTAACCATTTTATACTTGGAAATGACTACTTGTCAATTTATGGCATAGATATATCTAACCAAAAAGACAGATATTTTACCATAGGAGACAATAAAAGACAAACCTTTGGCTTCTTTAATAACAAAAAACAACATGAAGCTATTAAGAAGGAAGAAAATTCTCAGAAAAGGATTTTTTCATAGCTGAACAACTTAAAGAGGCAGAATTCAATCATGAATTAACAGAAAAAATGAGATAAAAATTGATTGACCTCTTATTTAAATACAAGAATGCCTTTGCAACTCACAAAGAAGAACTAGGTGCCATAATTGGACATGAGGTAGACATAATCCTTAATGTGGAAAAACCTTATCCACCTCTATTGAGAAGACCAGCTAACCCAGCTAGCCCAAGAGCGATAGAAGCTTTAGAAGTACACATTGAAGAATTAATGGACCTTGGAGTACTAAGGAAAGTAGGACATAATGAACAGGTAGAGGTCACTACACCTGTAATTATAACTTGGCATAATGAAAAATTTAGGATTGTAGGGGTCTTTAGAGCTCTAAACACCTATACTATCCCTGACAGATATCCAATACCCAGAATTCATGAGAGATTAACACAATCATCATAGGATAAGTTCATCACATCCATGGATGCTCCAAAGGGCTTTCAACAAAATGTCTTAACAGACAAGTCCAAAAGTCCACTGAGGATAATAGTCCACTGTCAAATTTTTGAATATCTGAGAATGCCATTTGGTATAAAACATGCACCTTCCCATTATCAAAGAATGATGAATACCATATTTCCTGAATAATTGTCAGAATGATGGCTAATAATCTATATGGATGATATTATATTTTGCTCAGAAACTTGGGATAGTCACTTGACAAGTTTAGAAAGAGTCTTGCAAAAGAAAGTACAAGTAAACATGAAAAACTCCTTGAAAAAGTGTCATTTTTCACACAGTGAACTGAAAGCACTAGGACATGTTGTATCTGGACTACGTTTGGGCATAGATAAGAACAAAGTAGCAGCAGTACTATTAAAGCCAATGCCCCAAACCAAAAATAAATGCAATTATTTCTAGTATTTGCTGGTTATTACAGACAACATATAAAAGACTTTTAAAGAATTGCTAAGTCCTTGTATAAGCTCTGTGACCAACAGACAGTCTATGAAATGACTGAAGAAAGAGTCAAGGCATATGAAGAACTGAAAAATTCTCTAAAAAATGCCCCATTTCTGCTAATGCCAGATTGGAAACTTCCCTTTAAACTATATATTCATGCACGTGGAGAAGGGCTAGGTGCTGCACTACACCAGACACAAATCATCAAGGTATGGAGCAAGCCAAATGGAATGCCTCTGCTTAGTGTGGGATTTAGAAAAATTACACTATTATTTAGATGGGACAGTGTTTGATGTAATTACAGATTGCAATGCTGTAAAATCTTTATTAAACATCAAAACTCCAAATAGACATATGCTAAGATTGCAAATTTCCATCCAAGAGTATAGAGGAAATATGACTATAGTTCATAAATCTGGTAATACTCATAAAAATGCAGATGGTCTTAGCAGATGGGCTCTAGCAAACACACCTGAAAATCCAGCATGGGTACCACAGGAAGAGCATCATATAGAAGGCATATGTGTCACAGATATTGGCACAGAATTCTTTTGACAAGTTGAAGAAAGCTATAAAATGGACAAAAACTCCCATTGTGAGCCTTGAGGTATATTTTACATACCCAAATAGGCTACAAATATCTTAAAAATAAATTTTTAATTATGCATAACTCATCAGTCATGCATATATCCAAAATTCATCATTTTTGATTTCAGAAAAGATGAATAACTTTTTATTGAGTAAGTAAATCCATAGATTTAAGGCCAGATTTGGATTCTACACAAAAGTTCACCTAGGGTAGCTCCATAGAGTGAATAAGCTCAAATTAAATCTTTGAGGTGGTAAAATGGAAAATACTTCAATACCACATCATCAATACCACATAAAAGATCCATGAAAATTTTTGTTTTTCTTAATTTCATGCCAAAATAATGGGAATGTGAGAAATCCCATGTTACATATACACTAAGAATAGTATTATTCATGTTTTGAGCACTTAATATCATGGTATTCTTACATGGACTTTTGATACACCCATAGTGGATATCTCACTTTAAGCTTAAATTTCTATTTTGAGGTGAAAAATAAGCAAGGGGGACAAAAGACATCAAAGAGAGCCAGGGTACCCAACTTCTGAGGCCTCAGAGGCATGGACAGCTCCAAAGCTTGGATCCATGGCTGATCTTGGCCTAATTGGTAAACCAAAACCTTTTGGGAACTTGGTTACCATGTTACAACTACTGTAAATCTTAAGAAAATAGCAAATAACCTGTTATTTTGACGTGCCAAGGAGGTAAAGAGCTACTTATACTCCTGTAACCATGTCAATTCTTAATAATTTTCCATGGGTAAACCCCAAAAGAGTAATTAAAATCCTTTTTGGACTTTTATCCATTGATTTACCTCATAGCAACCAGTGAAACACTGATATTTGCAATTCTACGTAGAAATGAGGTAAAAACTTCAAAAATTCATTAAAAATACAATTCTTGATGAATCTTTCTGAAACTTTCAGGACTAATAGATAGCTGTATTATCTATAGTACAACCAAAAAGAATTATGGTTTACTAGTAAAATTAATAGTTTTCCCTACAGTCCATTTTTGACTATTCTACGTGAAACACTGAATCTTCAAAAATTCACAGTAATTACAACCTGTGATGAAATTGGCAATAACATTGATAACTTTGAGAAATAAATGATTCTTTTGGAATAAAAGAAGATTTACAGATGTTAATCCTTTTATTCTTAACCATATTGGGGTTGGTAGTCACATAAAAGCATCAATTAAGTAATTATGATAATCTTACGTTACAACTGATGATGCAATCAATAATCCAAAAGGTTTAATTGTTTTCTCACTCACTGGTTTTTCAGTTTGCTCCATGGCACGCCTCTGTGAGCTGTTGTTGACTTAAAAGAGGCCTCCTCTTGCTGTTTTTTCCACATCATCATCATCTTATTATCATTTAAACCATTATTACCAACAAGTAAGTATTAGTTACAGCTATTCTTAAGTGTTTTAAATCTTTCAGAATCAATAAGAAAGACGTGAAATCCTAGAATCTAACTATACATTGTTGTAATACTGTTATAAATCCATTTTTATCCTTAAAATCCACAATTCTACATCAAATCTCTCTATATTATCTTGCAATAAGCTCTTTGGAATAATAGTGAGTGATTTATTTTGAATTCTTAAAGTATTTCTCTAAAATTAGTTTTCTTCAAGAATTATCATTATAATTATTCTTGCAAAAGATAATTATATATTAAAATAATTTTATTATTTTAATAAAAGAAGTTTTATTATTAAAATCTTCTTGTAATTGATTCTTGTAGACAATTACTTGCTCACTGTTAAAATCACTAGTAGTGCTTAACATGTGAAAGAAATAATTATTTAATTATTTAATTGTGGTTATAATAATATTTTAGTATTATATTTCATGAGAACAGACATAGTACTGTTGATTAATAGTAATATTATCATCAGTTTCATAGTCACATCTTACACCCATATCTTATGCCAAATTCTAATTAAAGACTGTAAAGAACCATCACTTTCATCAAAACCAGATGAAATATGGAAAAAGGCATATGATGAAGGAAGATTACAACTTCTTGATGGAATTCTCTATCATAGAAATAAAAATACATCTGTTATGGCTTTAATAAACACTATACTACATGAATGTCATGATAGTGTTTCAGCTGGACATCTCTCAGAAGACAGAACACTAGAGAGGGTAAAAACCTGCTCTTGGTGGCGCAAAATTGGAAGAAAGATGTTTCAGAATACTGCCAAACCTGTGACAGATTCCATAAAGCAAACAGAGCCACAGGAAAGAAATTTGGAATGATGATCCAAATTCAGGCACCAAAATCCCCTTGGGAAATAGTTCACATGGATTGGGTAACAACCTTACCTCCAGGAGGAGACAGAAGTTACAATGCATGCCTAGTATTAGTTGACAGGTACCACAAAACTCCAATGTTCTTACAATGTCACAAGGAATATACAGCTATGGAAACAGCCATAATGATATGGAATGAAGTTATTAGCCACACAGGTGTATTCCAAAATATCATAAGTGACAGAGACCCAAAATTCACTTCAGCATTATGGAAAAACCTCCATAACCTTTTTGGAACAAAATTATGATTCTCAACAGCTTACCACTCCCAAACCTATGGTCTAGCAGAAAGAATGATATAGACCTTAGAAGACATGATGAGGATATTCTGTGCTTATGGACTAGAGCTCAAAGATTCTGATGGTTTTACCCATGATATGTCTATGTTAATACCATCTCTTGAGCGGGCATATAAGATATAAATCCATTCTTCAGCTGGCAAAACACCAGCAATGCTAGAAAAAGGCTGGAATCCAAGACTTCCTTATGATACCCTCAAAAAGAACTTAGTATATATACACCCAACAGCAAGTAGCTTCAAATAAATGCTTGTCAAAGCAAGACACCATGCAAGAGATGTATGCAAGATTCTTTCAAGTATGCAAAGGAAAGATGGGATAAAAGTCATAAACCGCCTGACTCCAAAATAGGAGACTTGGTCCTAGTATCAACCCTTAATTTTAAAAGGCCCAAAGAAATTGAAATATTCCTTTGCAGGACCATTTATGATCAAAGCACTTCATGGACCCAATGCTGTGCAATTGGAACTCACAGGTGAATTAATGAGCAAACACCCAGCTTTCCCTGTAAGTCTGATAAAACCTTACAGCTCAAGTGACAAGGAATCATTTTCACTAAGAAAAAAATCCCCACTTCAAATACCCCCTTTAGAAGAAGTAGAAGAAAAGAAAATTGTGAAAGTCCTTAAAGGAAGGAGGACAAAAAACAAAAAAGAAAGGGAATACCTTGTAAGGTATATAAATCCAGCTCAAGAAGATGAATGGCTACTTGAGAAAGATATACAAAATGCTGATAAACTGTTAAGAAGGTTCAGACATGAAAGAAAACCTAAAGAATAGAAAATTAAGAATTATTGAGCTTCAAGACTAACAAAGTCTACAGGAGAGGTAGGACAGTGGATGATACTCTAATTAACTATATCAGATTGTGGTACACTCCTGTTGTGATGGTAGGGAATGTGAGCCCTTTACATATGACCAGATATCCAAAAAGGACACAAGAAAAAAATTATAATAATTATACTCATAATAATTATCTTAAAATCTGTGAAAATGTTATAAAAAGGTACAAACTCTGATTTGAATCAGAATGTAATGAGTAAACATGTGAGATCAAATACACCATTAGATTCCTCATGGTAAAATACACATATATCATTTATATGGAATATCTGTAAAGTCAATAATTACTGAGTAATAAGTAATAATACCCTAAAAAACACATAAAATCTTATTTATCTCAGAAACCAATGAAACAACTTGTAAAGTAAATTGCACAATTGGATTCCCCATGAAACACCACACATAAAACAATTTTATTACAATTCTCTAAAGTCAATACTTAGGGAATTAAGCTGAATATAGGCACTTTTTTGGTCAATGCATATATTCATGGCTTTTAGCTAATATCTCTTGAAATATACATGATGGAAAGTAAAACCAAAAAATAAAGTCACTACAAAATTACTTTAGGAGAACATATATTAGCTTTATTTTAAAAGCTATAAGCAAGGCTATAAGCTGTAAGGGTTTATTGAACAAAATTAATAGAGCTGTTGACCACTTTGTTGTGAAAGTGGTCCAAAATTAAAGAAAAGTGGATATTCAGATTCTACTAGTTCATACATGAAGAATGATGTAATTCTTATCATAATATTCAAAGTATAACCCCTTGAAATCAAGGTTTGAAGTTAAAAATATTGAATTTTGACAGAAAAGATGAGATACAAGAAGAATCATCAAAAATAGAGTTTTTATTATGTAATGAAATGCTCTGGGTAGTTTAATAAGGACATGTCAGAATATCAGAGTTCACTTTCAGAATAACTGAAGTGTTGATAAATTCAAAGTTATTCATGATCAAAATTTAAGCTTAAAATTGATCATTTATGATCCCTCACTGTAATCTTATTTTAAGCTTAACAGTTATATAAGTGATAAAGCTGGTGAATACTATTATATTATGATTCATAATAATAGAATCCCCAAAATTTAGGCTTCTGCCAAGCCTATGATGTCATCAAGCTTAGATTTATAGTGATAACTCTAAATAATGGTGTAATAAGCAGATAAGATGGTTTGATCATGATGTAATCATCATTAAACCTTAAAATACTGATCATTCCCAGTGAATACCATCAACACACGTCTATTATAAGGGAGGTATTTACTATAAATAGAGCTGTTTTTACTGTATTTTCCCCCTCAGACATATCAAAACAATAAAGCAATTAAGTCAAAAGGTAAAATCTTCATTCTTTATATATAAAACCTTTATATTATCAAAGACCAAAGTTAATCTTCATTATAATCATCATTTTTGATGTGATTACTTCGATTGTTCAGTTTTTTTGTTATAATTCTCTTAAAAATCTCATTTCTACATAAAATCAAGAAAATTTGTAATTTCTTTTATTTTTATTTGTAAATACAATTTAAATAAGTTTTATTTACATATTTTGGCATAAAATTCTTCCAAAATTATTATATTAAGTGTCAAAAGTAGGTTATTTTCTATGATTACAATTAATAATCCTTCAATTGATATAAATAGTATTTATGTTAATATATGGCCTTAATATTAGTAATATCATAGTTATTAATTGTTTTTTATTAATAAAAAACAATTTTTTACGCCTTTATTATTTGTTGGTAACAATAATAAAGTTCTTGTAAATATATTAATATATTTATTTATTATATTATTCTTTCATGGTATAAATTATATTATTATATTTATTTAATAATATAATTATTTTCATGCCATAATTATAATAATTATTTATTATTATAATTATTTTAATCTTATTTATTTTATTTATAAGGACATTCAGAGTACAATAAGTAGAATATTAGTAATTTTTACTTGTGGTTTCATAGTCAAACCTTACAGGATTTCTTGTGTTACCATTATTCTGGTGTGAAATTGAGACAAACAAAAATTTTCACAATTCTTTCATGTGGTATTCAAGTATTTTCCATATTACCCTCACATAGAATTAATTTAAGCTTATTCACTCTATGGAGCTACCCTAGGTTAATTCTTGTGTAGAATCCAAATCTGGCCTTAAATTCATAAATTTACTTACTCACATAAATGTTATTTCTATTTTCCTAAATAAAAATGATAAATTTTTGATATATTCATGAGTTATGGGCTATGCATAGTTCATAATTTATTTTGATACTAATTGTGGCCTATTTGGGTATGTAAAACATACCTTAAGGCTCACACTTTTCCTTTCAATAACCAGAGCTGCCATAAATGGTGTTATATCTATTATGCATATTTATACCACCAATCCAATGGTGACAAAATCAAGGAGCCATGCTTCAAATTTGAAAATCCTTTGCAACCCTTATAGCATAATATTTTCAGGAGGATTAATCAAGGCTCAAGCTCAGAGTTTTTTTTCAATACCAATCATCTCCCTCATAAGGTGTTGGTTCTTTTCAAGTATGCAGTATTACCCCAAAGGAATACTTGCCAGTTTCATTTCAAGGTATATAAAAGAGGCAGTTCCAAATCAGTTGTCAAATGTCACTGCTCCATCAATCCACCTTGGCAACCACATTCATTCCATAGAGGCTTGTATTTCAACCATAGACCCTGGGAAGGTCATTCAACCTAGTTCATTTCCCAATTTGTCCAGGTGTACATTTCTTCAGGCAATCAATACAGCTTCAAGGATTTAATACAGACCAGCCATCAGCCTGAAGGAGTCAAGCTCTCAGCTTGTCATATATACCAGCTTCTCTTTCAACCCTGGGGGGCTTTTTCCCCTACTTAATTCATCTACTAGGATTCATTTTTTTTCTTATTTTCTTTTTCCTTCTTGATAGTAAATACTAATATTATCAAGTCAGTCATTTGCACCTCTTTTCTTGCCTGTCAGTGGATATTTGGTAGTCATATCATTTACCAATTCCATTGTTCTTTCTGGAAGGTTGAGATAGTGAAAAAAGGACTTGGTTTTATCTTTGGCTATTGACTTTCTTTCTTGTTTTGCACCCCATCTTGTACTTGCATTATTATTTTTAAAGAAATATATTCTTTCTTATTTCTTTGATTCTTTGCAGTCTTCCAAGTGAGCTCCATGAGTTCTGAGTGTCAGGCCACTCTTGTTATTCCCAAGAGCCCCTGTGACACATATTTCAAAAGTTGAAAAAATGGTGGTAGTACTAGTTTTTTGAAATGAAAAAAAAATCAAATCAGAGATGTAGATTTTTGAAATTTTTTGAAATTTTTTAAATTTTGAGTTAGCTAAAAATACAATTATAATAAAATTCAACACCATTGCAAAATATTTACATAACAAAGCTCAAAACTTGACCATAAACTAGGCCTTAGACCTTGAAATGAAAATTCTGTCAATTAGAAAAATAATCCATCAAGTTAAGTTTAATTTCATTATTTTTAATTCTATTGTAAAATTAAAAAATTTATATAAATTCTTTAAACAACAAAAAAACTAATTCAAATCAAATATGCCATTTTAAATTTCAGGTTTCTGAATTGGAAAATTTACAATACTCAAATCAATAATTTCTTACCTGAAATTCAATCAGAGAAATCTTCTTTCCATTAAGAAAAACAGGTTTTTAAAAAATTTTAAAAACAAAATTCATCAATTTTTACATCAAATTTGAATTTATAAAGTAATGAAGATAATTTTTTAACCTTCTTTCCATTACAAAATACCCCACATCAATCTAATTGATAACACATTTTTTATTTCTACTGAATAGAAAATAAATACCAATCATTCCCTCATCATGAATCTTTTATATTTAACTCCAAAGTATATAATGAAAGGCACTGAATAGTGCACATTGGCCATTGGCAAGGCTCAAATTTCTTTGTGGAATGGTCCACATCAAAATAAAGCATCTTATAGCACATTATGCTTCTCTTAGCACTTATCCTAGCCCATCCAAATCATTGTGGCTCGTAGAATTTTATAATTTGAATGGAAAAATTCTTGAGAATGTAAAATCTTGCTGAATTCGAGCGATGGCCAAGTCACAAGACTCAGCCAAACTTTGATTACCTATCGATCTGAGTCTAAAAACTCCGACTGCGATCATCCAAATTTTTGTCATCAGCAGATGGTCTTGATCAATTCTAACTTATTTAGAAGTCCGTCTTCTGCCCTTGGTTGTTTGCTTTCATTGTCTTCGTTCGTCAACCGCTCAACTATACTGACACCAGCTCATTCAAGAAATAAATCGTCAGCGATGAAGTCCACTGACCCAAACGATGTAAAGTTCTTGTTCATTAAGAATCCTAAAACTTCAAGCAAGCGTTGAGTTTTGTGGATGGTTTAGATTGCGATTTTTGCGTCAGGATGTTTTTGGGGTACTGAACATATATTTCGTCATCATTATCAAAATGGAAAAGGACTTTTAGCTATTAGGGTGGGTTACACGGGGGGAAAGATTGAGAATCCTTCTTATCGGCAAGTTTGCTCTGGTGGGTATTTGTCATTTTCAAAGAAACATATTCATTGCTCATAAATCAAAAGATCTATTCGCTCAAATTGGATTTAAAAAAACCCAGGTTCAACCCAACACGCAGAAAGTGTCAAACTACAATTTGATCCTAATCAGGTTTCCTATGCTGAACTGGTTGAATTTGTTTGTTAAAAACTTTTTAGAAACAAAAGCTTGTTGAATGGGATCATGTGGCTTATTGGTGTTATTTATTTTGATGGCAATCAACTATAAACTCTAAATGTCGTTTTTTTAGTTTTATCGAACACATGACGCCTCACATTTAAATCACCAAGGGCCAGATCGTGGAACTCAATATCGATCAGCAATCTTTTACTTGAATGATCAACAACTAGAAATAGCAAAGAAAGTTACTGAACAAGTTGAAGAGAAACATTATAAACCAAAAGGGAAGAAGATTGTCACAACTCTTGAAAAATTTGAAAAATGGTGGGACGCAGAAGATTATCATCAAAATTGTGCGTTGATGTTTATTTTTCTTACTCCTAACCTGACATCGAGTCACTCACGGAGTACATGTATCTCGTGGCGTTTGTTATTTAAAGATCTCCACAATAATCCTGGAGGTTATGAGGTTCGTCATACTGTTTTTCCACAATGACTCATTTCACTTAATGAAGTAATGTTCTTTCAACTGATTGTTTTTTCTTCTTTTTTTTAAAAACAAACTATTTAGTGCCCAACTCACCGATTACATTGGTAATCATAATCATGATTATGCAATAACTGCATTTGTCCTACAAGCAGAATCAAAATAAAAACCACTGGCTGTATGAAAATTGCTGTACCATAAAGAGAAAATTATGTTTGTAGTATTTAACCACTTGAACAATAGAAAAGACCCTTGTGTGGCTTTATTCTGCGCTGTTTTTTGTTGTACAATGACAAAAGACTTCAGGATGCTATGTATATAATTAGAAATTTCATGTTGATTGAAGAAAGTAGGCTAGTATCCGGACTTTTTTCCTATCAAAGAAAAGCATAAAATAGCAAAAATCAATCATAAAAGCACATAAGTTTGTATTTGTTTCAAAAAGAAAGTAAAATGGTATATGCGAAATTTTCTATCTGGAAACTTATGAAAAATTTAGAAAAATTTGGTTATTTCATTAGGCTAATAATCGAATAAAGTGCTCTGTTTTTCAATCAAGAAATGAATACTTGGGCTTGGTTTATGATTAGGTTTTGAATTCCATGTGAAAATATTCCGGAATTATTTTTTTGTTGATTTTAAATTAAATTTATTTCAAGATAATCACAAATGAATTTCAAAATTATGTATGTACTCATATGCCAGTTTTTGACATCAAGTCAATGTCTTTTACTGTTTAGACATATTCCCAACAAGGAAACAGGCATTATCATTTACAGTATCACCAATGTGATATTGGCAACCGCGTTCAATTTAACATGTTGGCAAAAATAAATTCTTAGATGCCATCATGCATTATGATGAGATGCACAATTCAATTCATGGAGTAAAAAGAAATTTTTTGATGAAGTTTTTGATATATTAGAATTTTTTAAATGGGAGTTTGAGATTTTTTTTTTCTTTAGATGAAAGTTTAAAATTACATTTTAAAAATATTGATCATTGAGATATCAGGGAATTGAAAATTTGAAGAAAAATTATCAGTTAATTTTTATTGTGTTGGTCATAGCTTTAAAACTTAAAAAAGATAGTTTTATATACCCAAAAAGACCATAAAAATTTAATTAATATTAAGAAGGGAAGCTTTATTATTTTTCTTTTTTAAAAAAAAGTTAAGTATTAAATTATTATTTTTTTATTAAAGTTCAATAAAAAAAAAAAGATTATTATTATTATAAATTTGAAGATGCTTGAGTAAAAAAAAATTGTATTCAAAATTAAAAAGATTATTTTAATTTTTTTTTCTTTCTTTTGAATAAAAAATTTATTTATTTTAAAATGTAATTGAAGTGATTTTTTTTTTTTTTATGTTTTTAAAAAATTTGAAATTTGTAAGAATTAATTTTATAATTAATATAATTTTCTTAAACTAATAATAAAATTAAATGATTTACGAAGAAAAAAATAGTATTAAAATATCCTTTTTTAAGATTTTCAAATAATTAAATAAAATTTAAAAAAAAAAAAGATTATTGGAGATCAATTACGTTAGGGGGTGTCAAACCTAAGAAATCCCAAATTAAAAAAAAGGTGAGATTTGATAACCAAATCTTGAATTCAAAATCAAGTGATTTGGGCCCAGTTTATGATTATTGGGTTTCAGAATTTTTTTGTTTTCCATTTTTATCAAAAATTAATCTCAAATTCATTTCAAAATTTATCATGTTGATTTAAATTTGTTATTCAATTTATTTTTTTATTCAAATTTTTATATTAATTACTAATTCAATAAAACTCATTGCCAAAATTACCCTCAATTCTCAGTTATTGTCATATGAACACATTTATCTAATCCTCAATGGGAATAAGGAAGAACATGAAGACCTTGACTCACTTCAAGCTGAGCTGAATCTCACAGATGAGAATATGGAGCCATCAATGGGTGGTCCCAATCATCTTCAAAATAATTTTGAAGATTTTTAAGTCAATTCTCAAATCAAACATGAAAAATAAATACCAGTGAAGAAGCACGATTGCATTGACAAAAATTAGAGCATGAATGTATTCTTAAGAGGAAATGATGGGAAAAAAATTGTATTAATTCTGAATAGCTAGGTGAAAGATGTCTGGCCAAAGAAAGTCTTTAATGGAATTACAAAAGTCCTTTTTTTTTGGAATGAGGACAGCACTTGTCAATTATTGGAAATGATGATAAGTTTGAATATTGATTTTGTCAATATGGATAGCACTTCATAAGGATTTATTACTTGGGTCTGTTTTTTAAATACAAATGAAACTCACAAACTGTCAGCCTGTGACTCAAAACCAGAGCACAAGCATGACTGCCAGAATACCATAAGCCAATGGCAGAGCAAAATACCACCAAAACATTTAAATGAGCCAAGCAAGCTAAAAATGGATCAAGAGAAAGAGGAAAATCACCTTTTTCCAAATATGCAAGTCCCATAGTCATAGGACAAAGAATAACAAAGTTATTCAAGCTCAAAGCAGTTGCTGAGCATAAACCTTAATTTTCACCTCTCATCTAAAATCCAAAGAAAGAGGCTGAACTCCATCAAATGGGTATTCAAATTAAAGCTCTCAATTAGGTCTATCCAATGGTACTAGCCAAATTGAGCTAACACCAAGACTATAGAAGTTATGTCCAAAATAGAGCCAAATAAGGGTGAATAAAATATTTACCTCTCATCCAGCTTCTATAGTTTTAGTGTGAGATACCCAAATTGGGGTCTCTTTGGAAAGAGCACAATCATATATTTCTGATGATGCCATCCATTTACTCATATCTCCTCTAAAAAAAAGTTATGCAGCAAACAATATCAATACAGGATTCATGATAAATCCACAAATTGATAATGGAATTTAGAATTGGTATAACTTTGCCATTTTTAATGTTAGCTATACCAAGTGAGTAACCATTGTGTAGATCTCATCAAGGGATAAAAAATGAGCCACTTTTGAGCTCTCTATCCTCAAAACTGACAAAGTTATTCAGGCTTTAAGATTGTAATACCACACTAGCCAGTATGGGATCTTACTGTGGGACAGCTGTCCATAAAATTGAATTATATGCTGTTCATTCTTTAATTTCTCATAAAATGACAAATAAGAATAATAAATGAATGTTCCGTACAGCTTCTTATGCATCAGAAGCACCAGAACACACCTTTAAACTCCATTGGTGAAAATCTTCACCCTGTATAGGGTAAAAATGACACCTTGTGGTTCTAAAACCACATGTCCTCCCAATACAAGTCTGTATTGAGTGTGTAGAACCACTAAACAGCCCACAATAGTGAAAAGTTTCACTCTGTGGTTTTGTGAAGAGGTAAACAACCTCCCACTACCCCAGAACAAGATAAAAGGAGGCCTTTCCTCACCAGAAGGCCAATCCATCATCCTGCTCTTGAACACCTATGTAGTAAAACTTTCCAAAACAGTTATGCTCTTGGAAAATAACCAGGTATAATTATAATCTTAATTATTGTAGTATTTATTATTGTAACCCAACAGATAAATACTGCACCCAGAGCTTTCAGTAGCACTCACCACCAATATTCTTTATAGTAAATCCCTTAAATTACCACTTATAACCCTTTTTAACCTAAAATATCTGTGTCACAGTCAGATTTGAAGTAGTATATACCTATATTGCTATTTCATCATAGACTCAGCCTCACACAAACACCACTTTCTACAATTAAAAGAACTTGCATTCAAAAAAATTGAAAGGTGATCTAAGGCTTTAATGGCTATCTAAAAGGTATGTTTGCTATTTGATAATTGGTTAAATAGTGCTCACTTTTGTGACATTTTAGAGTATTAAATATTTTTTTTGTGGCTTATAAATTCAATTATGGAGTCATCACATGACTATGGAGGTGAGTCAAAACAAATTATCATGCCTATACCTTACTAATTCAGTTTTCTTGAAAGGTATATTAGTTACTTAAAGAAATAAATATTAAAGATTGTGGGACACATGAGGTTGAGATTGAATCATGGAATTTTCTTCAAACAACTGTAGAAAATGATGGGGAAATGGGGCAAGAAGAAATTGCAATACCCACAGAACCTTTATGAGAAAAAAAATTGCATTCAGAAAGTGAAATTGGGGAATCATTACCCAGAGAGGTGATGGGTGATTGGCAATATGATCCCAGGAATATCCAGAGTCCACATGAAGGTATTGGGGAAACTCACCATGTTTCTGGCCAATTTTGTATTGGTTTTTGTAATTATGTCAGTAAGGATTCCAGAATAATCATGGGAACAACACATTGTAATTGAAATTTCATGAGTAACATGAATACAAACATGAAAAATTCATTGTTTCTGTTAATGCTTATATTACAGAAAATCCAGAATCAAGATGAAGAAAGAGATAAGCTTGAAATATTGTGGGAAAATTAAAGAAACATTTTGATTTGTGAGCAAGAAGAGGAATTTAATCTATGGTAAACCCAAATAGAGGCTGAAGAACACCAAAACAATGATAAAATGTACATGTCAAAAATGACTGGCATACCATTGGATGAGCCGCCACCAGATTTGAAGATGGGTGAATAGCTTTTCTAATAATGTTTTTGAGTGTATATAAATTATATTCTTACTCATTTTGAAAAATATTTGATTATAATATGGGGCATTTGGTATGATTTCAATTAACTGCAGTGAACAAATCCCTGGGAATGTTTCTAAGAATTTATATGGGACATTTATGAAAGTTCAAGAAGAGCTTATTCAAATAAAATTAATTGATTTCTTTATCTTAAATTTTCTTGCAAATACAAAAATTTCTGATTATAATATTCTAATAAAACACAAAAGGTATATTGGAGAAATTTTAAATTACAGTGTTCATTCTATGAAAAAAAAATGTTATTATAGAAATTGTGTAAAATAATTTGTATAGTAATACATAGATATCTCTTGGGTTTTTTCCTTTCAGCGTCTATCCAGACTTTAACACAAAATACCACACATTAAACATAAAAAGCTTTTATCTTACACAGCCTTTGAGTGTCCTTAAGTATAGTAGCTATCTTAAAGTCTTTTATTTAATAGAACAAAAATATTAAACTAAATGTCTCATATGAGGGTACCACTGTCATGTGGAAGTTGCTAACCTTCCTGAAAGGCTCAAAGTCCTCTCAGTGATGAGTATTCCCAGTGTTTGCATGAGATTAAGCATGTGAGCCTTTGAGATATGACCACATATCCAAAAAGGTCACAAGAAAAACTTTTAATAATTATACTCATAATAATTATCTTAAAATTGGTGAAAATGCCATAAAAAGGCACAAACTCTGAATTAACTCAGAATCTAATAAGGAAACATGTGAAATAAATTCAATCATTAGATTCCTCATATTAAAATACACATATATCATTTTTATGGCATATCTGTAAAGTCAATAATTACTGAGTAATAAGTAATGATACCCTAAAAAAGACATAAAATCTTACTTAACTCAGAAGCCAATGAAACAACATGTGCAATCAATTACACCATTGGACTCCCCATGAAGCACTACAAATAAAACAATTTTATGACAATTCTCTAAAGTCAATATTTAAGGAATTAAGCTGAATATATGAACTTTTTTGGTGAATGCATATATTCATTCCTTTCAATACTCCCTCCTCTCAAATTAGTAAATTACATATTTATAACCCAAAATAACCTTCCTTGCAATGTCAAATCACCCAATTAAGCTAAATAAACAAGCTTCCAAAAATTCTTCTGCCTTTCCCCATCCTTCAGGTGACATAACTTGGCTGGATTATTTATTTATTAGCAATTGGTTAACCAATAGATAAATCTATGATGCATTTTTTCAAACCAGTGGCTCAAAATCTCTGAGAAAGCAACCCTAAAGTAGGAAAACTAAGTTTCACCTTATGGAAATTAAGATCAACAGAAAATCACAAGAAAGGTTGAGTCTTAGTGCAACAAGAATTAATGACTTGTGGCACACATATGAAAAAAATATGAAAAACAGCAAAGGAGACGGAGAAATTAACTGGAGAAGGTATGAAGAATAGGATGATAAAAAAAGGGGTGCCTACTATGGCTGATAAGCTATAAAGTAAATTTTCATGTTTTTAAGAAATGGATTCACTCTTTGGTCATAAGCCAAATGTGACTTCACTAGAAATTTATTATTATAAAGAGGTTTAAGTGAACTCAAGTGAGGGAGAGGAAGAACAAATTTACCAAGAAGAAATATAAGATATAATATTTCATGATACATGCTAAATTCTGATTTCTTATTTCATTTCCTGAGTCAACCATAACAGAGGAGGGAACAATAAATATTCAATTTATATAAAGAGAAATTTACTGAGGAAATGAAAGATCCTGAATTAATCCCAATTTAAAAAACATAAATATTTTAATCAGCTCAAATTTATCTTGTTTGCAGATACAAAATGAGATCTATGGTTCATCCCAAAAGAGAATGAATGGGCTCACATTCAATACAAATTAAAACAGGGGCTCATGAGAAAAGTCATAAAGTATGTTGTCTTCAAGTTACTCACAAATTATGATCACTCAGAAAAAAGATTGGAATGTGATGTATTTATTCTGAGGTTTATGCAGACTAATAAATAATTTGGTAGGGAAAGAAACTCATGATGAGGCTGACTTACAATAGGATAAACAGAAGTGGAATTAAGAAAGGTGTGCACGAATTATACAGAATCAACAAGAGGATATATTGAGCAGATTAAGAAATAATTTGAAAAGGAAAGAGAATTTAAGGAAGTAAGGTTGAAGAGGAAAAAAAGAAATTTGAGAGGGCCAAAGAGGCAGAAAATCATTATTGCAAAAAAGGATAAATGGAAAGAAGAAGTATAGATGTGCTAAAAGAAATAAAAAATGGAATTGACAATAGTGAAATTGAATTCCTCACATTTGGTTGCATATTTGGAGAGGATTATTAATTTAATTAATAAGATTACATGAGTTAAGATCTGTTTGTTTACTTTTGTGTCTGAATTATGGTCTTTTGTCTTTTATTTGATATTTTTTTTTTCATCCAAAAAGAACTTACTTGCAAAGGATGAATTGTATTTCCCTTTGTGAGGAATATTCTTCCAAAGATTTTTCAAGTGGGGTAATACTTTAAAATATGTAAGTCAGATATTATAAAATATTTCTTGGTTTGTTTTTTAGGGATTGTTATGTGATATTTTTTGGTGAAATTAATATAGGGTGTTGGTAAACTCACATGAGCCCTTATATGTTTTTACTAAAAACTTACATGTTTTTGCCATAAAATGGTAAAAACACATAGGTTTATGGTACAAATGCATAAGGGGTGCTTTTCAATTGAAATGTAGCTAAGATGCACCTGTATTAGGCAAAGCCCCATTTAATTCCATTAATGACATTTCTATGTCATTATTGATGCCATTGATGGCACTTTTGATCCTATAAATGGAATTATCATGTTACTGTTAAAGGCATTTGTGGAATTTCTATGTCATTTTTGATGCCATTAATGGCACTTTTAATTCTATAAATGGAATTATCATGTTGATGTTAAGGCCATTTATGGCATTTCCATGCCATTGTTGATGTCATTGATGGAATTGTTATTCTGTTGTTAATGCCATTTATTGCACTGTCATTGTCATGCTGTTTTTGATTCCATTTATGGAATTGTTATGGCACTTTTGATTCCATTTATGGCACTGTGTATGCCATTTATGGCCTTACTATGTCATTTGTGAAGCCATTTATGGAACTGTTAATGCCATAAATGGCACTTTTCATTACATAAATGTCACTGTTAATGGAATAAATGAAACTTTTCATTCCATAAATGACACTGTTCATGCCATAAATGGCATGCCAACTTTCACTAATGCCATAAATTACATTTTTAATTACATTGATGTCATGAATGTAATTTAAAATTTACTTAAAAACATGGGAAAAAAAAGAAAGCACTTTTTTGGCCTAAAATTGTCCCACCCAAAAGAAATCTCAAAATTTTGGGGTTCTGAGTTTTTATTCTAAAGGTTCTTCCCTTTATTTTTGAAAAAAAAAATAATTGGAGTTCACAAGTGGCAACATTTTGAATGATATTTTTTTAAAAAATAATGCAGTTATGTGTTTTTTCCAACAACCTTAATTTATGGTTAAATATTCTTTGTACAAATGATGACAGAACTATTTTGGGTATCATTTCAAACAGAAATTAAGATGATGATTGCGTAATCAGTTACGTGATAAATAGTTGCAATAATAATATTGAAATATGTATTTATAAACATTTTTTGTCTTCAAAGAGGAAGAATATATATATTTATAATTGATTTTCTTAAGATAAAGAATATTCATGATTAAATATAATTGAAAGATTATTTTTTGGGTGTTTTTTTTTCATTTTATTTAATTTTCTATGTTCTTTTAAGCTATTTGAATTCATTAATTTACATTTTTTCTTTCCATAATAGGAAATATGAAAGTCAAAACCAGCTCTTATTTTGAATGATTTTTTCTAGTAATTTCTCCAAAATTAAATAGAAAACCAGAGTTTAAGTACTTCAAAAAGTCTTTTTTTTTGGAAAAATTTGAGAATTCAAGATCAAAAATATTAGATCTATAAGTTCTTCTCAAAAAAAAAAGACAATGGAGATATTTATTTCCTTTTTATTATTTAACACATTGATTAAGCATAACGCTTTTTGAAAAAATATTCATTTGATCTAAAGAGATCTATTAGTTGAAATTGAAACATATAGTAATATTTCAAAAACAAATTAATCCCTTTCTGGATAAAGAAAAAAGAATTATTGGAATTTTAATTTGTCTTTTTTACATAATTAAACCACAGTAAAATTACAATATTCACAGGATTTTTAATCCAATGAGAATTCTTCCACTATCATATAATTTAGAGCACAAAGGTAGCTCACATACACAGGAAATATTTGAACCCTTCACTACCTCACTCATGCTCATGCTTATGCATTTTTGTAGCTATCACTTTTGAGTTGGATTAATTATTAATTTTTAGAAAATGAATACTAAGGTATGTCTTCTTCCTTTTCCTAGTGTGGTGCTACCACCAACCAACAATGAAAATTGCCAAGGAATCAGCCATTGATTGAAATTCAAATTGAAATAAATTACCCAAATATTTGCAATTCAAATTTCAAATAATTGCCAAGGTAATTTACTAACATTTTAAAATCAAATTTAAAATGGTAGTAAATTCTCTTTGGAAACATGTGCCACTCCAATACCACCAATAATAACTTCTAGCTCAACTTACCCTTATTTTTAATTTGATTTGTCTATTTTTTTCTCAATATTTCTTCATTTTTCAATCTAATTGTTAAGCTCATGTCCAACTTTTTATCCTTTCTTAAATCTAGGGGTGGAAAACAATCTATTGGGCTGTACTTTAATTCCTATTTATCATCATCCATGAAATCCCAAACAACAAATAATCTACCCCAATTAAATACAATTACTCATGACCCATCTCATTATTTAACTTTTTGAACTCAGAAAAATGATCCAATGAGCTCTAATTTGCTGAATAGAGTCAATTTGTCTGAAATTTAATATCATGTGATTACTGTTGAAACTCAACCTCACAATAATATTGATTTGAAAGGTGAGAATACAAAAAAGACCAGAAAGAAACAAAGAATTCTTGGATATATGAACCAAACAGAAGATAATCTTGGAATTTATCACCCTGTTTCTTTTGTTCTCACACTAGACAAAAAGAAAAAAGATCCTCCTGTTTTAAGCTTCTGTCACATTGTGAAAGGTGATTTAAAAATTTCCAGTATTAACCAGTCTTTCAACTGGTTGAATAGGTTTTTGGAAAGAGCTCCCTTTGCTGAGGTCTGGCAGACAGAATTGTGACAATCAACTGGTTACCAACATAATGGGTTTAATTTTGGTTGGAGACAAGGAGAGGTCTGAATAAAAAAGCCAAAAATCCATGGGCTTTCCACTTGTTGTGCCTGATTTAGGTCCATGAGAGTGACATGGGTAATACCATCAGCTACATGCACTTCAGGACACATTTCTCTAATCCTGGGGGTACTGTCACATGGTTAAATGTGCTATTCAACTTTCCATTATTAACCAGTCCTTCAACTGGTTCAATAGCCTTTTTGGCAAGAGTTCCTTTTGTTGAGGTCTGACAGGCAATATTGTGACAACTTCATCCTCAAAAACCCTTACCTTATATATATGTTCTCATTATTAAAAAAACAATCCTTCTTCTCCTATCATGATGTATCAAATCCATCCATTAAGAAGTCCCACTCTTTTCTTCTGTCAGCCTTTTACTCAAAGCCAGAGCAAAAGGATGACAGCCAAAATACCATAAACCAATGGTATAGCAAAATGCCCTCTGAAATAGAACTGAGCCAAAATGGCTCATTAATGATATTAGGAGAAAGAGGAAAGCCACATATTTTTAAGTATATAACTCCCATAGACATAAGACAAAGAATAAAAAATTTATTCCTTCTCAAAGCAAGAACTCAGAATAAACATCAAATTTCACCCCTCATCTAAAATCTATAGAAGGAGAAATAACACCATCAAAAGGGTATTCAAATTAAATATTTCAGTAAGTTAAATTCAATGGTACCAGCCAAATCAAGCCAGCATCAAAACTACAGAGGTTATGGCCACAATTAAGCCAAATAATGGTGAACAAAATATTCACCTCTCATGTAAATTCTACAGTTTTGGTGTGAGATACCTAAATTAGGGTACTTTTATCAAGAGAACAATAGGGGCCTTCTAATAGCTCCATCCATTTCCTCATAACTCAGCTAGAACAAAATTTATGGAGCAAATAAGCTATATACATGATTTAAGAAAAATCCATATATTAATAATGGGATTTAAAAGTGGTATACCTTTATCATATTTATTGATACCCATACCAAATGAGATACCATTGTTTAGAAATAGTCTAGGGCTACAAAATGAACCAAATTTGAGATTTTTATCTTGAAAATTGACATAGTTATGGCATTTTTAAGGTTAAAATCCCACAGTTTGGTTAATACACCTTTACTGTGGGATAATATCCCATATCCTTGAATATGAGGTGTAATCTCTATGAAAGAGCCTCTTTATCATTAAAAAACTCCCAGTGTGGCCTTTATGGGGTCCCCATAAAGGTCCTTTACAGAATACTATGTGTCATACATATCAAAAGAAGGCTATTTGGTCTCCAAATGAAACTCTTCACCCTGTATTGGTGAAACCTGCCCAGAAATGGTTTCAAAACCACATCTGATCCTGATACAGCATATACAGGGTGTGTATTGGCTACAAGCCTGTCCTTAGAGGTGAAGAAATCTTTATTCCTCCTATGTGGTAAGGATAAATGGTCTTTCCACCCAATTTCAGGATAAAAAGGGACCTTTCACTGCCCAAAAGAGAAATTCCCATCCTGATATTTAATTCCTACATAGTAAAACTGCTTAACAAGAGCTATAATCTTGAAAAGACATCAGGTACAATTCTTATCTTAATTATTGTAATCTTTATTATAATGATTCAACTGATAGAGCTGCACCCAGGGCTTTCAATAGTGCTCACCATTAAAAGCTCATTATAAATTCTTTTTTACTATTATTATCTGTGTCACAGTCATATTTAAAGTTGTAAATACTAGTATTATTACTTTATCATAGACTCAGCCTGACATCTTCCATGAACTTCAGAAATTAATCATAGATTTAAAAAAACTGGAAACAAATTGTCAAAATATTCAAACAAAAACTGATAGGCTTGGTGGAACTATGAAAGGAATCAGAGTTTTTCAGGGTTCAGATTCTTTTAAATCTAAAAATGTGTCTAAGCCAGAAAAAAATTGATTATGATAATCAAAAATGGTTCAAATTCAAACTTTTGATGAAATAATTCACTCCTGAATCAAAATATTAGAAAGTAATGCACTTGAAGCTAATCAAGAAATTATTAATGAATCCAATTTTCCAGATTTAAGCCAGATGGAATGGAAATAAAATATGTCACCAAAATTCAAAACTTATTCATATGATATAATATCTCTCAATGGCTTCTGCCATGTAACAGATAATGATAATAAGGACCCCAATTTATGGAATTATTTATATTTTGTTTTTGAAAGAACTTATTTCCAGCCCATTATAACACTTTTCCCACCCTCCAGGCATGTATTACCTACCCAGATTAAATTGAAATATTATTTTTCCAAAAAATAAGACATTGTTGAAATACTCTGTAAGAATTTTGAAATTCTCCATTAATCCAAAAAACCACAAAAGGAATGAATTGAAGAGCAATCAATTAAACACTTCAAATTTCTTTTTAAATAAACAGTAAGTTATTTCATACTGGACAGAAACTTCAACAATTGACCTCTTAAAAAAGCAAATCAAAGGTAAATGGAAATATTTTCTGAAATGAAAAATATTATAAAAGATTATTCAGAAATAAAAGGTTGTGAATATTTCATTTTTTTAGTCACCTAACATAGCATATACATTAAATCAAGAAATATGACTGATTGAACTGTAACTCATAAAATTAAAAATTTTTGATCCTTTAAAAAATGAAAAGAATATATTGAGATTAAAGATAATAACACAAATTAAAAGAATTCAATAAAATTCATTCAAAATACATAATAATAGATTGAAGATTTACTACATATGGGGCACAGGGGCTCTGCTAAGTGAGGAGATAATGGCACTCAAGGGATTGAACCAACTTTCAGAGGGCTGAGAAGAATTGAGAAAGACACTTGCCAAGCATAAGCAATGAGCAAGAAATAACAAATTCAGATTAAATAAAATGAAGCAATAAGAAAAAAGAAACAATGAGAGATCCAGCCACCAGTGATTCCAAGTAAACCTTTTCTATCTTTCATAAAAAAAAGAAATGTTAATAAGAATATGGCCTCAAACACTCCAGTAAAAAGGTGAGGGAAGGCTGGAACAAATCTAATAGGTAAAAATAATATATCCCAAGAGGAAAAATTAGATATTATTAATAATAAATAAAGTATGCAAATAAGCTGGGGAAAAGGCCCCAGAGAGCGGGAAGGGCTGGTGTATGTGAGAATCCACCAGAACTGGTCCAAAGAGTGAGGCTCTTCTGAAGAAAGATTTATTGGAACAGCGCAGAAGATGTGGGGAGGTTTGGGGATCATGCAGATCAATATTGGTGAATCAAAACTGTATGAACCTCTCAACAGAAGATTTGTGAAGCTGAATGATAATAAAAAGAAGGTATCTGCTTTTGGGGTGAGTTTGATTGAAGGTAAGGTTGAATACCCCTTATCCCTAGTAGTGGCTGTGAAAACTTACTATTTTTTATTTCACGTCTTCAAAAAATCATATTAAAATTTCTTATGAATCTTGTGAATACTAATTTCTTGAAAATTGGAATAGCATCTATTATGTAATGAATGAAAACTGTAGAGATTTACTGATCCATGTATATTTAAATATCCATTTACATCACCTGGTTCTGTGATATTTTGGAGCTCAGGGGGATAAGGATCCTCATATAAATAACTCAATTGGTCACCTCCTTGTGGTAATAGATTGTGAAATTTTATAGCTATCAATTTTGTTACTCCAAAAGTAAAACTTACTCTGGTCAGTCGTGAAGAATAGTCTGAGAACAGGAACGCCAATTATGGCATAATTGAACCCTGGTTTGGACCAAAAAAGGGCTGGTTTAAGCGATTTTTTGCAATTTTTGGCGATTTTAGACCCTTAAATCAGCCATTACTATAGCAATACCAGGTCTAGAGCCTTCAAAACACGTCAGAATGTGTGTAAGAGGCATAGAAGCCAGTTAATACTGTTTTTACTAACATTGTTTGAGCTTAAGGGTAGTTTTACCCTCTTGGCAGCAGTTAAAACTACCCTGGTTGGTATCAACACCTCATCATCATTTGAGTAACAGACCCTGTGACTCAATTCCAGGCCAAGAGCAATAAACTTTTGCGTGGATTTTGACATATCATGCCAGTCAGCAAGGACTTTGGGGGTTTAGCTCCCCCTTAGAGCTAGAGTGTCTTTCCCATTTATGTTTTCTTTAATTCATCATCATGTAATACAATCATAATTTACATATGTAATTCAATTGAGTTTTTAATTACACATCTGTAATAATTGATACCTCATATGTAAATTAAAGTTCACTTATGTAATACACGTGCACATTTTGACATTTCAATTGAAAATACTTCAATTCCTCATAAGTTCTAAACTAAACACAACACCTCAATTTTAACACAAAAATTGATGGTTAACACCACATGTGATGTGAATTGAAATAAGGTTTTGAGGATTTTCATACTTTTGTACACAAAATACTAAAAGCTTGATTTAAGCTTATTCAGAGTTGAGCTATAGAAATTTCATCCAGAGGTGACCCCACTTTATTTTTTATGACAAATCCAATGGTGTAATAATTTCTTTATGTTTATTTGTTGAATAAAAATTTATGATATATTTTATATAACTTTTTACCAAAAATATTTTAATTTCATAATATTTATTAAAAAATCATTTTTACTTAATTTTTCCAAGTAAATTTGTATTTTCATAATTTTAAATTTTATTGTAATTTTATTTTTAAATTATAATTAAATTTTGATTTTTAAATATAAATTTGTATTTATATTTCAATTTTCATTTTTATAATATAAATGAATTTATTTTATTTATATTTGTATCTTAATTTATCATTTGTGGTCTTTTGGGTATATGAAAATACCTCTAAGGCTCACATTCCCTCCCCCTAAAAAAGAATATTACTTGGTAATATTGTTATTTCTAGTGTGCCTGAACCTTCTGAGAAGTTTAGTAGCTTCAGGTATGTCTTTTTCTGGCAACCATTCATCTTCACAAGCTGGGTCACTGTACCTAACAAGGTATTCCCTTACTTTGTTGGTTATCAACTTTCTTTCTTTGAGAACTTTGGTAATTTTCTTACTTCCAGATGACTCAATAGGAGGTTTAACTTGAGGAACTTTATTCCTCAAGGGAAATTTATCAGCATCACTAGATTTATATCGCTTTATCAAGCTCAATGGAAATGTAGGATGCTTATTTCTAAGCTCTTCAGATAACTCTACTTTAACAGCATTTTCTCCATGGAGGGCCTTAATAACAAAAGGTCTGCAAAGGAGTCTTTCATCTTTTTATATCCTTTGATGTTATTGACGTTAGTGGTGGATAAAAGAACTAAATCCCCCACTTTGAAATCTGAAGTTGCATGTGATTTATCCCATTTGTCTTAGCATAATCAAAGGAGTCTTCCATGCACCTTACTGCATGCTTTCTAGATATGTCTAGCATTCCCTTGAAGCTAGCAGCTGGGGATATATTTCAATCAAATCTTTCCTCAAGAAATCTTGATGTAATTTGGGGTCCCATCCCTTTTCTAGGATATCAGGAGTTTTATTGGTACTGACATGGATTGATGTTTTATATGCTAATTCCAGTGCTGGCAACAGAGTGCACCAATCATGGGTAAATCCATCACAATCTTTGAATTCAAGGCCATATGCACAAAATCTTCTTACCATGTCCTCTAAGGTCTGGATCATCCTTTCAGCTAGACCATCAGTTTGCGGGTGGTAGGCTGTAGAGAAGGACAGCTTAGTACCAAATAAATGGTGAATATTTGTCCATAGTGCTGAAGTGAATTTGAAATCCCTGTCACTAATGATATTTGGAAATATACCAGTCCATGACACTACTATATTCCATATCAGAAGAGCTGTATCCATGGCTGTATCATCTTTGTGACATGGTAAGAAGATTGGAGTTTTACTGAATCTGTCTAAAATCACTAGGAAAGCATTATAGCTTCTGTCACCTCCTGGTGGTAGGCCAGTTACCCAATCCATATGGACAATTTCCCAAGGTCAGCTGGGTCTTGGATTTTCATCATATTACCAAGTCTCTTGCCAGTGGATTTATTTGCCTTTTTACATCTGTCACAGGTTTTGCAATACTCTCCAACATCTTTCTGCCACATTGGCCACCATATGCAGGTCTTCACTTTTTCTCTTGTTCTGTCTTCAGACAGATGTCCTGAATAGGGCTGTCACGGCATTCCTTTAGTACAAGATTGATTAATGACCTGTCCACAATTTTCATGACACATGTGTGCTTGGTTCTGTGGTAAATTATACCATCCAGTAGGTGAAATCTTCCTTCATCATAAGGTTCTTCCATACTTCATCCAAGGCATGTATTAGAGAGTTGTCTTTGCAGTCTTTGTTAAGTAATTGGAATAACATGCTAAAATTCTTATCTTGAGTGTAACTGTTTCTTACTTCTTCAAAGAAGGTGGTATTCAAGTCTGTAACACTTATTCCTTCCATTGGGATCTGTGGTGAAGCTTCTTCTGGCACCTGAGCAGGATTATCAATATCATTTGGTAATGGCCATCTGCTTAGTCCATCTGCAGTTTTGTGAACATTCCCATCTTTATGAACAATAGTCATATTGCCCCTGTATTCTTGTATGGCTATTTGCCATCTGAGCATATGTCTGTTAGGTGTTTTCATGTTTAAAAGTGAATTGACAGCTGTACAATCTGTTATCACTTCAAAAACACATCCCTCTAAGAAGTAGTTCAATTTTTCCAAGGCCCAGACAAGGCATATACATTCCATTTGACTTTCTCCATATCTGGCTTCAGTTGGTTTTCTTTGCCTGGATATGAAACATATGGGTCCTTCCACAGGTTTATCATTTATGATCTGGACTTGGTGAAGTTCAGCACCCAGCCCATCCCCTGATGCATCAATATACAATTTAAAACACAATTTAAATTCTGGGATCAGTAAGAGTGGAGCAGTGGTCAAGGCTTCTCTTAGAGACTCAAAATCTTTGACTCTGTCAGCAGTAATTTCAAATACTGTGTCTTTGTCACAAAATTTATAAAGTGGTCTTGCTATGGATGCAAAATCTTTAATGTACTGCCTGTAATATCCTGCAAAACTTAAAAATGACTGAATTTCCTTTTTTTTCTGAGGCATGGGTTTTAGAAATACTGCTGTAACTTTGCTTCTGTGAATTCCAAGGGACAAACCAGATACAACATGTCCTAGTGCTTTAAGTTCTTTAAATTCAAAATGAAATTTTTTCAAAGAGATTTTTATGTTCACTGATTGAATTTTTGTCAAACCCCTGGACAATCTGTACATGTGCTGTTCCCAAGTCTTGGAACAGACAATAATGTAATCAATGTAAATGATTAACCATCCATCTGAAAGTTCTTCAGGGAAGATTTCATTCATCATTCTTTGGAAGTGCAAAGGTGCATTTTTGATACCTAAGGGCATTCTTATATATTCATACACTCCACAATGAACAATAATTCCCAGATATTTTCTTGCTCTTGGTGTCACCACATTTTGATGGAATCCTTGAAGGGCATCCATAGTGGTTATATACACTGCTTGAGATATTTGAGTAAGAGAAATTTGGATTTTTTGTATTGGGTACCTATCTGGAACAGTGTAAGTGTTTAGAGCTCTAAAGTCTTTGACCATTCTGGATTTTCCGTTTTGCCATGCCACTATTACTGGTGTAGTTATTTCTACTTCTTCATTATGGCCAACTTTTCTTATTACACCAAGGTCTAGAAGTTCTTTGATATGATTTTCCAGAGCTTCTCTTGACTTGGGACTTTCTGGGTATGCAGGTCTTCTTAAGAGTGGTGGATAAGGTCTGTCAATTTTAAGAATGATGTCAACTTAATGACTGTCAGCCTGTGACTCAAAACAGAGCACTAGCATGACATCCAACATACCATAAATAATGGTATGACAAGTATTGAACAAAAATAGTCAATACAGGTAATAATTAAGAGAAAATAATCCTCTTAAATTAAACACCAACCTTATCCAAACAGAATAAGGAAACCCAGAGGAGAATAAACAAGTCAAAACCCTTATTTTCACCTCTCATCTAACTTATGCATATTTAAGTTATTCTATACCAAAATGGTATTTTTCTTAAAGCTCACATAGAGAGCTACACAATGATATCATCCATGTTGTTGTAACACCACTACAACTGGAGATACCATATAACCTCATTTTCAAAACCAAGTCCCCCTGAAAGTCAAAAAGGGCTTGTACAAAACTGTACAAAAGTATAACCAAATTAAAGATCTCAACAAGAGCTTTAATTTGAGACACCTTAGACCTCTGTATCTCTTAAATTGACTGAGGGATCTTGGTTTAAAGGTTTAATAACCAAAATACAGATATTCTGAAAACAAGAAAATAAACAAACCCCTGTATCTTGGGCATACACTCATACAACTGTAAAGTGTAATATACCAAACTGTAGAGCTAATCAAGCCCTACAAAACTGTATCATCAGAATACAGATATCTTCCAAATTGAAGAAGATATCTTGCATGGAAGTTTTTGAAGCCTCATACTGATGTACAAAATTACATCCAAAAACTTAAAACCCTTATAACTTTTGCTATTTGCAAGAAGGGTAAACATGAAGCATACCAAATTGAAGAGCTCATTAAGCCCTTCAATTCTTTGCTCTTGGTTTCTTGATATCTCAAAAACTGACTGAGATATCTTGGTTGGAAGTATTTTTGACCAATACTGGTCTGTACCAAACCTGTACCAACCAGTACAGTCTTGATACTTAAAATAATGGTTATTTGAAGCTTAAACCCGCCCAGAATGACTAATATTGATCTTACAGACACCAGAACAATGTCATCCAAGTGCTGACGTGGCAGGTGAAAAGTTTTTTCACCTTGTATTGATCCAGAATGATCATTTGTGGTTCCAAAACCACAATTCTGTCTATATTGACGTCAGAATTGAGGATCCAGAACCACAGACTGACCACTGGAGTGAAAATTTTCACTCCTCTGACGTGTGAAGAGTTAATAACTCTTGAAAGTCTTGAAAGATATAAAAAGAAGGGTTTTTCCCTTGAAAACCCATCATCTTATCTTACTTTACCAATATTCTTACGTGACAAGACTGTTATTCATCAGTAGTGTCCTTAGAATTATTAAAAATATAATTAGAATATAATTATTGTAGTGTTCCTTTACAGTAAAAGATATTAGAGCATTGCAACCCAGGTCCTCAATAGACTCATCACCACTGTTACCACATAGCAGTAGGACCTGAAGATTTCATTTTTATTTATTTTGACATGTCACAGTCATAGTACTAGCTTGTATTTACTATTTTTAAGCTACTACATAGACTCACCCTGACAATGACCAATAATTCCTCCTAGAGGTTCTTTGTCTGAAGCAAATGCTCCTTTTTTGTCATACAAAAGGGAAGAAAGTTCATTTTCTTGTTTATCAGTCAGATGAAGGCTTATTTCAGTTTCTCTCAACTGTTCAGATTTGAATTTTTCCAGCTCTAAGTTGACTGGTGATACTTTATTTACTGTAATTTGTCTTTTGAATGGTAAAAAGGAAAGTTTCTGATGCTTATTGTATCCAATAATAAAGTATCTGTCTTTTTTGTTATGCAAATCTATCCCATACATGATTAAATAGTCATTTCCCAATATAAAATGGGTACTAGAGCAGTTTTACATAACAAAAAATTCAACTGTGATTCTTAAATTCCCATTAATGTGTGGTAATATGACATTGGTCTCAAAAATTCCTAATGCTTTCATTGGATTAGTTGCACTATTGAATTTTATACCATCAATTGGTAACAATTGGTCTTCAAAATTTGGTACACAAGTTTTAAGAAAGGATTTACCAACACAAGAGCAGAAGGCTCCTGGGTCAAGCAAACGTTTAGTGGGTTTATTGTCAATCACCACTTCTGTTATACAGGAGTTACCAGCTGTATAATATTTCCCCCTGTTTGGTTTGGTTTTCATGAGTTGTGCATCTTGAACTTTTGATAAATCAAGTTGACCATTGCTCAATTGTGGCGAGTGGGAATAAGATTGCATGATGTCAAAAGTGGCATTAATATCTTCTATATCTTTTGAACATTTAGAAAATATTGCTGACTTATCATCTGAATTGTCTTCAATTATGTCATCTTTTTCAACATCAGGTTCCCCTTCAAATCAATTTCGTTGATTTTCCCCCTTTTTGGACATGTATTGGCTAGATGGGAGGTTCTTTGGCAAAGATGGCACTTTCTGACTGTATCTGCAGATTTATACTTATTATTAGAATTTTCTTTGGGGTTTTTGTCCCCAGAATCTTTCCAAGGTGTATTAAACCTTGTTTTGAGATTCACCCAACTAGAACCAATTTTGGTTCTGGTGGTTACTTCTTCTAATATATTGATAATATCATCTGCTGAAGATTGTTCAGTAGTCCTGCTTTTGACAGCATGCTCTAAGTCACCTCCACATTGTCTCAGAATGTTTCTGTGGATCATAAATTCTGACATGTCAGGTTATAATGCTGTTAGTCTGTATTTTTGTTGGCAAAACCATCGTAAAGCTTTGTCTTTATCAGCATTAAATTTGGAAGATTCAAAGGCTGTCTCCACTTTCAATCTTCAAGCATCATTGGCCCATTTGTTGATAATTTGGGGTTTCCACCAAGTCCAACTTTGGTGTCCATGTGCTTGTCTTAATTTGATATACCATTGGTGAGCTGATCTGGTAAACACTGTGTTAAATCTTTCTGTTACCAATCTGTCTGGTAATTCAAAATCTTCTTTAATCATGTCAATTCCTTTGATGAATTCCATATGGTGATATTCTCCTTCACCACTGAAGTGAAGCCATTCTTTAAGTTTTAGTACTTCTTTCAAAGGTTCTTGGCCGATTTGTGGTTCCAAGTTATGGAAAGAAGTGGATAATTCATTTTTCAACTGTGAATTATCAGGATCCAATACCTGTGAATTTCAAATCCTTGTGCCCTCATTTTGATTCAGAGGTGTAGACATTCTTGGTAAGGTGTTCCATATTTATTCAATATCATTCATTTTGTTGTTGCTACACCTTTGGGAATTCCTGTATCCATGTTGGAAGGCTTGTATTAAATTTATTACTTCAATTTTATACATGTCTTCTTTATGTGTCAGTTCTTGCCATAACTATGTCTGTCTTGTATTATCAGCAGTGACTCCATTCAATTTAATTGATAATTTTGATGCTTCTTCTTGTGAAGCATCAAAAAAGATTTTCAAGGCAATGGTATATGTCTTTACTTCAGTAAATGAATTTGAAATGTCATCACGGACTTTCTTGTTATCTGTCTTGATAATATTTATGGCTTGTTTAATTCTTGTTTCAATTATGTCATCAATATTGAATTTAGAATATTTGTCTGTTAGCTCTTTAATAATGGCAGATTGTTCATTTATTTTCTTGCCAAAAGAATTATCATTATTGGAAGTTTTAATTGTTCTTAAGATGTTTTCAAAACACATGAGTGTTTCATTAATTTGGCACAGACTCAAGTTTTTTGTTTTAATGTTGTTACAAATGGCTTCATTTTTATCAGAAAGTTGTTTTTTCACATCATTTATAGCTTCATACAACTCTGGGATGGAATCAAATATGTCAGAAATCCTTTCTGGAATCTTAATCTGGCTTCCCCCTTCTTCTGTAATTCCATCATGTTTCTGGCCATCTGAAATACACTTTCCATGGCAGGGGCTTGTGCCTTCCCTTTTCCCTTGTTTTGAGCTTGTGGCTGCTTTTTCACGTTGGAATTGCTGCTGCTGGCCACTGGGGCTGGTCTTAGAACTTGCTTTGGTGGTGGTGGGTTTTTTTCCCTCCATTCTGCTGTTAAAAGAATCATATTCTTCTTTTCCATTAATGGATGCCATCCATTGAGTAACTTGCAAGTGTTGGGATGACCCAGGAGTTTTCTTAAAGTCAGGTATGAGTTCATGCAGTTTTCCCACAGATCTGCAAGGATCTGGTACTCTTTGTGCTGCAGTGCATTGTTGTAAGCCTTCTGGCTGGCTTTGTAGATGTCCACTGAGGCTGCTTGTGGCGGTGTCAGCTATTTTTGAAGGTAAAATAGTGTCATCAGCTTCAGAATTGGACAGTTCATTGTTGTGGAAGTCCTTTACTGACACTTTTCCTTCTGTATCTGATTTGCTTCTGCCATAATCACGTCTATGACCTTTTTGGGAGTGGCTTGAGGGCTTATAGCTTGCTCCTGATCTGGTTGAAGGCATATTTTATGATTAAAAGGTTTAAAATAGTAATTTTATGTCAAAAACTTACTATTTGACAAATTTTTAGCTTTCTGAAGAGTATTACTGATATCCAAGTTGATCAATTAAGAAGAAATTGGCTCTTTTTGGCTATTCTGAGTTGTAATAACAGTGCTATTATGGTCAGAACTCACAATGCTTGCAGGAATAATGCTAGTAACTGTGGAGGCTGTTTTAATATTTTCTTGTCTTACCACCTTTTCAGCCACTAAAGTTAATGAAAAAAGCCAATTAATTAAGTAAAAAAAAGGTTTTTCAAAAGAGAAATAAAAATAAAGCCTCACTTATAGTTATAAAAAGAAATTATTTTCAAGGATTTTATTGAAGTATAAGTATTGTTTATATATTTTTAAATTTTCAATATAAGAAAAAAGATTAAAACAGGTAAGAGATTATGTCACAGGTAAAATATCATGGCTGGGCCCCCAAATGTAAGGTGTGTATATGAAACTTTGATAAAATATCAAGTACATTTCCTGTCCTCAAAATTGGTATGAGGTAAATTTCTTTGAAAATAGTAAAAATAGCATTTTTAAAGAGAAAACACGCCAATTTTATTGGTTTTAACTTTGTAAGTATAAAAAAATAATATGATAAGAATTCATTGTTTTACCAACAATGAAGATTTATCCAAAAATACTCTACAAGAGATACTTAAGGCTACAAAAGAAATTTCTTCAAGAGAAATTTCAATTGGAATTAATTGAGCAAAGAACTGCAAGCAATTAGCTAAAGAAAAAAGTCTTTAAGAGGATATTTAAAGATAAAGCATGCCCAAAAGTGACCAGAGTGAATTTGGAAACAAAGTGACAAAGTTAACAGTGATGAAAGATGTTTTAATTAACTTTTGGGGTGGTTCAGGGGTAAAAATGATTACAAGAGTTACAAACAGTGATTATAATTATTTTTTCATGTGGTTAAAAGGTTTAAAATGATATAAAAATGGTGGTTGGAATCTTTTATTGATTGGTTTAACAGTGTTTAAACTAATTAAAAAAGGAAAAGATTCTAACATGAAGAGAAAAGTGGGGCAAAGAAGACATTCTTTTATAGCCATCAATTTTCTTACTCAGAGAGTAAAATTTACTCTTTTCAGTCGTGAAAAAAAGTCTGACAACACAAAAGCCAATTATGGCATCATTGAACCCTGGTTTAGATCAAAAAAGGGCTGGTTTAAGCCATTTTAGACCCTTAAATCAGCCATTACTATAGCAATACCTGGTCTGGAGCCTTCAAAACATGTCAGAATGTGTGTAAGAGGCGTAGAAACTAGTTAAAACTGTTTTTACTAACATCTTTTTATCTCAAGGGTAGTTTTACCCTCTTGGAAGCCGTTAAAACTACCCTGGTTGGTATCAAAACCTCATCATCAATTGAGTCACAGACCCTGTGACTCAATTCCAGGCCATAAGTAATGAACTTTTGCATGGACTTTGACATCTCATGCCAGTCAGCAAGAATTTTGAGGGTCTAGCTCCCCCCCAGAATTAATCTTTCCCATTTATTTTTTCTTTAATTCCTCATCATGTAATACAATTATAATTTACATATGTAATTCAATTGAGGTTTTAATTACACATCTTGAATAATTGATACCTCATATGTAAATTAAAGTTCACTTATGTAATACACATGCACATTTTGACATTTCAATTGAAAATACTTCAATTCCTCATAAGTTCTAAAGTAAACACAAAATTTGATGGTTAACACCACATGTGGTGTGAATTAAACTAAGGTTTTGTTCAAAACTAGATCCTCAACTTTACACACTATTAATCATGCAAAAAAAACCATCAAACAATCCTCAATTAGGGACTTAGAGTCATTTAAAATTAAATTCAAGGTTTGTATCTGGCCTTCAATTCAAAAATTGAGGAAGAAATCCTTATTTTATGTTGGCTCTGTGAAAGCCATTATCTGAGGCTATGTAGCTTCAACCCTTAATCCCAAATAAAAATAGAAAAAGACTTGAGAAGTTTAGGCACTTATGCCAAAACACTCATATTTAGTCTTATATATTAATGCATATTATCAAAAATGATTCAATTTTACAGAATGCCTCAATATTCAAGCAAAAGGACTCATCTATTTAATTATCTCTGGCTTTATCAAGACTAGAATCAAATGGGAATGTTTCATCATTGTGGAAAATTGGGATGATTTTTTTATTCAGAAAAGGTGCTAATGGGCTCTATCAAAGCCACATTATTTGATGTTTACTAAATCTCAAAAGGGAATTAATCTCACTTCCAGCTTCAGAAAAGAGGACTGAAAGCTCCAAGTTCATTCAAGAGGAGGGATTTCCTAGATGTATTGGATTCATAGCTGGTAGATTTATATCTGTATCACAAACACAAGGTAAATTTGGTGAGACTTATTTTGATCAAAAAATGTATGTGTGACGTTCAAAGAATTTTTAAATATATAGTTAGTGCCTACTTTATGTGATAAAGATACTTGATTTCAATTCATATTATTTTTGATTTAAAAAATGAGCCCATTCAATTTAATGTGAGCTGAACTATTTATTTACATGACTCCAACATTTATCAACATATGATCATTTAGAAATACCCTGGTTAATACTAGTCAAAATATCAGTATCTACTTTCTGATTCAGCTTATGCAAGCTAATCATATATCTTCCCATAATATAAATTTATTTTATCTCAAAATGAAGATAAAACAAGATTGAAACTTTTTCTTTCAAGATCACCAGTCTGTATATGGAATGAAAATTTCATCTGGAAAGGATGATAGTCATCATTCAGAGGAATGAGAAATCAGATTCTCAAAAAATGTGAGCCTTTGAGATATGACCACATATCCAAAAAGGTCACAACAAAATTCCTGTAATAATTATACCTATAATAATTATCTCAAAGACTAGTAAAAATACCATAAATAAGTACAAAATCTGAATTAACTCAGAATCTAGTGGGTAAACATGTGAAATAGATTACACCAACAGATTCCTCATGGTAAAATACACATATGTCATTTTTATGGCATATGTGAAAAGTCAATAATTACTGAAGAATAAGTAATAATACCTTAAAAAAGGTATAAAACCTCATTTAACTTAGAAACCAATGGAACAACATGTGAAATCAATTGGAACGTTAGATTCTCCATAAAACCACACATGAAAAAATTATACAGCTATTCTCCAAAGTCAATACTTAAGGAATTAAGCTGAATATATGCACTTTTTTGGTCAATGCATATATTCATGGTTTTTAGCTAATACCTCTTGAAATATACAAGATAGAAAAATAAACCAAAAATAAGGTCACCACGTAACTACTGTAGGAAAACAGATATGAGCTTTATTTCACAAGCTATAAACAAGGTTAAAACTTGTAATGGATTATTGATTAAAATCAATGGAGCTGTTGACCACTCTGTTGTGAAAGTGGTCCAAACTCAAAACAAAGTATACAGTGAGATTCTACCAGTTCATACGTGAATAATTATGTAATTTTTATTATAATACTCAAGGTATAGCCCCTTGAAATTATGGTTTGAAGTTTAAAATATTAAATTTTGACAGAAAAGATAAGTTACAACAAAAATTATCAAAAGATAGAGTTTCAATGATGTAATAAGATGTTCTTGGCAGCTTTATAAGGATATTCCAAGCTATCAGAATGGCTGTAGCATGTATAAATTAAAAGTTATTAATGATCAAAGTTTAAGCTTAAATTTGCTCATTTATGATCACTCACTGTAATCTTATTTCAAGTTTAACAGTTATATAAGTGATAAAACTGGTGAATAATATTATATTATGATTAATAATAATAAAATCCACAAATATTAGGTTTCTTCCAAGCCTATGATGTCATCAAAATTAGAGTTATAGTGATAACACTAAATAATGGCGTAATAATGAGATAAGATGGTTTGATCAGGACGTAATCATCACTAAACCTTAAAAGACTGATCATTTCCAGTGGATACAATCATTTCATGTCTACTAGAAGCCTACTGGACTCTAGAGGGGAGGTATTTACTATAAATAGAGCTCTTTTTACTCTAATTCCCCTCAGATACATCAAAACATTAAAACAATCAAATCAAAAGGTAAAATCTGTATCATTTATATATAAATCTTTTATATTATTAAAGAAAAAAGCTAATATTTATTATAATCATCATTTTTTTGATGTGATCACTTCAATTTTTCTACTGTTTTGCTATATCTCTCTTGAAAATCTCAAATCCACTTAAAATCAAGAAAATTTGTAATTTCTCTTATTTTTATTTGTAAATACAGTTTGAATAAGCTGCATTATCATTATTTGGTGTAAAGGTATTCAAAATTATTATATTAAGCATCAAAAGTAGGTTATTTTCTCTTATTATAATACTTTCGATCTATCATTACTATTAATATTTTCTCCAATGAATTTGAATAGTATTTATATTAATATTTAAATTTATTATTAGTAATATTATTGTTATTGATTGATTTTTATTAATAAAAAAAATTCTTTACGCCTTTATTATTTGTTGGTAACAATAATAAAGTGTTTTTAAATATATTAATTATTTTATATAAATATATTTATTTACTCAATAATAGAATTGTTTTTATGACTTAATTACATTAATTCTTTATTATCATAATTCTTTTTATCTTATTTACTTTATTTATAAGGACATTCAGAGTACAATAAGTAAAATTTTAGTAATTTTGACTTATTGTTTTATAGTCAAACCTTACATTTGGGGGCCTGGCTGTGATATTTACTTTAAAAGACCTTCAAAAAGATTATAATTGTGTTTATCCAATAATAAATTAGAATTATACACATAAAATTATATAATAATCTTATATTTATTTATTTCAAAAGCTATTTAGGCATTTGGAAAGCAATTTTACTGTCTTACACATGGTTTTTCCATCCGTAGACTTGCAACAACTTTCTTTGAGTGACTCTAGTGATTAAAAGAGATATTTTATGAATCAAAAATAATTTTATATCATAAATTAGTTTCATAATAGAATCATATTCATTTTTATTTTATTCTTTAAAAATGAAAAATATCAAACAAATATTAAAAACCAATGAAAAAAGTTATTTTTATTCATTTTTTTCATTTCTTGATTCATTCCATTTATTTAAAGATATAAAAGGACCTTTTACGTGGAAAATTTCCATATCAATAACACTTCTTATGTAAAAGACTTATATTTATTTGTCTTTTTTAGTGTTTGAAGACAATCCAACAGAAGACAACCAATCCACTGTTGAAAGATTGGTGGAAGAAATTTGCCCAAGTTCTCCAACACCAATTGTCATTAAGAAAAAGAAAGCTAAGAAATTAGACTTTCAAGGACCCACTATTCACAACCCTGAAGGTGAGTACCTCCTTTATAAATTGCCATAAGAATAATTCTTGTCCTGAAATCTTCTTATTTCCTATTTCTTAAATTATGACTACCAGAAAAGGCTCCCAATACTCCATCTAATCAGATGGAGCTATACTCAGAGGTAGAATTGATACCTCAAAAGCAAAAAGAAAATTAAATATCCCCAGTGGAACAGAATCAACACAAGGAAGTGCCTTATCCCAAAGGCAAGTCCCAGAAATGCCCATGATATCTGAACCAGAGTTAGAACTAATTATGAGTAACTCAAACAGGTACAAATCACATTAAGAGGGCTCAGATTGACATTTAAATGTGCCAGTACAAGCAGTACTACACAGTGTACAAAGACAAGGACTGGGAAATGCTGCCACAAATACACCAAGGAGTGATGAGCTCCTGGCACATCCTCAAAAGGTTCCTCAAAGAGGAGGAAATAGTGAGATACTCCAATTAATGGAAGCCACTATCATCCAAACCTTGAATCAAAAATATCAAGGAGTACCATGCCAAAAAGAAGGAGGCAACCAAGGAAGAAGCCCCAGTAGCTTATACCAGCAAGCCCCAAGCTAACCCACTTCCCCAAGAAGGGAAGAAGAACAAGAAAAAGAACTGGAGAAAATCATATTCCCAAGTTACAGGATTCCAAAAAACTAAAAAAGGTACCATGGACAATGTCTTCAACATGGCCAGAACCTTGATGGAATTCAAGGACAAGGAGGAGCAAAGAATGAGACAACCTCATTTCCCAAGAAATAGCCTTTTTCCCAGATGTTGTAAATACTTTAACAGAAATTAAAAATAGTATTTTACCTCTACAAGAAATTAAAAATAGTTTATTATCATTACAAGAAATAAATAATACTTTATCTTCTCTAACAAAAATTGTTGTACAGAATAAAAAAGAAATTGACAACATTAAATTTATTGTTGAAAATAACAAACCAAAATCTTTAATTGACAGTACTCAAAAGTTAATACATGGACAACAATAATTGTATAGATACATAAACAATATCAAAGATAAAACTTTGATAATCAATGATGACGTGAGTATTGATAATATTACAGAAAAATCAAACAAATTAAGTATTTGTGTAGAAAGATTTGAGGAAAAGACTTCATCATACCAAAAATTACTTTTAGACTATGTGGAAAAAAGTGATGAAGCAAGGATGCATTTGAAAGATGATATTCAAAGTGAAATAAGGCTTATTACTGAAAAAATGGATAAAATTAATGAGGCTAACTTAAATATGCCAGATTTATCAACCCCATTTTCTCACATAAGAAGCCCTGTTAAACCAAAGATAAGTTACCAAATCCATTCATAACAGGCTTGAGTTATCAAGACAATAAGCAAGTCTTAATGAAGGAAGCACCTCAATTAAAAGAATTGCCAACATTCACAGGAGAAGGTGAATATGACCATATGTAATTTATTAAAACAATTGACATTTTACAAGAATATTATTCCATACCAGATGAATTGATCACTGCCATATTACACTCACTATTTGAGAAATCTGCAAAAAGATGGTATTATGGAATAAGGCAGACAAATGGCAAGAATACCTGGTCTTAGTGGAAACAAGAAATAATCACCAAAGAAGCAAAAATCAACAAAATTGTGGAAACAGAGGACCACAATGATAAAAAAAGAATCTGATTCTAAAAAGGACACTGAAGAATCAGAAACTTCTGAAAGTGATGAAATTAATATAATTAATGCACAAATTAATGATATTGATTTAGTATATGAAGTACTGGATGTCAATTCAAACTTACCAAAAGTTGGAACATCTGATACAAGCCTCACAAACGTACAAGATGCTAAATTGTATAGAGCCAAACCAGAAAAAAGGTTTGGATATGCAGCTGGAAAATCAAGTATAAGTATTGTCATGGCGGAAAACCAAGAGGCAAAAGTTAACTTAGATACAGGAGCATATTGTACCTGTGTTGGTAAACATTATTTGAAAACATTTGTGCCAGATTGTGAAGAAAAACTTATACCAATACAAGGAGTAAAGTTTAGTAGTGCAAGTGAAAGCATAAAGCCCTTTGGAATAATTGACTTAACACTCATTTTACCTCATCCTTCACAATGTATCAGATAGAAAGTAGAATTTGTAGTAATGGACAACTGCACTAGTAACCATTTTATACTTGGAAATGACTACTTATCAATTTATGGTATAGATATCTCTAACCAAAAGGATAGATATTTTAATATAGGAGACAATAAAAGACAAAAATTTGAATTTTTCAATAACAAAAGACAAATTACAGTTATCAAGAATGAAGAAAAAATCCCAGAGATGGATTTTTTCATAACTGAACAGCTAAAAAAGTCATAATTCAATCATGAATTGACAGTAAAAATGAAAGAAAAATTTATTTACCTCTTATCTAAATATAAAAATGCCTTTGAAACTGACAAGGAACCACTAGGGGCCATAATTAGACATGAGGTAGACATAATCCTTAATTTAGAAAAACCTTATCCATCTCTATGAAGAAGACCAGCTTATCCAGCCAGCCCAAGAGCTAGAGAAGCTTTAGAGGTACACATTAAAGAACTAATGGACCTGGGAGTATTAAGGAAGGTAGGACACAATGAACAGGTAGAGCTCACTACACCTTTCATTATAACTTGGCATAATGGAAAATCAAGGATGGTAGGGGACTTTAGAGCCCTAGACACCTATACTATCCTTGACAGATATCCAATACCCACAATCCATGAGACATTAACACAATTATCTCAGGCTAAGTTCATCACAGCCATGGATGCCCTAAAGGTTTTTCCATCAAAATTTCTTAACAGACAATGCCAAGAAACTACTAAGGATAATACTCCACTGTGGAATTTTTGAATATCTCATAATGCCATCTGGTATAAAAAATGTACCATCCCATTACCAAAGGATGTTGAATACTATATTTCCAGAATAATTATAAGAAGAATGGCTTATTATTTATATTGATGATATCATAATTTGCTCAGAGACTCGGGACAGTCACTTATCAAGACTAGAAATAGTCTTTGAAAAATATTACAAGTAAACATGAAAATATCTCTGAAAAATTGACATTTTGGCATACAGTGAACTGAAAGCACTAGGACATGTTGTATCTGGACTAAGTTTGAGCATAGACAAAAACAAAGTAGCAGCAGTACTATTGAAACCAATGCCCCAAACTAAGAAAGAATTGCAATCATTTCTAGGATTTTCTGGTTATTACAGACAACATATAAAAGATTTTACAGGAATTGCTAAGTCATTGTATAAGCTCTGTGACCAATAGACATTCTATGAAATGACTGATGAAAGATTTAAGGCATATGAAGAATTGAAAAATTCCTTAGCAAATGCCCCATTTCCTCTAATGAACAATTGGAAACTACCCTTTAAGATATACATTGATGCTTGTGGAGAAGGACTAGGTGCTGCACTACCCCAGACACAAATCATCAATGACAAACCTGTTGAAGGACCAATTTGCTTCATTTAAACGGAAATAAAGCCAACAGAAGCAAGGTATGGAGAAAGCCAAATGGAATGCCTCTGCTTAGTGTATTCTTTGGAAAAATTACACTATTATTTAGATGGGACAGTGTTTGATGTCATTACAGATTGCAATGCTGTAAAATCGTTATTAAACATGAAAACCCCAAATAGACATATAAGATGGCAAATTTCCATCTAGGAATATAGAGGAAATATGACTATAGTTCATAAATCTGGTAATATTCATAAAAGTGCAGATGGTCTTAGCAGATGGGCTCTGGCAAATACATCTAAAAATCCAGCATGGGTACCACAGGAAGAGCACCATATAGAAGGCATATGTGTAACAGATATAGGCACAGAATTCTTCGACCAAGTTAAAGAAAGCAATAAAATGGATAAAGACTTCCATATCCTATTTCAACTTCTAATTAAAGACTGTAAAGACCCATCACTTTCATCAAAACTAGATGAAACATGTAAAAACCCATATGATGAAGGAAGATTCCACCCCCTTGATGGAATCCTTTACCATAGAACTAAACATACATGTGTTATTGCTTTAACAGATAGAACTCTAATAAACACTACACTACATGAATTTCATGATAGTTTTGCAGCTGGACATCTCTCAGAAGACAGAACACTAGAGAGGGTAAAAACCTGCTCTTAGTGGCCAAATTGGAAGAAATATGTTGCAGAATACTTCCAAACCTCTGACAAATGCCAAAAAGCAAACAGAGCCACAGGTAAAAAATTTGGAATGATGATCCAATTCCAAGAACCAAAATCCCCTTGGGAAATAGTTCACATGGATTGGGTAACAGCATTACCTCCAGGAGGAGACAGAAGTTACAATGCATGCCTAGTATTAGTTGACAGATACAGAAAAGCCCCAATGTTTTTACCATGTCAAAAGGATGATACAGCTATGGATACAGCTATAATTATATGTAATAAAGCTATTAGCCACACAGGAATATTCCAAAACATCATAAGTGATAGAGACCCAAAATTCACTTCAGCATTTTGGACAAACCTCTACAACCTGTTTGGAACAAAACTATCATTCTAAACAGCTTACCACCCCCAACCTGATGGTCTAGCAGAAAGAATGATACAGACATTAGAAGACATGATCAGAATATTCTGTGCTTATGGACTGGAACTCAAAGATTCTGATGGTTTTACCCATGATTGGTGTACATTAATACCACCTATTGAACTGGAATAGAAAACATCAATCCATTCTTCAACTGGCAAGACACCTGCAATGCTAGAAAAAGGCTGGAATACAAGACTCCTTTATGATACCCTAAAAAGGGACTTCGTGGATATACACCCAACAGCAAGTATCTTGAAGTTAATGCTTGACAAAGCAAGACACCATGCAAACAGATGTATGCAAGATTATTTCAAGTATGCAAAAGAAAGATGGGATAAAAGTCATAAACCACCTGACTTTAAAATAGGAGATGTGGTCCTAGTGTCAACTCTTAATTTCAATAATATAAAAGGCCCAAAGAAATTGAACAATTCCTTTGAAGGACCATTTATGATAAAAGCACTACATGGACCCAATGCTGTGCAATTAGAGCTCACAGGTGAGCTAATGAACAAACACCCAACTTTACCTGTAGGTCTGATAGAATATTACAGCTCAAGTGACAAGGAATTATTTCCACTAAGAAATAAACCCTCACTTGAAATACCCCCTTGAGAAGAAGGAGAAGAAAAGAAAATTGTGAAAGTCCTTAAGAAAGAAGGACAAGAAACAAAAAAGAAAGGAAATACCTTGTAAGGTATAGAAATCCAACTCAAGAATATGAATGGCTACTTGAGAGGGATATAAAAAACTCTGATAAACTATTAAGGAGGCTCAGACATGAAAAAATCCTAAAAAATAAAAAAATTAAGCATTATTGAGCTTCAAGACTAACAAATTCTATTGAAGAGGTAGGACGGTGGATGATACCCTATATAATTTACTATATCAGATTGTTGTACAATCTTTTTTGGTGGTAGGGAATGTGGGCCTTTGAGATATGACCACATATCCAAAAAGGTCACAACAAATTTCTGTAATACTTATACTTATAATAATTATCTCAAAGACTAGTAAGAATACCATAAATAAGTACAAAAGCTGAATTAAACAGGGGAAAAAAATCCACCATTAGATTCCTCATGTTAAAATACATATATTTCATTTTTATGGCATATCTGAAAAGCCAATAATTACTGAAGAATAAGTAATAATACCTTAAAGAAGGTATAAAACCTTATTTAACTCAGAAAACAATGAAACAACATGTGAACTAAGTTGTACCATTGGATTCTCCATAAAGACCAAACATGAAACAACTATACAGCTATTCTCTTATGTCAATACTTAATGAATTAAGCTGAATATATGCATTTTTTTGGTCAATGCATATATTCATGGTTTTTAGCTAATATCTCTTGAAATATACAGGATATAGAGATAAGCCAAAAGCAAAGTCACCACATAATTACTGTAAGAGCACATATATGAACTTCATTTCACATGTTACAAACAAGGTTAAAGCTTTTAATGGATTATTGATTAAAATCAATGGAGCTGTTGACCACTGTATTGTGAAAGTGGTCTAAACTTGAAAAGAAGTAGACAGTCAGATTCTAATAGCTAATACATGAATAATGATGTAATATTTATTATAATATTCAAGGTATAACCCCTTGAAATCATGATTTGAAGTTTAAAATATTAAATTTCAACAGAAAAGATGAGCTACAAGAAAAATCACCAAAAATACATTTTTGATGATGAAATAAAATGCTCTTGGCAGTTTGATAGAGACATGCAAATCTATCATAATCCACTCTAAGAATGGCTGTGGAGTTTATAACCTGAAAATTATTGATGATCAAAGTTTAATCATAAATTTGATCATTTATGATCACTCACTGTAATCATATCTTATGTTTAATATTTATATAAGTGATAAAACTGGTGAATACTATTAGATTATTATTTATACTAATAAAATCCCCAAAGTGTAGGTTTCTGCCAAGCCTATGATGTCATCAAATGTAGATTTATAGTGATAACTCTAAATAATGGCATAATAATGAGATAAGATGGTTTGATCATGACGTAATCATCACTAAACCTTAAAATACTGATCCTTTCAAGTGGATACCATCAGTACACGTCTACTAGAAGCCTACTGGACTCTTGAAGGGAGGTATTTACTATAAATAGAGCTCTTCTTACTCTATTTTCCCCTCAGATGCATCAAAACATTAAAACAATCAAATCAAAAGGTAAATTCTTTATTCTTTATATATAGATATTTTATATTATTGAAGACCAAAGTTAACCCTTATTAGAATCATCATTCTTTTGGCATGATTACTTCAATTGTTCTACTGTTTTGCTATATCTCTCTTAAAAATCTCAAATCCACTTAAAATCAAGAAAATTTGTAATTTCTCTTATTATTATTTGTTACTACAATTTAAATAAGTTGTATTTACATCATTTGGGTAAAATTATCCAAAATTATTATATTAAGCATCAAAATTACGTCATTTTCTCTTATTATAATAATTTCTCTCTATTATTACTATTAATAATTTCTTCAATTAATAGAAATAGTATTTATATTAATATATAACTTTAATATTAGTAATATTATTGTTATTAATTGTTTTTTATTAATAAAAAACAATTCTTTACGCCTTTATTATTTGTTGGTAACAATAATAAAGTGTTTTTAAATATATTAATATATTTATTTATTCAATAATATAGTTGTTTTTATGCCTTAATTATATTAATTCTTTATTATTATAATTATTTTTATCTTATTTATTTTCTTTATAAGGAAATTCAGAGTACAATAAGTAAAATATTAGTAATTTTTACTTATTTTTTCATAGTCAAACCTTACAAAAAACAAGAGGTAGAGGCATTTTTTAAATTGACTATTAGAGGTGTAATTTCACATAATTTATTTTCTCAGCTAGGAGATTATTTTTTTGAAATTTTTGAGTAAAAAGAACACCAATAACTACAGGATAATTAAGACATTCCTGGGATGAATTAAAATATTACTATGCAGAAAATGGTTTTGAAAAATATCAAAAAAACTATTCCAAAACAAATTAAAAAATTCCAAAATATACCCCATGGGTAAATGAAGATTTTTGAAAAGAAAATTGAGCTAGTTTTTTTATTTTTTGCAAAATTTCATGTGGTTATGCACAAGTGGAAAAATAATCAGAAAGAATTTGTATTTAGTAGTCAAAATGAAGTATATTTTTTGGGGGGATAATTAATTTTGAACTTCAAAATCACAATTTCTTTTTAAAAAATAAAAAAGCCAAAATTTACAAACTTTTTTCTAGGTTCAAGAAAGATTTTTTGAATTATTAATTTTGAAATAGAAAATAAAGGAGTATTTGGTAAAAATAAACAAGAAATAATCTTTATAATTTTTTTTGAGTTGATATTGGAATAAGAATAATTAAACATATTCCAAAAAGAATTTGACTACTATTTCCTTTTCTTCTTAAGTGTTTTCTAATACTTTTGGTTCCTAGCTATTTGATCTAATGATTTTTTTTCCACTTCAAAAGATGTCATTTCCATACATCTCCCAACCACTCTGAATAATTTATGATTGATTTGAAAAGAACATCCAAAATCAGTAACTGAATTATTTCAATTGAATTCAGGTGACTTTTTGAAGGTTTGATTTTTAATTTCAGATGTCTTGAAAAGAACTTCAATTATACTACGTTGTTTTCAAAAGTTCAAGTCAAAATTAAGCTAAGGAAAACTTAATTCATGTCTTGAAGGCTTGAATGGAGTTGGAATGGGAATAAAATAATTTATTCAAATAAATCAGTAAGTCTCACAAGTCCATTAATTTTTATGATTTGCATCTTTATGCGGTTTATAATGAAAGCCATCCATTTTGATAATTACATTTGAAAAGGTTTTTAAATAAGCTGAGTGATTTTTGAACCATGCAGTTTGACTAAAATTTGGTAAATTTACTTCATTCATTATTGTTTTATTTTTAATGGCTCCTGGATTACATGAATATTTTCTTCTTGCAAGAATAAAAGAGTCATAATTATTTAATTCATTCCAGCTTATATTATCTCCTTAAATATCATTAATAGTCAAATAAATTCCGCTTGAGTAAACCCCAGAAGATTTTTAAAAATCATAATCTTTTCTGAAACAAATTCCTTTCATTACTACAGAAAGTAAGCTCTTATTATTCATTTTCTGTCTATCATTACCTGATTTACACAATAAGGTAATTAATTATTGGATTTTTTGCTATAATGGCTTAATTTTATTGAATGAGTGATTTTGATAAAGCATTATTGGAAGATTTTGGTATTTGTTAGGATCAATTAATATTTCTGAGTTGTGATGACCATTCATAGCTGGGAGGGTTAACCATGTTTGATGGGTTTTTTTGGATTGGTATTATTGAGGATTGCTGACATGATTCATACTCAAATTGAAATTTTTACAAAGCTTCAATTCAAATATGTGTCATTGTTCTAACCTCTCTTTTAACTTATTTATGTAAATAATTTGAATCTTGATTACTAAGTGAATCATTATGCAAAGGTTTTGTTGTCACCAGTGTATTATCATGACTCTGAGAAAATAGGTTTATTTAAAACTGCAAGGATGAGAGGAATTGATTTAACATGATTTATAAAAAAACAAAATCAACATCCCAAAGTTCCTCACGTAAAAGAAAAATTTAAATAAAATAAGAGTTAATATTGTAATATTTAAAAAAACAATTCAAAATTAAAAATCATTAAAAAAATTACTGTTTTTCAACAAATAAACTGATTAATAGATGAGGGAATATGTGAGCCTTAGAGGTAATTTTATATACCCAAAAGACCACAAAATACAAAATTAACATATCAATATAAATAAAATGAATTTATTTATATTATTAAAATAAAAATCAAAATATAAATATAAAATTAAAAATTTAATTACAATTTAAAAATAAAATTACTTTAAATTTTGAAATTGTAAAATTACATTTATACTTGAAAAGATTAAGTAAAAATGAATTTTGAATAAAATTGTAAAATATTAAATAAATTTGGAAAAAAGTTAAATAAAAATTATTTTAACTTTTTATCCAATAAATAAACATGTAAAAATTATTTAACCATTGGATTCCTCATAAAAAATCAGGTGGGTTCACCTCTGAGTGAAATTCTTGTAACTCAACTCTAAATAAGCTTAAATTAAGTTTTACGTATTTTCAATACAAAAGTTGAAAATCCTCAAAACTATACTTTAATTCACACCACATGTGGTGTTAACCATCAATTTTTGTGTTAAAATTGAGGTGTTATGTTTAGTTTAGAAGCTATGAGGAATTGAAGTATTTTCAATTTAATTCGATTGAAATGTCAAAATGTGTGCGTGTATTACATAAGTGAACTTTGATTTACATATGAGGTGTCAATTATTACTGTATTATACTTTACAATTCAATTGAATTACATACCCAAATTACAAGTATAATACATGATGAGTAATTAAAGGTAAAAATAAATTGGAAAGATTAAAATTGGGGGGGAAAAGGAATTGTAGCTCTAAGGGGGAGCCAGACCCCGAAATTCCTTTCTGACAGGCGTCGGATGTCGAAATTCACGCAAAAGCTCATCAATTTTGGCCTGGAATTGAGTTACAGGGTCTGTGGACTCAATTGATGATGAGGTTTTGATACCAACTGGGGTAGTTTTAGCTGTTGCCAAGAGGGTAAAACTACCCTTAAGATAAAACAATCATAGTAAAAACAGTTTTAAATGGTTTATACGCCTCTTACACACATTCTTACGTGGTTTGAAGGCTCTAGACCAGGTATTGCTATAGTAATGGCTGATTTAAGGGTCTAAAATGGCTAAAAATGGCTTAAACCAGCCCTTTTTTGGTCCAAACCAGGGTTCAATGATGCCATAATTGGATTTTCTGTTGTCAGACTGTTTTTCACGACTGACAAGAGTAAATTTCACTTTTGGAATACGAAAATTGATGGCTATAAAAGAATGTCTTCTTTGCCCCACTTTTCTCTTCATGTTAGAATCTTTTCCTTTTATTAATTAGTTTAAACACTGTTAAACCAATCAATAAAAGATTCCAACCACCATTTTTAAATCATTTTAATCCTTTTAACCACGTGAAAAAATCATTATAATCATTGTTTGTAACTCTTATAATCATTTTTACCCCTGAACCACCCCAAAAGTGAATTAAAGCATCTTTCATCACTGTAAACTTTGTCACTTTGTTTCCAAATTTACTCTGGTCACTTTTGGGTGTGTTTTCTCTTTAATATTCTTTCCAAAGACTTTTTTCTTTAATTAATTTCTTGCAGTGAATTTCTCAATTAATTCCAATTGAAATTGCTCTTGAAGAAATTTCTTTTGTAGCCTTAAAATATCTCTTGTAGAGTATTTATTGTTGGTAAAACAATAAATTTTTATAATATTATTTTTTTATACTAATAAAGCTATGAACAATAAAATTGGTGTGTTTTCTCTTAAAAATAATATTTCTTACTATTTTTAATTGATTTTTACCTTATACAAATTTTGAGGACAGGAAAAGTACTTGATTTTTAATCAAAGTTTCATATCCACACCTTACATTTGGGGGCCCAGCCATGATATTTTACCTGTGACATATTTTTTTACTCTTTTTAAATCTTTTTTCTTATATTGAAAAATTTAAAAACATATAAAAAATACTTATAATCAAAAAATTCATAAAAAATAAATTTTTTTTCATATTATAAGTGAGGCTTATATTTTCATTTCTTTTCAAAAATATTCTTTTTTTTACTTAATTAATTGGTTTTTTCATTAATTTTAGTGTCTGACAACATGGTAAGACAAGAAAACATTGAAACAGCCTCAACAGTAACCAGCATTATTCCTGCCAGTACTGTTAATTCTGATCATAATAGTACTATTATTGTGACTCAGAATATTTAACCAGAGCCAATTTCTTCTGAATTAGTCAACTTAGAAATAAGTAATACTCTTCAGAAAGCCAGAGATTTGGCCAATAGTAAGTTTTTTGACGTAAAATTACTATTTTAAGCCTTTTTTTAACCATAACTATGCCTTCAACCAGGTCAGGAGCCAGCTATAACCCCTCAAGCAGCTCCCAGAAAGGTAATAGACGTGATTATGGCAGAGGCCAATCAGGTACAGAAGGAAAAGGGTCAGTTGATGACTTCCAAACAACTAAAATGGGTCATTCTGAAGCTGATAATACCATTTTACCTTCAAAAAGAGCTGACACCGCCACAACAAGCCTCTGTGGACATATACAAAGCCAGCCACAGTGCATACAACAATGCACTTCAGTTCAAGGAGTACCAGATCCTTGCAGACCTGTGGAAGAATTGCATGAATTCTTACCTGACTGTGAGAAAATTCCTGGGCCATCCCAATACTTGCAACTTGCTCAATGGATGGCATCCATTGATGGAGAAGACAAACATGATGCTTTAAATACTAGAAAGGAGGGAAAACAACCCTCCACCACCCAAACCAGTGCCAAAAACAGCCCCAGTGGCCAGCAACAGCAATTCCAATGTGCAAAAGCAGCCACAAGCTCCAAACAAGGGCAAAGGGAAGGCACCAGCCCCAAAACCTTACAGCCAGGGCTACAGAATCCCAAAGATTCAACAGGATGCCATGGAAAATGTATTTCAGATGGCCAGAACCATGATGGAATTGCAGAAGAAGGAGGAAGCCAGATTAAAATATCCAAAATGATTTCTGATACTTTTAATTGTATTCCAGAGTTGTATAAAGCTATTTCTGACGTAAAAAGTCATCTTTCTGATAAAAATACATCGATTTGTGACAATCTTAAAACAAATAAATTGAGTCTGAGCCAAATAAATGATACACTTAAATGCTTTGAAAGAGTTTTAAGAACAATAAAAACTTCCAATAATGATAATTCTTTTGGCATTAAAATAAATGAAATATCTGCCATCATTAAAGAATTAACAGATAAATATTCTAAATTCAATATTGATGACATAATTGAAACAAGAATAAAACAAGCCATAAAAACTATCAAAGAAGATAATAAAAAATCTCTTGATGATATTTCAAAATCATTTGCTGAAGTAAAGATAAATACAATTGCCTTGAAAAAGCATTTTGATACCTCAAAAGAGGAAATATCAAAATTAACAATAAAGCTAAATGAAGTTATATCTGATAATACTAAACAAACAGAATTATGGAATGAGCTTACATATAAAGAGGATGATCATAAAAAGAATGTCATAGACTCTATACAAATCTTACAACATGAATTAAGAAATTCACAAAGGTGTAACAACATTAAAATGAATGATATTGAACAATTGCTAAACACCTTGCCAAGAGTGTCTACACCTCTGAACCAAAATGAGGGAGCAAGAATTCCTAATCCACAAGTATTGGATATTGAAAATTCACAGTTAAAAGAGGAATTTTCTACTTCTTTTCATAACTTGGAACCATCAATGGGCCAAGCACTCTTGAAAGAAGTACCAAAACTTAAAGAATGGCCTCACTTCAGTGGTGAAGGAGATTATGACCATATGGAATTCATTAGAGGTATTGACATGATCAAAGAGGATTTTGAATTACCAGACAGATTGGTAACAGCAAGATTTAACACCTTTTTTACCAAATCAGCTCACAGATGGTACATCAAAATAAGACAAGCACATGGACACCAGAGTTGAACTTGGTGGAAAACCCAAATCATTAACAAATGGGCAAATGATGCTTGGAGGTTTGAAGTTGAAACAGCCTTTGAATCTGCCAAATTTAATGCTGATAAAGACAAAGATTTACCATGGTTTTGCCAACAAAAAGACAGATTAACAGCATTATATGCAGACATGTCAGAATTTATGATCCATAGAAAAATTCTGAGACAATGTGGAGGTGACTTAAAGCATGCTGTCGAAAGCAGGACTACTGAACAGTCTTCAGCAGAAGATATTATCAATATATTAGAAGAAGTAACCACCAGAACCAAAATTGGTTCTAGTAAGGTGAATCTCAAAACCAGGTTTAATACACCTTGGAAAGATTCTGTGGACAAAACCTCCAAAGAAAATTCTAGTAATATTAAGTATAAATCTGCAGATACAGTCAGAAAGCTCCATATTTGCCAAAGTACCACCCATTTGGCCAATACATGTCCAAAAAGAGGGAAAATCAATGAAATTGACATTGAAAAAGAACCTGATGTTGAAAAAGAAGACATAATTGAAGACAATTCAGATGATAAGTCATCCATATTTTCTGAATCTTCAAAAGATATAGAAAATATCAATGCCACTTTTGACATCATGGAATCTTATTCCCACTTGCCACAATTGAGCAATGGTCAACTTGATTTATCAAAAGTTCAAGATGCACAACTTATGAAAACAAAACCTAACAGGGGGAAAGGTTATACAGCTGGTAACTCCTGTATAACAGAAGTGGTGATTGACAACAAGCCCACCAAACTTTTACTTGACCCAGGAGCCTTCTGCTCTTGTGTTGGAAAATCTTTTCTTAAGACTTGTGTACCAAATTTTGAAGACCAATTTTTACCAATTGATGGTATAAAATTCAATAGTGCAAGTAATCCAATGAAAGCATTAGGAATTTTTGAGACCAATGTCATATTTCCACACATAAATGGGAATTTAAGAATCACAGTTGAATTTGTTGTTATGGAAAATTGCTCTAGTACCTATTTTATATTGGGAAATCACTATTTAATCATGTATGGGATAGAGCTGCATAACAATAAAGACATATACTTTATTATTGGAGGCAATAAGCGCCAAAAATTTGCTTTTTTACCATTTAAAAGACAAATTACAGTAAACAAAGTATCACCAGTCAACTTAGAGTTAGAGAAATTCAAGTCTGAACAGTTCAATGAGGCTGAAATAAGCCTTCATCTGACTGATAAACAAGAGAATGAACTTTCTTCCCTTTTGTATGACCACAGAGGAGCATTTGCTTCAGACAAAGAACCTCTAGGAGCAATTATTAGTCATGAAGTTGATATCATTCTTAACATTGAGAGACCTTATCCACCACTCATAAGAAGACCTGCATATCCAGCAAGTCCAAAATCAAGAGAAGCTCTAGAAATTCATATTAAAGAACTTCTGGACCTTGGTGTAATAAGAAAAGTAGGCCACAATGAAGAAGTAGAAATAACTACACCAGTCATAGTGGCATGGCATAATGGAAAATCTAGAATGGTTGGGGACTTTAGAGCTCTGAACACTTACACTGTGCCTGACAGATACCCAATACCAAAAATCCAAATTTCCCTTACTCAAGTATCTCAAGCAGTGTATATAACCACTATGGATGCCCTTAAAGGATTCCATCAAAGTGTGGAGACACCAAGAGCAAGAAAATACTTGATAATTATTGTTCATTGTGGAGTGTATGAATACTTAAGGATTCCCTTTGGTATCAAAAATGCACCTTCACACTTCCAAAGAATGATGAATGAAATCTTCCCTGAAGAACTCTCAGAGGGATGGTTAATCATTGACATTGATGACATTATTGTCTGTTCCAAAACTTGGGAGGAGCACATCTACAGATTGTCCAGAGTTTTGACAAAAATTCAATCAGTCAACATGAAAATCTCCTTGAAGAAATGCCATTTTGGATTTAAAGAACTTAAGGCACTAGGACATGTTGTATCTGGTTTTTCCCTTGGAATAGACAAAAACAAAGTTTGGGCAGTATTGCTAAAACCCATGCCTCAGAATAAGAAGGAAATTCAGTCATTGTTAGGTTTTGCAGGATATTACAGGCAGCACATTAAAGATTTTGCATCCATATCAAGACCACTTTATAAATTGTGTGACAAAGACACAGTATTTAAAATGACTGTTGACAGAGTCAAAGCTTTTGAGTCTCTAAGAGAAGCCTTGACCACTGCTCCACTCTTACTGATGCCAGACTTTAAATTGCCTTTTAAATTCTATATTGATGCATCAGGGGATGGGCTGGGTTCTGCACTTCACCAAGTTCAGATCATAAATGATAAACCTGTAGAAGGACCCATATGTTTCATATCCAGGCAGATCAAACCAGCTGAAGCCGGATATGGAGCAAGTCAAATGGAATGTCTATGTCTTGTCTGGGCCTTAGAGAAATTGAACTACTTCTTAGAGGGATGTGTTTTTGAGTTGATAACAGATTGTACAGCTGTTAAGTCACTTTTAAATATGAAAACACCCAACAGACATATGCTCAGATGGCAAATAGCCATACAGGAAAACAGAGGCAATATGACTATTGTTCATAAGGATGGGAATATTCATAAGAATGCATATGGACTAATCAGATGGCCATTACCAAATAATATTGATAATCCTGCTTATGTGCCAGAAGAAGCTTCACCACAAATCCCAATAGAAGGAATAAGTGTTACAGACTTGAACACCACCTTCTTTGAAGAATTCAGGAATAGTTACACTCAAGATAAGAATTGTAGCATCTTATGCCAATTACTTAACAAAGACTGTAAAGACAACTCTCTAATACATGCCTTGGATGAAGTATGGAAAAACTCTTATGATGAAGGAAGATTTCACCTACTGGATGGTATAATTTACCACAGAACCAAGCACACATGTGTCATGACAGTTGTAGACAGGTCATTAATCAATCTTGTACTGAAAGAATGCCATGATAGCCCCTTTTCAGGACATCTGTCTGAAGACAGAACAAGAGAGAAAGTAAAGAACTGAATATGGTGGCCAATGTGGCAAAAAGATGTTGCAGAGTATTGCAAAACCTGTGACAGATGTCAAAAAGCAAATAAATCCACTGGCAAAAGACTTGGAAATATGATCAAAGTCCAAGAACCCAGCAGACCTTGGGAAATTGTCCATATGGATTGGGTAACTGGCCTACAACCAGGGGGTGACAGGAGTTACAATGCTTTCCTAGTAATTGTGGACAGATTTAGTAAAACTCCAATCTTTTTGCCATGTCACAAAGATGATACAGCCATGGATACAGCTCTTCCAATATGGAATAGAGTAGTATCATGGACTGGAATATTTACAAATATCATTAGTGACAGAGATCCTAAATTCACCTCAGCACTGTGGACAAATCTTCACCAGCTATTTGGGACAAAATTATCCTTCGCCACAGCCTACCACCCACAAACTGATGGCCTGGCTGAAAGAATGATACAAACCTTAGAAGATATGGTGAGAAGATTTTGTGCATATGGCCTTGAATTTAATAATAGTGATGGTTTCACCCATGATTGGTGTACTCTTCTACCCGCACTGGAACTGGCATACAAAACTTCCATTCATGCCAGTACCAATGAGACTCCTGCTATTTTTGAAAAAGGATGGAATCCCAAATTACCCCAAGATTCTTTAAGGAAAGATTTGGTTTAAATACATCCTACAGCTGCCAGCTTCAAAGGAATGCTAGACAGAGCCAGAAAGCATGCAGTAAGGTGCATGGAAGACTCATTTGCATATATGCTAAAGATAAATGGGACAAATCTCATGCCACTCCAGATTTCAAGGTAGGGGATTTAGTACTAGTATCCACTACAAACTTCAATAACATCAAAGGATGTAAAAAGCTCAAAGACTCCTTTACAGAACCTTTTGTCATTAAAGCCCTCCATGGGGAAAATGCTGTTGAAGTAGAATTATCTGAAGGACTTAGTAATAAGCATCCTACATTTTCAGTGAGCTTGGTGAAGCTATATAAATCTAGTGATGCTGAGAAATTTCCCTTGAGGAATAAAGTTCCCCAAGATATACCTCCTATTGAGACATCTGGCACTAAGAAAATTACCAAAGTTCTTAAAGAAAGAAAATCAAGAACCAAGAAAGTGAGGGAATACCTTGTTAGGTATGGTGACCCAACTTGTGAAGATGAATGGTTAGAGGAAAAAGATATACCAGAATCTACCAAACTCCTCAGGAGATTCAGACACACTAGAAATACCAATATTACAAAGTAATATTCTTTTTTAGGGGGAGGGAATGTGAGCCTTAGAGATAATTTCATATACCCAAAAGACCACAAAATACAAAATTAACATATAAATATAAATAAAATGAATTTATTTATATTATTAAAATAAAAATCAAAATATAAATACAAAATTAAAAATTTAATTACAATTTAAAAATAAAATTACTTTAAATTTTGAAATTGTAAAATTACATTTATACTTGAAAAAATTAAGTAAAAATGAATTTTTAATAAAATTGTAAAAAATTAAATAAATTTGGAAAAAAGTTGAATAAAAATTATTATAACTTTTTATCAAATAAATAAACATGTAAAAATTATTTTACCATTGGATTCCTCATAAAAAATCAGGTGGGGTCACCTCTGAGTGAAATTCTTGTAACTCAACTCTAAATAAGCTTAAATTAAGTTTTTAGTATTTTAAATACAAAGGTTGAAAATCCTCAAAACTTTAATTTAATTCACACCACATGTGTTGTTAACCATCAATTTTTGTGTTAAAATTGAGGTGTTGTGTTTAGTTTAGAAGTTATGAGGAATTGAAGTATTTTCAATTGAATCAATTGAAATGTCAAAATGTGCGCGTGTATTACATAAGTGAACTTTGATTTACATATGAGGTGTCAATTATTACTGTATTATACTGTACAATTCAATTGAACTACATATGTAAATTATAAGTATAATACATGATGAGTAATTAAAGGTAAAAATAAGTTGGAAAGATTAAAATTGGGGGGGGAAGGAACTCTAGCTCTAAGGGGGAGCCAGACCCCCAAAATCCTTGCTGAAAGGCGTGGGATGTCAAAATTCACGCAAAAGTTCATCACTTTTGGCCTGGAATTGAGTTACAGGGTCTGTGGACTCAATTGATGATGAGGTTTTGATACCAACTGGGGTAGTTTTAGCTGTGGCCAAGAGGGTAAAACTACCCTTAAGATGAAACAATCATAGTAAAAAACAGTTTTAAATGGTTTCTACGCCTCTTACACACATTCTGACGTGTTTTGAAGGCTCTAGACCAGGTATTGCTATAGTAATGGCTGATTTAAGGGTCTAAAATGGCTAAAAATGGCTTAAACCAGCCCTTTTTTGGTCTAAACCAGGGTTCAATGATACCATAATTGGCTTTTCTGTTGTCAGACTGTTTTTCACGACTGACAAGAGTAAATTTTACTTTTGGAGTAAGAAAATTTATGGCTATAAAAGAATGTCTTCTTTGCCCCACTTTTCTCTTCATGTTAGAATCTTTTCCTTTTATTAATTAGTTTAAACACTGTTAAACCAATCAATAAAAGATTCCAACCACCATTTTTAAATCATTTTAATCCTTTTAACCACGTGAAAAAATCATTATAATCATTGTTTGTAACTCTTATAATCATTTTTACCCCTGAACCACCCCAAAAGTGAATTAAAGCGTCTTTCATCACTGTAAACTTTGTCACTTTGTTTCCAAATTCACTCTGGTCACTTTTGGGCGTGTTTTCTCTTTAATATTCTTTTGTAAGACTTTGTTTCTTAATTAATTGCTTGCAGTTCATTGCTCAATTAATTCCAATTGAAATTGCTCTTGAAGAAATTTCTTTTGTAGCCTTAAAATATCTTTTGTAGAGTATCTTTTGGATAAATTTTTATTGTTGGTAAAACAATAAATTTTTATAATATTATTGTTTTATACTAATAAAGTTATAAACAATAAAATTGTAGTGTTTTCTCTTAAAAATAATATTTCTTACTATTTTTAATTGATTTTTACCTTATACAAATTTTGAGGACAGGAAAAGTACTTGATTTTTAATCAAAGTTTCATATCCCCACCTTACAGAATAGGGAAGGAAGAATTGAAATTAAATGAAAAGGAAATTATTGGGGCTCTTGATTTGCCTCCCATGCTGAAGAGATGAAATAAAGTTTTCAATCAATTTGAAATTAATTGAGTAAGCTTTAGGGATCAGAAAATTTGTCAATCAAAAAAATACACATTTAATTTAAATAAATTAGGCTAGCCATAGAAATTTCAAACCAATTTGGATAGGCATAGCAAGCAAGAAAAGAGTGAATTTTTAATTTATTATGCAAGGCCTTTGGGTGAAAAAAACAAGAAAAATCTGAATTTATTTTAAATTGTTTTGTATTTACCTTGGGGTTAAAAAACAACAAGTCCCCAATTTATTTAAAATCAGTTTGCCAGGTGATGGGAGTAAAAGAATTAAAGAAGCAAAATAAATTTTAAATTGGTTTGGCTATTCTTGGAGAGACTAGAGGGTCCTTTTGGAGGGATGATGGGAGGGTGTAGCTTGAGGATATTGATGTAAGGCTTCAGGTGAAAGGTGGCAATAGTGATGTTGATTAAATAATCAAAAATAAAAATAAAGAAAAACTCACCTACTAATAGATCAAAAACTATAAAATTAAAACTTTTGATTGAATAAAATAATAAAATTCAAAACAAAAAAATTAATAAATAAAATTAGTAAGTTATCAAAAAGAATTCAAAAACAAACAAACCTAAATCTTAATTATAAAATAAATTTGATAAAATAAAAATACATTTAGAGATTAATTAACATTTGGATTAGCTGTAATTTTTTGAAATGAGGAGTATTTAAAGCTGTGAGGTTTGGATTTGTATTGAAAGGAGAAATAAAAAAATCAATTCATTTTTAAATTATATTTGATTTTTTATTTTTAAGTTAAGAAAATTGGTTCTTAATTTTGTTCTGATTTGAATAGAACAACAACAGAAGAAAATTGAATTTGAAGGATTGTTTTTAAAAGTGAGGAGGATTAAATCGATTCAAGTTTTTATTTGAATTTTCATTTTAATTGAAGAAAAAATTAAAAAAATTAAAATTTGATTTTGAGTTTTTTAAAGTGGAGAAGATTTAACTTTATTACCTTTTGAATTCAATTGAAAAATACAATAAAAACAAAGCAAAAAAAAATTTATTTTTTATTTTCAAGGGATGAGGATGGTATTTTTCAAATTACAATTTGTAATGAATGAGAGAATTGAATTTCAAAAAAAATTGATGAAAGCTTTTTTGATTAAATAATTTTTTTAAAAAAATGAAAATTGACAATTAAATATAAAAAATTAAAAACATATGGGATACAATTTTTATATTGATTTTTTGAATATAAAGTTGGTAAATTCTTTTCATTATTTGTTCAAATAAGTTTTAATTGAAAACTTTCAAATTTTGGCTAAAAACCCTTTCAACCTTGGACACATTCAAACCTCCAGAAGCCCCAGAATTTCTGATTTAATTTCAATTTAAAATGAATAAATTACTGATTTTTGAAATGAAAACATTAATTGTAAAAAAAATCAGAAATAATCAGATAATTCAAATAAAAAACATGAAGTTAAGATTTATTTATTAAATAAAATATTTTTCAGCCTCTAAAAAAGGTAAAGATGAGACCAATGGAGAAATAGCACGATGCATATCATGTCTTTTTCTTCTGAACTCCAATTATTTATGACATTTCTCCTTTGAAAATTCTTTTATAAGGACTTTTTTCTTCTCTTCAAATTCAATTTGGTGTTGTTCCTGTTTCTCCACAAAGACTTGGTGTTCCATTTTCTTATCCTATTCATATTTAAATTTAATCTCATTTGAAGCCTTATCTTCTTCAAACTTCTTTGAGACTTTAGCTCTTTCTCTCTCCCCTTAGTTTTTGTCACACTCCAATTGCTTCATGGCATATAAAATAAGGAACGAGAGTTTGAAATTTATCATTCCAAAAGAATTATGCTTACTTTGTTGGAAGTTTTTCAACAGATTGGTATAAAATGGTGAAAGAAAATCCATTAATCATTTACCACCTCGACTTTGCCCATTAAAATTGAGCTTTGCCATTCACTTTTTGGTTTTGAATGGACCAACCGCAGGTTTCTTTGTATATATCTTAAATTGATACAGCTCTTCACTAAGTGCTGTGTTATATTAAGCACAAAATATAATTCTTACATTGTGATCAACCATATTTGTTTCCTCTATTAAATCCACCTATTCAAGTTCATTATCATCATTTCTTTCAATAATATAGGTCAAAATAAAAGATTATATGATAAACCAAGCCATGAATAAATTCAACAAAGCTGAAGGAATATAAATCCTTACCTGAAAAGTTGGATAAATGTTTTCTTCATTATTTTTGATGGATTTGAATTCTTGAGAATACTAGCTTGAGATTGGGGCCAGATGTGGCTTATTCCCAAATAAGGAATCTATTTCATAGTAGCATGAATGCATTATTTCTAATTTATTAGCAATTTTCTTTAACCCTTGATTTTCATCTTCTTTGGAAATACCTGCACCTTTAATATTTTTAAATATTGGTACTATGAAGTTTTTTTCACATATGTTCCACATTGGTCACAAATACTTTATAAATTAACATTCAAGCTCTTATGGGACTTATTATTAATCTCAATAGCCATGAGCTGGAATCCATTATGATTTCTTGATGGAGTTTGAGCCGCTAGTTCAAAAGAAGTAATTAAATTTTGCCTTTCTCTTCATCCATTTAGCTATACAGAAGGAATTGGCCTGTGCTAGATGGCCCAAAGGTTGTAAATATGTGCTCTTATAATTTTATACTTAGTTGATTGGGGATTCTTTTGGGGGGGAATCGATATTGGGTAATTTTAAAACCCAAAAAAGAGGAATTTGATACAACAAAGAGATATGAATGCTATGTGATCAACAAGAGATTAGGGAGTTGAATTCAATATGAAAAATCAAAAAGAAAAAAGTTGAGGAATAAGATTTCAAAGAAATGATGAAGTTTGTATTTGTAAGGTGTGGATATGAGACTTTGTTAAAATATCAAGTACTTTTCCTGTCCGCAAAATTTGTATAAGGTAAAATTATTTAAAAATAGTAAGAAATAGTATTTTTAAAAAGAAAAAATGCCATTTTCTTGTTCTTAACTTTTTAAGTATAAAGCAATAATATAATAAAAATATATTGTTTTACCAACAATAAAGATTTATCCAAAAATACTCTACAAGAGATATTTAAGGCTACAAAAGAAATTTCTTCAAGAGCAATTTCAATTGGAATTAACTGAGCAAAGAGCTGCAAGCAACTTATTAAAGAACAAAGTCTTTAAAAAGATATTTAAAGAGAAAACAAACCCAAAAATGACCAGAGTTAATTTTGAAACAAAGTGACAAAGTTAACAGTGATGAAAGATGCTTTAATTCACTTTTGGGGTGGTTCAGGGGTAAAAATGATTATAAGAGTTACAAACAATGATTATAATGATTTTTGAACATGGTTAAAAGGTTCAAAATTATATGAAAAGGGTGGTTGGAATCTTTTGTTGATTGATTTAATAGTGTTTAAACTAATTATAAAAGGAAAAGATTCTAACATGAAGAGAAAAGTGGGGCAAAGAAGACATTCTTTTATAGCTATCAATTTTCTTGCTCCAAAAGAAAATTTTACTCTTGTCAGTCGTGAAAAATAGTCTGACAACAGAAAAGCCAATTATGGCATTGTTGAACCCTGGTTTAGACCAAAAAAAGGGCTGGTTTAAGGCATTTTTTGCTATTTTTAGTCATTTTAGACCCTTAGATCAGCCATTACTTTAGCAATACCTGGTCTAGATCCTTCAAAACACGTCAGAATGTGTGTAAGAGGCATAGAAACCTGTTAAAACTGTCTTTACTAACATTGACTTAACTTAAGGGTAGTTTTACCCTCTTGGCAGCAGTTAAAACTACCCTGGTTGGTATCAAAACCTCATCATAAATTGAGTCACAGACTCTGTGACTCAATTCCATTCCAAAATTAATGATCTTTTGCATGGATTTTGACATCCCACGCTGGTCAGAAAGGACTTTGGGGATCTAGCTCCGCCTTAGAGCTACAGTGTCTTTTCCCCCCCAAAATAAATCTTTCCAATTTATTTTTTCTTGAATTCCTCATCATGTAATACAATTATAATTTACATATTTAATTCAATTGAGTTTTTGATCACACATCTGTAATAATTGATACCTCATATTTAAATTAAAGTTCACTTATGTAATACACGTGCACATTTTGACATTTCAATTGAAAATACTTCAATTCCTCATAACTTCTAAACTAAACACAACACCTCAATTTTAACACAAAGAATTGATGGTTAACACCACATGTGGTGTGAATTAAATTAAGGTTTTGAGGATTTTCATACTTTTGTATAAAAAATACTAAAAACTTAATTTAAGCTTATTTAGAATTGAGTTACAGAAATTTCATCCAGAAGTGACCCCACTTTATTTTTTGTGATGAATCCAATGGTGTGATAATTTCTTTATGTTTATTTATTGGATAAAAAGTTATAATATATTTTATATAGCTTTTTACCAAGAATATTTTGATTTCATAATTTTTATTAATAATTCATTTTTACTTAATTTTTACAAGTAAAAATGTATTGCCATAATTTTAACTTCAATTGTAATTTTCATTTTTAAATCATAAGTAAATTTTTTTTTTAAATATAAATTTGTATTTATATTTCAATTTCTATTTGTATTTGTTTCATATTTCATCATTTGTGGTCTTTTGGGTATATGAAAATACATCTAAGGCTCACATTCCCTCCCCCTAAAAAAAGAATATTACTTTGTAATATTGTTATTTCTAGTGTATCTGAACCTTCTGAGAAGTTTAGTAGCTTCAGTTATGTCTTTTTCTGGAAACCATTCTTCTTCACAAGTTGGGACACTGTACCTAACAAGGTATTCCCTTACTTTGTTGGTTCTCAACTTTCTTTGTTTGTGAACTTTAAAAATTTTCTTACTACCAGATTACTCAATAGGTGGTATAACTTGGGGAACTCTATTCCTCAAGGGGAATTTTTCATAATCACTAGATTTATATGGCTTTATCAAGATCACTGTAAATATAGGATGCTTATTGCTAAGTTCTTCAGATAACTCTACTTCAACAGCATTTTCTCCATGGAGGGCCTTAATAAAAAAAGGTCCTGCAAAGGAGTCTTTCAGTTTTTTACATCCTTTGATGTTATAGAAGTTGGTGGTGGATACAAGAGCTAGGTCCCCCACTTTGAAATCTGAAGTTGCATGTGATTTATCCCATCTGTCCTTAGCATATTCAAAAGAGTCTTCCATGCACCTTACTGAATGCTATCTAGCTTTTTCTAGCATTCCCTTGAAGCTGGTAGCTGTGGGATGTATTTCAATCAAACCTTTCCTAAAGGAATCTTGAGGTAATTTGGGGATCCATCCCTTTTCTAGGATAGCAGTAGTTTGATTGGTACTGGCATGGATTGATGTTTTATATGCTAATTCGAGTTCTGGCAACAGAGTACACCAATCATGGGTAAATCCATCACAATCTTTTAATTCAAGGCCATATGCACAAAATCTTCTTACCATGTCCTCTAAGGTCTGGATCATCCTTTCAGCCAGACCATCAGTTTATGGGTGGTAGGCTGTAGAGAAGGACAGCTTAGTGTCAAATAATTGGTGAAGATTTGTCCATAGTTCTGAAGTGAATTTGGGATCCCTGTCACTAAGGATATTTGTAAATATGCCAGTCCATGACACTAATCTATTCAATATCAGAAGAGCTGTATCCATGGCTGTATCATCTTTGTGACATGGTAAAAAGATTGGAGTTTTACTGAATCTGTCTACAATCACTAGGAAAGCATTATACCTTCTGTCACCTCCTGGTGGTAGGCCAGTTAACTAATCCATATGGACAATTTCCCAATATAAAATGCGTGCTAGGGCAGTTTTCCATAACAACAAACTCAACTGTGATTATTGAATTCCCATTAATGTGTGGGAATATGAAATTGGTCCCAAAAATTTCTAATTGTTTCATTGGATTACTTGAACTATTGAATTTTATACCATCAATTGGTAACAATTGGTCTTCAAAATTTGTGTAAGATGTGACTATGAAACTGATGATAATATTACTATTAATCAACAGTACTATGTCTGTTCTTATGAAATATAATAATAAAAAATTATTATAACCACAATTAAATAATTATAAAATTATTTCTTTCACGTGTTATACACTACTAGTGATTATAACAGTGAGCAGTAATTGTCTACAAGAATCAATTACAAGAAGAATTTAATAATAAAAACTTCTTTCATTAAAATAATAAATTATTTTAATATATAATTATCTTTTACAAGAATAATTATAAAGATAATTCTTGAAGAAAACTATTACTAGAGAAAAACTTTAAGAATTAAAGATAAATGACTCACTAATACTCCAAAGAACTTATTGATAGATAAAAGTAGAGAAATTTGATGTAGAATTGTGGATTTAAGGGATCAAAAGGATTTATAACAGTATTACAACAATATATAGTTGGGCTCTATGATTTCACGTCTTTCTGGTTGATTCTGAAAGATTTAAAACACTTAAGAATAGCTTTAACTAATACTTACTTGTTGGTAATAATGATTTAATAAATTGATAAGATGATGTGGAAAAAACAGCAAGAGGAGGCCTCTTTTAAGTCAACAACAGCTCACAGAGGCGTGCCATGGAGCAAACTGAAAAACCAGTGAGTGAGAGAACAATAAACCCTTTTGGTTTATTGATTGCATCATTATTTGTCACATAACATTATCATAATTACTTATTTGATGCTCTTACGTGACTACCAACCCCAATATGGTTAAGAATAAAAGGAGTAACACTTGTAAATCTTCTTTTATTCTAAAATAATCATTGATTTCTCAAATTTATCAATGTTATTGCCAATTTCATCACAGGTTGTAATTACTGTGAATTTTTGAAGATTCAGTGTTTCACGTAGAATAACCAAAAATGGACTGTAAGTAAAACGTTTAATTTTACTAGTAAAACTGTAATTCTTTTTGGTTGTACCATATATAATACATTTCTCCTTTAGTCCTGAAGGTTTCAGAAAGATTAATTAAGAATTGTATTTTTAATGAATTTTTGAAGTTTTTACCTCATTTCTATGTAGAATTGCAAATAGCAGTGTTTTGCTGGTTGCTATGAGGTAAATCAATGAATATGGGTCCCAAAAGGGTTTCAATTACTCTTTTGGGGTTTATCCATGGAAAGTCATTAGTAATTGACATGGTTACAGGAGTGTAGGTAGCTAATTACCTCCTTGGCACGTCAAAATAGCAGGTTATTTGCTATTTTCATATGATTACAGTAGGTGTAACTTGGTAACCAAGTTCCCAAAGAGTTTTGGTTTACCAATTGGGCCAAGATGAGCCATGGATCCATGCTCTGGAGCTATCCACGCCTCTGAGGCCTCAGAAGTTGGGTACCCTGGCTCTCTTTGATGTCTTTTGTCCCCCTTGCCTATTTTTTACGTCAAAATAGTAATTTAAGCTTAAAGTGAGATATCCACTATGGGTGTACCAAAAGTCCATGTAAGAATACCATGATATTAAGTGCTCAAAACATGCATAACACTATTCTTAGTGTATATGTAACATGGGATTTCTCACTTTCCCATTATTTTGGCTAAAAATCAAGAAAAACAAAAATTTTCATGGATCTTTTATGTGGTATTGAAGTATTTTCCATTTTACCACCTCAAATACTTAAATTGAGCTTATTCACTCTATGGAGCTACCCTAGGTGAATTTTTGTGTAGAATCCAGATCTGGTCTTAAATCCATGGATTTACTTACTCAATAAAAAGTTATTCATCTTTTCTGAAATTGAAAATGATGAATTTTGGATATATGCATGACTTATGAGTTGTGCATAATTCAAAATTTCTTTTTAGGATAATTGTGGCCTATTTGGGTATGTAAAATATACCTCAAGGCTCACAATTTGGCACACAATTTTCAAGAAAAGATTTACCAACACAAGAGCAGAAGGCTCCTGGGTCAAGCAAAGTTTTAGTGGGCTTGTTGTCAATCACCACTTCTGTTATACAGGAGTTACCAGCTGTATAACCTTTTCCCCTGTTTGGTTTTGTTTTCATAAGTTGTGCATCTTGAACCTTTGATAAATCAAGTTGACCATTGCTCAATTGTGGCAAGTGGGAATAAGATTCCTTGATGTCAAAAGTGGCATTGATATTTTTTATATCTTTTTAATATTCAGAAAATATTGATGACTTATCATCTGAATTGTCTTCAATTATGTCATCTTTTTCAACATCAGGCTCCATTTCAATATCAATTTCATTGATTTTCCCCCTTTTTGGAGATTTATTGGCTAGATTGGTGGTGCTTTGGCAAATATGGCACTTTCTGACTGTATCTTCAGATTTATACTTATCATTATTAGAATTTTCTTTGGGGTTTTTGTCCACATAATCTTTCCTAGGTGTATTAAACCTTATTTTGAGATTCACCCTACTAGAACCAATTTTGGTTCTGGTGGTTACTTCTAATATATTGATAATATCATCTGCTGAAGATTTTTCAGTAGTCCTGCTTTTGACAACATGCTCTAAGTCACCTCCACATTGTCTCAGAATCTTTCTCCAGATCAGAAATTCTGACATGTCAGGGTATAATGCTTTTAGCCTGTCTTTTTGTTGGGAAGACCATGGTAAGGCTTTTTCTTTATCAGCATTGAATTTTGCACATACAAAAGCTGTCTCAACCTTGAACCTCCAAGCATCATTGGCCCATTTGTTGATAATTTGGGTTTTCCACCAAGTCCAGCTTTTGTTTCCATGTGCTTGTCTCAATTTGATATACCATCTGTGAGCTGATCTGGTAAACAAGATGTTAAATCTAGCTGTTACTGATCTTTCTGGTAATGCAAAATCTTCTTTGATCATGTCAATACTTCTGATAAATTCCATATGGTCATATTCTCCTTCACCACTGGAGTGAGGCCATTCTTCAAGTTTTGGAACTTCTTTCAAGAGTGCTTGGCCCATTGATGGTTCCAATTTATGAAAATAAGTAGAAAATTCATTCTCTAACTGTGAATTTTCAATATCCAATACTTGTGCATTGGGAATCCCTGTACCCTCATTTTGATTCATAGGTGTAGACATTCTTGGTAAGGTGTTTAGAAGTTGTTCAACATTATTCATTTTACTATTTTTACACCTTTTTGAATTCCTTACTTCATGTTGCAAGCTTTGTTTAGAGTTAATCACATTTTTTTTATGATCATCCTCTTTATATGTCAGCTCATTCCGTAATTCTGTTTGTTTAGCATTATCAGAGATAACCTCATTTAACTTTATTGTTAATTTTGATATTTCCTCTTTTGAGGTATCAAAACACTTTTTCAAGGCAATTATATGTGTATTTACTTCAGTAAATGATTTGGAAATATCATCAAGAGATTTCTTATTCTCCTCTTTGATAGTACTTATGGCTTGTTTTATTCTTGTTTCAATCATGTCATCAATATTGAATTTAGAATATTTGTCTGCTAACTCTTTAATAATGGCAGATTATTCATTTATTTTATTGCCAAAAGAATTATCATTATTGGAAGTTTTAATTGTTCTTGAAACTTCTCCAAAACACATAAGTGTTTCATCAATTTGGAACAGACTCAAGTTGTTTGTTTTAATGTTGTTAAAAATTGTTTCATTTTTATCAGAAAGATGGTTTTTCACATCATTCATAGCTTGATACAACTCTAGGATGTAATCAAATATGTCAGAAATCATTTCTGGAATCTTAATCTGGCTTCCTTCTTCTTCTGTAATTCCATCATGGTTCTGGCCATCTGAAATACATTTTCCATGGCATCCTGTAGCCCTGGCTGCAGGGCTTTGGGGCTGGTGCCTTCCCTTTGCCCTTTTTTTGAGCTTGTGGCTGCTTTTTCACATTGGAATTGCTGCTGCTGGCCACTGGGGCTGGTCTTGGCACTTGCTTTGGTGGTGGAGGGTTGTTTTTCCTCCATTCTGCTGTTAAAAGAATCATATTCTTCTTATCCATCAATGGATGCCATCCATTGAGTAACTTGCAAGTGTTGGGATGACCCAGGAGTTTTCTTACAGTAAGGTATGAGTTCATGCAGTTTTTCCACAGATCTGCAAGGATCTGGTACTCTTTGTACTGCAGTGAATTGTTGTAAGCCCTCTGGCTGGCTTTGTAAATGTCCACTGAGGCTCCTTGTGGCAGTATCAGCTCTTTTTGAAGGTAAAATAGTGTCATCAGCTTCAGAATTTGACAATTTATTGTTGTGGAAGTCTTTTACTGACCCTTGTCTTTCTGTATCTGATTGGGTTCTGCCATAATCGCATCTATGACCTTTTTGGGAGCTGTTTTGGGGCTTATATCTTGCTCCTGATCTGGTTGAAGGCATGGTTTATGATCAAAAAGGTTTAAGATTGTAATTTTACGTCAAAAACTTACTATTTGCGAAATTTTTAGCTTTTCTGAAGAGTATTACTGATATCCAAGCTGATCAATTCAGAGGAGATTTGCTCTTGTTGGCTATTCTGAGCTATAATAACAGTGCTATTATGATCAGAAATTACAGTGCTTGCAGGAATAATGCTAGTAATGGTGGAGGCTGTTTCAATATTTTCTTGTCTTACTACATTTTCAGATGCTAAAATTAATGAAAAAAAATCCAACTAATTAAGTAAAAGAGTTGTTTAAAAAGAGAAGAATAAAAAAAAGCCTCACTTATAATTATAAAAAGAAATTATTTTTTAAGGATTTTTTGAATTATAAGTATTTTGTTTATATATTTATAAATTTTCAATATAAGAAAAAAGATGAAAAAAAGTAAAAAATTGTGTCACAGGTAAAATATGATGGCTGGGCCCCCAAATTTAAGGTGTGGATATGAAGCTTTGATAAAATATCAAGTACTTTTCCTGTCCTCAAAATTTGTATAAGGTAAAATTATTTAAAAATAGTAAGAAATAGTATTTTTAAAGAGAAAACACGCCAATTTTATTGTTTTTAACTTTATAAGCATAAAACAATAATATAATAACATTTGTTGTTTTACCAGCAATAAAGATTTATCCAAAAATACTCTACAAGAGATATTTAAGGCTACAAAAGAAATTTCTTCAAGAGAAATTTCAATTGGAATTAATTGAGCAAAGAACTGCAAGCAATTGATTAAAGAACAAAGTCTTTAAAGAGATATTTGAAGAGAAAACAAACCCAAAAATGACCAGAGTTAATTTGGAAACAAAGTGACAAAGTTAACAGTGATGAAAGATACTTTAATTCACTTTTGGGGTGGTTCAGGGGTAAAAATGATTATAAGAGTTACAAACAATGATTATAATGATTTTTTAACATGGCTAAAAGGTTCAAAATTATATAGAAAGGGTGGTTGGAATCTTTTGTTGATTGATTTAATAGTGTTTAAACTAATTATAAAAGGAAAAGATTTTAACATGAAGAGAAAAGTGGGGCAAAGAAGACATTCTTTTATAGCTATCAATTTTCTTACTCCAAAAGCAAAATTTACTCTTGTCAGTCGTTAAAAACAGTCTGAAAACAGAAGAGCCAATTATGGCATCATTGAACCCTGGTTTAGACCAAAAAAGGGCTGGTTTAAGCCATTTTTTGCTATTTTTAGCCATTTTAGACCCTTAGATCAGCCATTACTATAGAAATACCTGGTCTAGAGCCTTCAAAACACGTCAGAATGTGTGTAAGAGGCGGAGAAACAAGCTAAAACTGTTTTTACTAACATTGTTTTAACTTAAGGGTAGTTTTGCCCCCTTGGCAGCAGTTAAAACTACCCTGGTTGGTATCAAAACCTCATCATCAATTGAGTCACAGACCCTGTGACTCAATTCCAGGCCAAAAGTAAAGAGCTTTTGCATGTATTTTGACATCCCACACCAGTCAGCAAGGATTTTGGGTGTCTAGCTCCCCCTTAGAGCTAGAGTGTCTTTTCCCCCCCCCCAGAATTAATCTTTCCAATTTATTTTTTCTTCAATTCCTCATCATGTAATACAATTATAATTTACATATGTAATTCAATTGATTTTTTAATTACACATCTTTAATAATTGATAATTCATATGTAAATTGAAGTTCACTTATGTAATACACGCGCACATTTTGACATTTTAATTGAAAATACTTCAATTCCTCATAACTTCTAAACTAAACACAACACCTCAATTTTTAATAAGAAAATTCCAAGTGAAGCAAATCTCGCTTGCGGGTCAGTTCCATTTCTGTCACCTCCAATAATGAGAGGTGAGGAAAAGGAATTTGATTCAAGACCGCAAGCGGCTTTTAAGGTACAACTAGACAACTGTGGCGCATCATACCCGTGCAGTGTGGTTATGTATATACATGTTGAGACTTTTTCTATAAGCATGATTTGATCATCGCAAGGACGCAGTGTCTGAATCTTAACAGCTACCCCAAAAATTTGAAACATCACCCATTGATTCCCTGCAAAGGGAGGGCTCTGAGGAGGGTCGGTCCGGAAAGCCTCTTGGTCAGTGCGTCGGCCTGCATTTAACCCATTTTTACCCTTATAACTGTGATGTAATGCTTGTGAATTTTATTGTTTACAAATAAAAATGCCTGGCCCAGGTACCACATGCGCTTCCTTGACTTATTGTCAATTGATACTTGGACTGCGGCCTGGTTGTCGAAATCGCCAACCAGTTGCTTCAGTTGATTAATTGCCTGTACCAGGTGTTGAGTTGAGTCAGACAGTGTGATGTATTTGACGTACATGTTGAGAGTGCCACAATAGATTGCTGCTTGGAGGCCCAGAGTATGGGCGTGTCACCTAACTTGAGAATAAAACCCATCTGGGAGCACTCAAGGTTGCCTCCCCATCCCGCATCACCCCATAGGTTCAAGGAGATTCCCCCCAGGCGTAGCTGTATGCCTTGGTCACAGGTCTTGAGTAGGTAACCCACTATGTGATCCAACAATTCCCAGTGCTCAAAGGTTGGGCCCATGGAATGCCGAGCAAGGTAGCTGAACACAACAGCCAAGTCAGGACGTGACCCTCTCACAAGGTAGGCTAACCATCCAATAACGGGGCTGAAGGGGGTTGCATACATTGGCTTGGCATCACAGGGAGAACCCATTGCTGGAAGGGTTGGAAGTGGCGAGTCACAGCATATGAGTTGACGTGGATAAGCTTCTAGTATGCTGTCTGCCAAATGTCGCTGTGTAATAGCTACTTCACCTTTGCTAAACACACATTCAAGTCCAACAACCTGTCAGACTTTGTTAGACCACTTTATGTTGAGCTCAGAGCAGAGTGCTGCGTTGAAATACAAGATAGCGTCTGGCAAGTTTGAGGTGATAACACTGTCGTTGACGTGTATCCAGATAGCAATAACTGCTGTCACACTACGAAAAATGTAGAGTGACTGGTCAACTTTGGTTGCAACAAAATTAAGGCACTCCAATATTCCGGATAGGAATTTCCACCAGGACCTACCTGCCTGCTGCATTCCGTAGAGTGCTTTCTTCAGGCAGAGAACCTTGCCATGAAGTTCTGGTAGAAAAATGACAGGCGGCTTGACAAGGACGTGTTCCTCGAAGGGACTGTAGAGACAGGTGCAGCTCACATCAAACAACGCTACCGGCCATTTCCAGCATCAGTCTTAGTGACATTAGGGATTCCGTCTTGGCACAGTCCACCACGGGAAACAAGCCTTGCCTTGAACTTCTCCATGCTGGCATCAATGTTTTTCTTGATATCAAAAACCCACAGGTTCCCAATGGTCCTTATTTCAGGTGTCTTCACCACAGCGTCCCAGAAATCTCTTGCCACCATTTGATCAAGTTCAGCCATACATGCCTTTCTCCAGCTGTCACGGTGTGGGTTAGACAACGCTTGTCCCAAGTGGTTGGGTATTGCCACATCTTTGGCCAAAAGGAGTGAGTCAATTGCTTTGTTTTCCGCCTCAAAATGATGTTCAGTTGGTACGACACCCAGCAACATTGCACTTACAACATGCGCAAGGGAGCCTTTAGGTGGTGTAGCCCCTACCCTTGGGGGTTGAAATTTTGGAAAAACAACACTTGCAGACTGTATCATCTTGTTGGTGTCTTTCCCCAGAGTAGCCATCTGCCCATCATCAGTGGTTTCAGCAGCCTACACTCCATCACCTGTGGTGCGAGTTTGTGTTGTTGCTGGACCAACAGTATGTGCACAATAGCTTCCACGCCAAATGGGTAAAGCATTGTGATCAACAGTCACTTCCCAAACAGCTCTTGAGGCGGCAATGAGTTGGCGCACTGCATGTTTGGGAGGCGCTTGTGTATAAAGCATGCCAAAGCATACGCAAACTTCCAGAACCTTGTCAGCATGTCACTCTGTAGCATCATCAGCCTAGCCATGTCTCCCAGGGTCCTGTTGAGCCGCTCCACTTTGCCATTTTCTTGCGGTTAGTAAGGTAGTAAAGGGCAGAGAATCATCCCTAGCTTCACCAGCAAGTCGGCGCAAGCAGCCAATGTGAATTCTTGGGAATTATCCATCCTCAGGGCTTTAGGGGTGGTCCCGGTACACACTTGCAGCTGTTTGATGGCCTCTAGGATGGCTGCAGGTGCGTCTGAGTGCAACTTTAATGGGTAGGCAATGCTATATGTCATCACATGATCTCATAAAGTGATTAGGTATCTAAAACCCTGCGCATCTTCTTCAAATGGGCCCATGACGTCCAAAACAAGGAGGTCAAGTGGATTGTTCTTTGGAATGTCAGTGCAGGCCCTTGTGATGCAATGGGTGCTCTTTGACTTGGTGCAGATGGGGAAATAGAATGTTTGCCAGCATTTACGATCAAAGGTGGGTACGTGCTGTTTTAGGAAATCAAACATGGTTTCATTGCATGCATGCCCGAGTCGCTCATGCCATTCACGTGAACTCAGGGCAACTGAAGTGGGAAGAGATATTGGATTCATTTCAAACAAGCAGGAAGAGGACACAGCTGCTGACACATTGGTCTCTTCACTAGATACAGCGTCCATCCACCAGCAATCATTCAAAAAGGTGGTGGTTACAAGTACATTTGATATAAGCAGTGATAGCAAAATGATATCAAAAAAAGAAAAAACACCCACCCTGCACAAGCGCCCCACAGACAAAAGGGTGCCCTATATCTTTTTGGAGAACACTACATCCCATATAGCAATGTATCCTTTCCTGATGGGTATTTTAAGCATCGTTGTCTGAAAAATGGTGATTGAAAAGTTTGAGTTGGCAAAAAATATTTTAAAAGGCATAATCTTTTTCAGTTTTGTTGTAAATCGCAGAGCCAGACAGGTGAATGGACGCACCGGTATCAATCAACACCCAATCCACAGCATTGTGCTCCACAAATTGGACTTGCAAGACATGCTCTTGCTGGTAGTGGGTGGTCAAAGTAGGTTGCAATCAGCAATCAGGCGTCCCTGGTCGGGCTGCTCGGTAATGACCAGGTGAGGGTGGGCACAGGTTTGGATTTGCAACTCCTTTGGTTTGTGGGCAGTTGGCCCACCAGTGCCCCGTACACCTGCAGTGGAAGCAGGAGCCTCCAAACTTGTTGACCAGGTGGTCAGGAGGGCAACGTATATTGCTAGTGGAAGCCGTGGGCTTGGGAAAGTGAGGAGAGCAAGGATGGGGGTAGAGAGGTGAGGACCCTGGCAGGTCAGACACACAATACATGAATGGCGAGGATTGTCGAGTGGGCTTGGAATTTTTCTGTGACACATTGAAGATGACTTGGCCTACAAAAGTTGAAAACGGCTTCTCATTTCCCTTTGCCAATATTGCCGCCATGAAAAGTTCGTCAAAAGCCATCCGGTCAAGGGTTGACGGAGGATGACAAGCAGTTTGCGCCATAAGTCCCTCCAGTTCATTGGCTTCAAAACCCAGCTTCTTGAACATTGCAAAGGTTTGTTGAAGAAAGAGAATGATGGTAGTGTTTGACTTTGGCTGGTCTTCCCCATTTTCTACCAGAATGTTGAGAAGCTCGCGAACCACCTTCAGTTTCTGAAATCGGCTTCCAGGGCATCACCTTGCTTTGATCATGTCAAAGAATTCCTTTTCCGTTGCACAAGACGGGACAATGCCAACACATAAGGCAAAGTTGGAAGGGAGTGTTGCGTTGACAAAGTGAGATATTGCCCTGTTCTCTTGAGGGGAGCAATTCTCAAGCAGGGAAGGGGAGTCGCCGACAGATAGCTTGGAATTTAGGGCAACGCATAGCACCCAGTTGATGCCCGAAACCCATTCCACGAAGCTTGATCCATTGCTTTGCAGGTGGTTGGATCGATTGGCTGCCCTGTACGGCTCTTGCATGAAGTGGTCATATGCCCAGGATACCATATGTGGTTGTTGTTAGTATGGAGACAGGGACGGTGGTGGGGAAGACAACACCAAATGCAGAGATTGCATTTTGGCTGCATTGGAAGTATGTGCTTATTTTAGAGACAATACTTTGGAGCGCGAAGAGTTTAGTAAAGAATACACTTCCTTGTTTGTGAGGGGTTTTTCATCTGCGTTGTCATTGGCGGCTTTCTTCAAACAGTTGGAATCTGACATCTTCACAGGCGGCCTATTGCTGGAGCTTGGTAGAGGGCAAGGCTTTTAACCTAATAAGAAAATGCCAAGTGAAGCAAAGCTTTCTCGCCAGTAAGTTCCAATGATGAGAGGTGAGTAAAAGGAATTTGATTCAAGACTGCGAGCAGCTTTTAAGGTACAACTAGAAAACTGTGGCGCATCATACGCGTGCAGTGTGGTTATGTATATACATGTTGAGACTTTTTCTCTAAGCATAATTTGATCATCGCAAGGATGCAGTGTCTAAATCTTAAAAATTTTAACACAAAAATTGATGTCTAACACCACATGTGGTGTGAATTAAATTAAGGTTTTGAGTATTCTCATACTTTTGTACAAAAAATACTAAAAACTTAATTTAAGCTTATTTAGAGTTGAGTTACAGAAATTTCATCCAGAAGTGGCCCCACTTTATTTTTTATGAGGAATCCAATGGTGTGATAATTTCTTTATTTTTATTTATTGTATGAAAAGCTATAATATATTTCATATAGCTTTTTACCAAAAATATTTTAATTTCATAATTTTCATAATATTTTTTTTTAAATTATAATTAAATTTTGATTTTTAAATATAAATTAGTATTTATATTCCAATTTTTATTTTTATAATATAAATAAATTTATTTTATTTATATTTGTATCTTAATTTATCATTTGTGGTCTTTTGGGTATATGAAAATACCTCTAAGGCTCACAAATTTACTTAAAGACAATCATGAAATCATGAATGCAGCCAATTTGCCAAACTTCAGCCAATGTGAATGGCACTCCAACAAATCACCCAATTTCAAAACTTATTCAAATTTTATACTTACATTCAATGGCTTCCACAATAAACCACATACTGATAATAAGGACATCAATTCATGGACTTATGGTATATTCTCTTTTATCAATAAAACCAATTTCATGCCAATTCATACAGTTTTCACACCCTCTGGGAATGGATTATCATTTCCAAACCACAAATTCATTTTTGACTTTTCCAAAAAAGAAGGCATTGTTGAAATACTCTGGAAAATGTCTGAACTTCTTCATCAAACAACCAAGCCACCAAAAGAATTGCTTGAACACAAATCCATCACACACTTCGGCTGTTCTTTTCAAATGAACAAGAAATTATTTCTTACAGGACAAAAATTGAAACAACTCAGCTCTGAAGAAATTAAAACAAAAGTCAACAGTTAAATTATGTGGAATGAACAGGATAACAAAAGATTGCGTAAAAATAAAAACTTGTAAATATTATATATTATATATACTTACACATTTGATAATTATGATCCAATTCAGTCTTAACATTTACCATTCCATGGACGTAGATTGAAAATGTATTACAAATATTAGTCTTCACACAATACTATTTGAAAATAAACATGTTCAGCACTTGTAATTCATCTATTCATTAATTCCTGAACCAATCTAAAGTGTAGGGCTTGATTCTTTCATGCATATTCAAATGGCTGTTTTCATCATCTTGTTGTGTGATATTTTGGAGCTCAAGGGGGTCATTATTCTCATATAGATCACTCCATTTGTCACCTACTTGTGCTAATAGATTATCCAATATAACACAGGTTACCACCCCCTGTACAAATAATTGTACCTCTTGCACATTACGCATTTCATGCAAAGATGACCACCACCCTTTCAAAACACCAATGGAATGTTCAATCCGTACTCTTGATCTTGCCAAAAATACATTGAATTTTTGATTATCTTCTGAGTGGGATTTTACACCTTTGTATGCTGGCACAATCCAATGGGAGCTTGCATAAGCTGAATCTGCAAGTAGATACTGATCTTTCCCATAATATTCATGTGGATTTTTGCAGATTTGCATATGTTGGTTCACATTTGAATCATGAAGAGAGCCTGCACAGCCAACATGTAGTGAAATAAACACTCTGTTGACATCACAAACCAATTGAATTGACATTGAATACCTACATCACATCTAATATCAGCTCAAAATGGTTCAATAAATAAGATATGAATAGCATAAATACCTCTTCCTGCAATCAAAGTATGCCTCACCATCTCTGGGTGGCCTTTGAGACAAAGGTATTAGACTACCATCTATAAATCCCACACATCCAGGAAACCCTTCAGCTTGAATTACTTGGGAAGTCTCCAATCGCTTTTGTGAATTTGGCCACATAATATATTCCTTTTCATACTTGATTAATGCTTTTATTATATGCTGTGTATATAATACAATAGCCCCATGACTAACTCCAAATAGCATTCCTAGTTTTCCCATTGGATCCTAATTGTGCTAATGATACAGCCAATTGTATGGCTGGACCTCTCTGTTTAAATCTTTATGAATTGTGAAAAATTGTATAATCTTGAATCAAGGTAACTAACTGCTGGAAGGATTCATGAGTAGTACGGCATAGTTTTTTGAACTTATGACTTGATAACTGGACCAAATTGCTGGAGTTGTATATATATGCAGAAGGATTTTTTTGGTGGGGTGTAAGATACCTTTGGGTACTGAGATGGTGTAGCAGTGATACATCTTCTTCCAGGTCTGAATCAATATTGGATTCCACAACAAGGATATTCTGCATGATATTTAGTTGATGAAGTAATGGGATTCTTGCTGATGTTTTTGGCATTTTTTGATATTTATAGATTTGAATTCTATTGAACAGAATTTGGTCTAAAGAAATTTATTCAAAGCTGAATTCCCTGGGTGAGGTTTTTGCACACCATTTTTGAAAATTCTGCCATGATAGGTTGGGATTTCAAGGGTTATAATTTGGGATTTGAAGGCAAAAATATAGGTTTTTACATGTTCAAAATACCACTGGTCAGGGGGTGTGTTATTTGGGAAATCCCAGAAATTAAATTCCACATTTCAGGAAAAAAAATTCAAGATTTGAAATGTGGGATTTGATAGGTTTGACACCCCCTAAAGAAATTCAAATTCTCTAAATAATAAGAATCAAAGATATATGATTTTTACTTTGGCCAAGCTTAATTTAGTAAAATTTTTGAATTAAAGTAAAGAAAATTTTATAACAAGATTATAGATATATTGACTTATTTATTCAACTTCACAAAAATTGTGGCTCAAATGAATCAAGATGAAAAAATTTATGATTAATTATAATTTGACTAAGCCTGAATTTTTTAATTAAATAATTTGAGAATCAGTATTGAATACAAAAGCTTTAAACGTTTAACAAACCATTTTTTTTCCTTGTGAGAAAAATTGAGAGTTGGTATTTTTGACACCTCCTTCATAATATGTTTCTTTTTTCAAAAAAGAACAACTTGAAAAATTTAAAATTATTTGTTTAAACTCTGGTTTAAAGAAATTAGAAAAGAGTTTTCAAATCTTAGAGGGTTTTAAATTTTTCTTCATACCATAATTTCTACTTGGTCATATATTTTCTTATTTTGACATGAATTTTGATAAAAAATTTGGCATATAATACCCATAAGAGTTGTCAAAAAATTAATTTTTATTTGAATTTAAAGAGATAAAAAAGGATTCATATCATGATAGTATTTTTAAAAATAACACTTAATTCTTTATTGATTTTAATTTTTTAAGATCATCAATTTGAGATCATATGAGCAAAACACTTTGATTTCATAGATGGGTTTAAGCTCTTGATTCTTCTCGATTCCTTATCAGAAGCATCTTAAAATAGTTTTACTGTATCTAATTAACAGATTCTCATTTCGTATTATTCAATCCACAAGTCTTTATAAGAAGAGCCTGTGTGATGATGTATGTAAAAAATATCTTAATTTTGTGAGACTTTGTCGGATCTTGCTTGTTGGTAGGCTATTAGATTGATTGGCTTGGAATACCTTGATCATTTGATTTCGAAGCAGGTTACATTTAATTAGTTTTAGGTGTATTGTATTTTAGACTAAGACGAATTAGTTTGAAGATTAAATCCTTCAAAATCTTGAACGATCCAAAAATAATTGAGAAACGAATTAATTTAAATAACCAAGAATCTGTTTCCTGCCTCAACTCTCTTGAGTCATTTGCTTGATACCTAGTCGTTTGAAGACAGTCTTTCATAGGATGGCTTCTCTCAATCAAGCTACTCCTGATGGTAGAACTAGGATACCATTGATCTTAGGGTGATGAATCTTGACTTTTTTGAACATGCCTTCTCCAAAGATCATCGTAGCTCAGCTGAAGAATTATTTTTGGTTGTGAATTTGGCGATATCAGAGCGATGACTTTCGGAAAACCAAACACACATGGTGCAAGGTAATCGTTGAATTTGGTGCTGATTTGATATGTTGGAGAGGCTCACTCATGTCAATCGAGCACTTTCATAGAATTCATGATTTGCCGACCGTTCAGAAAATCATAGATACCTTTAAGGCTCATGGACACACCGAAATAGACACTGCTCGACTCTGTAGGTCCTTGTTCGATCTCTCTTCATGATATGGTTCATCTCGTTTTATCCTCAAAAAAGTTTTTTGATCTATATTGACCATTGGTTTATTTTTATTTTGGTGCTGATTGGTTGTCAAAGATGGACATGGCTCAAGCGAAGAAATGCTAAGTCAGGTTGACTTGTCAGGTACAACAATCGACTCAAAATGTTATCCTATCGTGAGGAGAAATCGTCTCTTTTAAAGGATGAGATGAAATTAGTTTTGACTTGACTGCATCTCTTCCACGATGGATTCAATCCTGAACATAGAATCCAGGGGATCATTCACCACAAAAACTTCGTGAAAGTTTAGAACTCAGCCTTCAAACATTAAAACTCAAGAAGTTAAGAATATTTTATCTTCATTCACCTGATAGATCGATACCCTTTGAAGAAACTCTAAAAGGCTGCCATGAACTTTTTCAAGAGGGAAAATTCGAACAGCTAGGTTTGAGTAACTATCAAGCTTGGGAAGTGGCTAGAATTTGGGAAATTTGTGATAAGAATCAATTTGTCAAGCCCACGGTTTATCAGGCGATGTATAATTCCATCGTTAGATCTATCGAGGATGAGGTAGAGTATTTCAATCATTTTTAGAGCAAATACATCAATGGATTGTTAACATAAAATTATTTCTAATTCCAATCATCTTTTTTTTTCCTCAACAGTTATTTCCTTGTTGTAGAGCCTTGGGAATTCGAATTGTCATATTTAACCCATTAGGTTGGCCCTCACAACCCATAAGAAACCATGCTGAGCATGATAAATTTGACTTGATTTTTATTTTATAATTCACTCCTGAAATACCAGCGGGTGGCTTTTTTGCAGGCAAGATCAAGAAAGTTGATGATTTCGTTGAAAAAGGTGGCAGGTTTGACCCAAATCACTATCAAGGAAAATTCGTAAGTAAATTGGATACGTGGCATCTTATTCTTTTTACAATTTGGAAATTGAGTCCAACAAAAACAACTGGTAAAAATTATTTGTGACTCATTTTCGTAAAACAAATACTGCAGTACAGGGAGCGCTACTTGAAAGATAGTTATTTTCGCGCGTTGGAATCATTAACTGATGTATTGAAATCGTACCCTGAATATGATTTACTTTCCATTGCATCAATCTGGCTTCAACATCATTCAAAACTTCAGCCGTCTGATGGTATCATTTTCGGTGGATCGTCTCATGATCAAATCGAAATGAACCTCAAAAATTTCGAAAAGGGCCCATTACCCGATGAAATCGTAAAGAGCCTTGATTCGGCTTGGCAATTAGTTAAAGCTGAGTTGAGTTAGAAGTTTACCTTTGTCCTTTTAATGCACAGACAATTTTTTACGTTGCTGAAATCTTGCTTCATAAATGCTTTTCTTCTGCATTTTCTTTATTCTGTCTAATTTTAACTGTGAATGGCTTTTTATCAACAAGATGCCCTCCATACTGGCGATGAAGAAAAAACTCATTTTTTATGACCTCAAAAAATAATTTTTTGGTTATATACATAGTCTTTTTCGACGAAAAACCTTCTTTGTTCATTTTAATTTGATGAGAATGATGCGCTTGGTTGAACAAAAAGATCAATTCACATTTTTTGCGAATAAATAGGCACTCTTTGAGAAACCTGAGGTATGCGATTGAGTTTGCTGCTTATGTGTTTATCCTTGGCCAGAAGCGAAGAAAACAATGTAAACTTAGTCAATTGAATAATAACTTCACCTGACTGAGGCTTGTTTCGAAGGAATAAGGTCCAAAATTATTGTTTTTCCAGGAAGCTCATTGTCCAAGAAATATTAGCCTTGTTGCTCTTGCCATTGTCAGGAACTGTAGAGGTTGTCTTTGAGATCAATGAGTACTTTTTCAGGAAAAAATCTAATTAGGGTTTGCATATTATTATAATAGAAGTTATGAGCATCTTAGGGCCTGTTCTGAATCCCCGTGCGACGTATTAATTTTTAACCTTTTGGAAAAAAGTTTTTGGACAAAAACAAAAAAACTTTCATCTGAAAAGCTAAAGTTTCCTGTGTGTCCCAAGTAAAAAGTGCAGAGGTTTCTAAAAGCTATTTGTATTTGACTTTAGATTGGAATGACGCAAAGCCTATCCCTTAAGAATGTCCTACTACCTCACTAAATACCAAAAAGTCATCTTTATATTGTTGTACTTCATGCTGGCATGTATAGTCATTCTGGAACTTGAAGAGACTTGAAGAGCGCAAACCATTCCACACTGGCTTCCTTCGTGGAAATGATTATGTGCAAGATCTTCTGGCAGCCCCTCCTGATATTGGGGCACACATTACCATCTTTGTGAGCAGGCCTGCACTCAAATAAGGTAAGGGATTTTTATCATTGTAATTTGATTTCCTGCTCATGTTCATGTGGGCTTCTTTATATTTGTGAATGAAGGCCTCATACAAAGGAGGAGCTATTCAACTTGAGACATTCCTCACTAAGACACATAATTGAAAGAGTTTTTGGGATTTTGAAAATGAAATACCCCATCTTGCAGGGGCCAAGTGAATATTCAGTTCCAATTTAAAATAATATGCTCTTTGCCATTACACAAAGGACAGACTGAACTTCATCAAGACAGCAAGTCCAATGAAAATGAAGAGACCCCTGTAAATACAAGAGGAACATCTGGAAATGATGAGGATAGCCAGATTTAATCAGTTCAATCAAGAATAGCACAAGAGATGGGGAATCAATATAGAGCTGTTATTAATTTGTCATGGAAATTTAAAAGATGTAAATATAACGTTAAACTGATAATAAGTAAAACAAAGGATGTATAATGATAGTGTTATTAATATTTCAAGTTCAAAATTTTGCTATATTTATTTGTTTCTGAATCCATTCAAGAGTTTTAAAACATCAGTTGAAATAGCTGGAAAAACAACAGCCTTGGAATAATTTTCAAGTTAGTTAAGACAATCAAAGTATTTTTCTTCACTTAACAAACCAATTTATTGGTCTTTTGAAACCTTAATTGCAGTGTGCAAGGTGTCATAGCTGTTGTTTTTATTAATTCTGAAAACTGAGGGTTGGTCAGGTGCTTCAATTATTTTCTGAATAGATGTTCCTATACCAGCCAAAACATTTATAACCACCTCCTTCATTTGTGGAAAGGGTGATTTTTCTTGAAAAAATACTTTAGCTGATGGTGGGTTCGCAGTTTTGAAAGGGGTTCTTCCCTGTGCTTTTTTAAGCTTCTTCCTTTTCAGGAATGCCCTGTTACCCTAGTCAGATACCAATGAGTCTTCTGAATCGTGTCAGAAATTCTGGAAACCAAGGTTTTAAGCATATACATTTAGTATAGACTGAGGAAACTTCCCTGTGACATAAGTGCCACCAAAAACCTTCCCACAAATATGAAAATGTGGGCACTGGACCCCAAGAAATTTTTTGTATTCTGCATTAGGATATTGTGTTTTGAGCTTATCCCAAAAGTCATTGTCTGCCAATATTATTTATTTGTTTTAATCCCATCCAGCTCCACTGAGGGAGTGTAGAAACTCATATTTAGTATATAGTTGTTTCATCTGGTGCAACAAAGTGTATTAGTATTTTAAATAAAAATATTTGGTAGTAAGCCACATATATAATCCTTTTTATTTTTTAGTTGATTTTTTTAGTGATGAGCCCAAATTTTTCATTCAATTGATGGAAACATATGGTCCAAGCCTCCTTTTTCAAATTCCCACAATCTTTGTACTTTCCAATATCACACATGTCAGAATTTCCTTTCCAGGAAGAAGGCTGTCTGCTCAGAGGACCATGTGTGTGCAGTAGCCCTTTTTTATGTGATTGAGTCAAAGGTGGTTTCCAGATTTGTTCAGCTGATTTGTAATTAGCTGTTGGGATATAATCACAAAGATTTACTTCATATTTGAGAAGGGATGAATCAATTGTGATTTTGTCTTGGTAGTATCTTTTTTCAAGAGTCAAAGAATGAAAGAGAAAAAGTTACAAAAATAAACTTATCTTATTTTTGCTTTAACCCCACAAAAATGCAAAAGTTACCTATGAGTTAATTTGTTTCTTGTAAAACACACAGCTTATGATCTCATAGAAATATTATGAGCTAAGTTTTTTACAAAAAAAAATCTTCTTTTCAACTGCCTAGAACAGGCCCTTTATCTCATAAATTGTTGGAAAAAGATAATTTTCCAAACCCTTCATGTTAAAAATGTAAAATAATTTTAGAAGAAAATAAAAAATAGTTTTTATAAATTATATTTAGTAAAAAAAGATTAGAAAATGAAAAAAAATCCATATTTTCAATTGAAAAATCTTATAATTCTAAAAATTCAAACAAATTGTATAATAATGATAAAGAATTTTTTTTTTCTTCTGAATTAATTTTTGAATATTTCTAAATAAAACAAAAAAAACTTTTTTCTTGGGGAGATATTTATTAATATTGATAATGAAATAAATTTGATGAATCTATAAAGTAAAAATAAATAAATAAAACTAGTTCAAATTCATCTCATTAGCTATTAATGTGAATAATAAGTAATAATTTCAAATTATATATATCTATATATGGTTTTTTTAAGAAATTGATTTTTCTTAAATTATTGTCAAAAAAAATTATTATTATTGATTTGAAATAAAATATTAGTTTCTTTTTTAGAAAAAGAATTCATTTCATGATTTTTTTTTCATTTTAAAAGATATAATTTTATAGCTTTTTTTTTAAAAAAAAAAGAAATTCTTAATATAATAATAAAATCATTTTTTTTCTGGATTCATAATTTAATTTCTGAATTTTGATCAATTTTAGATATATAAAAATTATAATTTTATTATTTATTTATTTTTTAATAATTAAAATGTTTTTTCTTATAAAAAAGAATTTATATTAAGAAAGATTTGAAACATCTCATTTATTTTAAAAGATATAAAAATGAAAACTTTTTTTTTCAAATTTTTAATTAAAATTAAATTAAAATAACAATAAAATAATTTATTTGTTTTTTTTTGATTTTTAATTGAAAAAAAAATTGAATTACAATTTTTTTTAAAAAAAGTAATAAACTTCCTCAAAAACAAATTTAATTATAATTAAATTATAATCTCAATTTTATTTAATTTAGGTATTTGTAAACCCAAATAAGGAATTTGGTAAAAACACATCAGCCCTTACAAGTTTTTACTAAAAACTTACCTGTTTCTGCCATAAATTGTTAAAAACACATAAGGGTTGCCATGGGCCCATTTTTAATTAAAATCAAACAAAAAACCTTCCAAAACCCCCCCAAAAAACCCTCACCCATTGTTTCACACTTTTTCAAATCCCCCCAAAATAAATTACAAAACACCCAAATAATCCACATTATTCCCCCTAAAACAAGGCTTTTGTGAAAAACAGAATTACAAACCAAAATTTTCCAAAGTTTTTCACACTATTTTCCTTTTCTTCCCCAAAGATTACATTTTACTCCAAAACAACCTCCCTCCATGCCTCTTCCACAAATCATGGAATATTCATAAGAATGTAGATGGCCTCATTAGATGTACCCTAGAAAATACACCTGAAAACCCAGCATGGGTACCACAGGAGCCAGAGAAACACATAGAAGGAATATGTGTCACAGAAATTGGCACAGAATTCTTCAACCAAGTTAGAGAGAGCTATAAAGGGGATAAAAACTGTCACAACTTATTCCAACTCTTAATTAAGGACAGTAAAGATCCAATATTATCTTAATAATTGGATGAAATATGGAAGAAGGCTTATGATAAATGTATATTTCACCTATTGAATGGAATTCTTTATCATAGAGATAAAAATACATTTTTATGAAACTAAGAGACATAGTTCTAATAAACAATATCCTAAATGAATTCCATGTAATTGTTGTATCTAGGCCTCTCTCAGAAGATAGGACACTAGAAAGAGTAAAAACTTGTTCTTGGTGGCCAAATCTAGAAAACAGAGCTTCAGGTAAGAAATTTGGAATGATGATCCAAATACAAGAACCAAAAAACCCATGGGAAATAGTCAATATGAATTGGGTAAAAGCCCTACCCCCTGGAGGATAAAGAAGCTATAATTCTTGCAAAATTATCATTCTCAACATCCTATCACCCTCAACCTGATTTCTTGGCATAAAGAATGGTGCAAACACTACAAGACATGATAAGAATATTCTGTTATTATGGATTATAATTCAAAGACCCAGATGGGTTTGACCATTATTAGTGTACTCTAATAAAAGCTCTTTAACTGGCATAGAATACATCAATTCACTAATAAACTGGTCAAGCTCCTGCAATTTTTAAAAAACATTGAAATCCCAGACTACCTTACAACACCCTGAAAAAGGACTTATTTGAAATTCACTCAACAGAAAGCAGCTTTAAAACATTGTTTTATGAAGCAAGACATAATGAAAATCAAGTTATACAATATTCTTTTAAATATGCAAAAGAGAGGTGGGACAAATGTCACAGACCACCGTATTTTAAAAAAGCAGACCTAGTACTAGTATAAACTTCAAATTTTAATAAAATTAAGGTACCAGGGAAATTGAAATATATCTTTTCAGGACCTTTATGATCAAAGCCCTACATGGTCCTAACTCTTTACAGCTAGAACTCACTGGTGATTTAAAGAATAAAAACACAAAATTTCCTGTAAACTCTATAACACCTTAAAGCTCAAGTGATAAGAAATTATTTCCCCTAATAATTATACCGCCACTTGAAATTACCCCTCTTGAAGAAGAAGACAAAAAGAAAATAGTAAAGTTCCTTAAAGAAAGAAGGACAATAAACAAAAAATAAATAGAATATTTTGTGAGATATAGAAAGCCAACTAAAAAAGATTAATGGCTTCTTTAGAATGATATAACTAGTTCTTAATTTTTGTTTGAGAAGGTTCAGGCATGAAATGAGACCAAAATAATAAAACAATTTAAGAAGTATTGAGTTTCAAGACTGAAAAATTCTATTGAAGAGGTAGGAAAGTGCATGATACCCTAAACAACTATATCAGATTATAATAAAATCATTTTTGGTGTTATTGAAGGTGAACCTTTCATATATGGCCACATACTCAAAAAATGTCACAAAAAGTCTATAAAACCTATCTTAATAGCAATAACTAAAACTTAATTGCTAAAAATCCATTAACATAGGTAGACAGGCCATAAATAGGTATAAACTCTTGATTATATAACAAAAGAATGGATAAACATGTATAATGAATTACAATAATGGATTCCACATTCAAAATTACATATATGAATCTTTGGATGCCATTTCTGTCAACCCAATACTTACTGAAATACCTGGATATATGCACTTTTATTATTAATGCATATATTGATGGTTTTTAGCTCATCTTTTGAAATGAAAATAATAAAGATATTATAAAAAATTGAAGTTTCCACAAAATAGCTGTAAGAGTAAATTTACTAACCTTACTTTAAAATATATAAATAGAGTTATGTATAATAAAGAGAAATTGACCAAAAATAGTCATGACAGTTGATAATCCAAAACCAAAAGTGGTCAAAACTTAAAAAAAGCTCATATTAATATCTTAACAGTTTATATGTAAGCAATAAATTACTCTTTATAATGATATTCAAGGCTTAAGCCTATGAAATAATGATTCAAAGTTTGAAATAGTATATTTTTACAAAAAAGATGATTCACAAGAGAATTCATCAAAAATGGAGTTTTTATGATTTAATGGAATACTCTTAGAAAATTGGTAGTTAAATTCCAATCTATTATAGTTCAATATGAGCCTTTGAGATACGACCACATATCCAAAAAGGTCACAACAAATTTCTGTAATAATTATCTCAAAGACTAGTAATAATACCATAGATAAGTATAAAATCTGAATTTACTCATAATCTAATGAGTAGGCATGTGAAATGAATTAAACCATTATATTCCTCATGGTAAAATACACATATTTCATTCTGATGGCATACCTGAAAAGAAAATAATTACTGAAGAATAAGTAATAATACCTTAAAAAAGGTATAAAAGCTTATTTAACTCAGAAACCAATGAAACAACATGTAAAATAAACTGTACCATTTAATTTTTCATCAAAGGCCACACATAAAGCAATTATAAAACCAATCTCTAAAGTCAATATTTTAAGCTGAAGATATGCACTTTTTTGGTCAATGCATATATTCATGGTTTTTAGCTAATATCTCTTGAAATATACAAGATAGAGAGATAAACCAAAAATAAAGTGACCACGTACCCACTGTAAGAGCAGAGATATGAACTTTATTTTTCAAGTTATAAACAAGGTCAGAGCTTGTAATGGATTATTGATTAAAATCAATGGAGCTGTTGACCACTTTGTTGTGAAAGTAGTCCAAACTTAAAAAAAGTATACAGTAAGATTCTACTAGCTCATACGTGAAGAATTATGTAATTTTTACTATAATATTCAAGGTATAGCCCTTTGAAATCATGGTTTGAAGTTTAAAATATTAAATTTCAACAGAAAAGATGAGTTACAAGAAAAATCATCAAAAATAGAGTTTTGATGATGTAACAAAATTCTCTTGGAATTTTAATTAATACATTCCAAGATATCAGAATCTACTTCCAGAATGGCTTTAGCATTTATGACCTGAAAGTTACCAATGATCAAAGTTTGAGCTTAAATTTGATCATTTATGATCACTCACTGTAATCTTATTTTATGTTTAACAGTTATATAAGTAATGAGACTGGTGAATACTGTTAGATTATTATTAATACTAATAAAATCCACAAAGCTTAGGCTTCTTCCAAGCCTATGATGACATTAAACTTAGAGTTATGGTTATAACTCTAAATAATGGCGTAATAATGAGATAAGATGGTTTGATCATGACGTAATCATTACTAAACCTTGAAATACGGATCATTTCCAGTGGATGCCACAAGTAAACGTCTACTAGAAGCCTACTGGACTCTAGAAGGGAGGTATTTACTATAAATAGAGCTCTTTTTACTCTATTTCCCCCTCAGAAGCATCAAAACATTAAAGCAGTTGAATAAAAAGGTAAAATGTTTATTCTCTATATATAAATATTTTTATATTATTAAAGACAAAGGTTAATCTTTATTATAATCATCATTTTGGAAATGATTACTTCAATTGTTCTACTGTTTTGCTATATTTCTCTTAAAAATCTCAAATCCATGTAAAATCAAGAAAATTTGTAATTCCTCTTATTTTGAATTGTAAATAAAATTTAAATAAGTTTCATTTATATTATTTGGCATAAATTTATTCAAAACTATTATACTAAGTGTTAAAAGTAGGTTATTTCCTCTTATTATAATAATTTCTCTTTATTATTTCTTTTAATAATTCTTTAATTAATATAAATAGTCTTTATATTAATTTATAGCTATAATTTTAGTAATATTATAAGTATTAATTGTTTTTTATTAATAAAAAACAAACTTTTATGCCTTTATCATTTGTTGGTAACAATGATAAAGTGCTTTTAAATATATCAATATATCTATTCATTATATTATTTTATTTATTCAATAATATAATTATTTTTACGCCTTAATTATAATAATTCTTTATTATTATAATTATTTTTATCTTATTTACTTTCTTTATAAGGACATTCAGAGTACAATAAGTAAAATATTAGTAATTTTTACTTATTGTTTCATAGTCAAACCTTACATTTGGGGGCCTGGTTGTGATATTCACTTTGAAAGACCTTTAATAAGATTCTAATTGGGTTTATCCAATAATCATTTATAATGATAATTTAATATTTATTAATTTTAAAAGTTATTGAGGAATTTGGAAAGAAATTTTACTGTCTTACACATGGTTTTTCACATTCTTAGACTTGCAAGAACTTTCTTTGAGTTACTGTAGTGATTAAAAGAGATATTTCATAAATTAAAAATTATTTTATATTATAAATTGATCTCATAATGGAGTCATATTCATTTTCATCTTATTCTTTGAAAATAAAAAACATAAAAAATAAAAAAAAAATAATAAAACCCAATAAAAAAATTTATTTTTATTCATTTTATTCATTTCTCTATTCATTTCATTCATTTAAAGATATAAAAGCAATTTTTACGTAGAAAATTGCCATACCTTACCAAAAATAAAAATTCTTATATAAAAGACTCATATTTATTTGTCTTTTTTTAGTGTTTGAAGACAATCCAACAGAAGACAACCAAGCCACTGTTGAAATATTGGTGGAAGAAACTTTCCCAAGTTCTCCAACACCAATTGTGATTAAGAAAAAGAAAGCTAAGAAATTAGACTTTACAGCACCAACTATTCAGGACTCTGAAGGTGAGTACCTCCTTTATAAATTGCCATAAGAAGAATTTTTGTCCTGAAATATTCTTATTTATTATTTCTCAAATTATGAATACCAGAAGAGGCTCCCAATACTCCATCCAATCAGATGTAGCTGGACTCAGAGGCAGAATTGGTCCCTCAAAAGGGAAAAGAAAGGGCAATATCCCCAGTGGAACAGAATCCACACAAGGAAGTGCCTTATCCCAAAGGCAAGTCCCAGAAATGCCCATGATATCTGAACCAGAGTTAGAACTAAGTATGAGTAACTCAAACAGGTACAAATCACATTCAGAGGCCTCAGATAGACATTTACATGAGCCAGTACAAGCAGTACTACCCAGTGTACAAAGACAAGGACTGGGAAATGTTGCCACAAATACACCAAGGAGTGATGAACTCCTGGCACATCCTCAAAAAGTTCCTCAAAGAGGAGGAAATAGTGAGATACTCCAATGGATGGAATCCACTATCATCCAAACCTCAAATCAAAAAAATCAAGGAGTACCTTGCCAAAAAGAAGGAGGAAACCAAGGAAGAAGCCCCAGTAGCTTCTACCAGCAAGCCCCAAGCCAACCCAATTCCCCAAGAAGTGAAGAAGAACAAGAAAAAGAACAGGAAAAAACCATATTCCCCAAGTTACAGGATTCCAAAAATCCAAAAAGATGCCATGGACAATGTCTTCAACATGGCCAGAACCTTGATAGAATTCAAGAACAAGGAGGAGCAAAGAATGAGACAACCTCATTTCCCAAAGAAATAATCTTGTCCCCAGATGTTTTAAATAATTCAACAGAAATTAAAAATAATATTTACCTCTAAAAGAAATTGAAAATAGTTTATTATCATTACAAGAAATTAATAATAATTTATCTTCTTTAACAAAAATTGTTGTACAAAATAGAAAATAAATTGACAACATTATATTTATTGTTGAAAATAACAAACCAAAAGTTTTAATTGACAGTACTCAAAATTTAATACAAGGACAAAAAGAATTGTTTAAATACTTAAAAGATATCAAAGATAAACCTTTGACAATCAATCATGACATGAGTATTTATAATCTTACAGAAAAATTGAACAAATTAAGTATTTCTGTAGAAAAATTTGAAGAAAAGAATTCATCACACCAAAATTACTTTTAGACCCCGTGGAAAAAAGTGATGAAGAAAGAATGCATCTGAAAGATGATATTCATAGTGAAATAAGGCTTATTACTGAAAAAACGGATAAAATTAATGAGGCTAACTCAAATATGCCAAATTTATCAACCCCATTTTCTCACATAAGAAGCCCTGTTAAACCAAAAGATGAGTTAACAAATACATTCATAACAGACTTGACTCATCAAGACAATAACCAAGTCTTAATGAAGGAAGCACCTCAATTAGAAGAATGGCCAACATTCACAGGAGAAGGTGAATATGACCACATGTCATTTATTAAAACAATTGACATGTTACAAGAAGATTATGCCATAACAGATGAATTAATCACTTCCAGAATACACTCACTGTTTGAGAAATCTGCAAAGAGATGGTATTATGGCATAAGGCAGACAAATGGCAAAAATACCTGGTCTTGGTGGAAACAAGAAATAATCACCAAGTGGACTAATGATGCCTGGAGGTACAAAATAGAGAATGCATTTGAAAACTCCTTCTTTGACCCAGAAAAAGATAAACCTTTTACTTGGTTCTTAAAACAGGTTGAAATATTAAATGCACTGTACCCAGAAATGTCACAAAAAATGGTACAAATGAAAACACTCAAGAAATTTGGAGTAGAATTGGAGCATGCACTGAGAAGCAGGTGTATAGAAGAATGCTCCACAGAAGAGTATATCAATGCACTAGAAGATATAGTGACAAGGACAAAAATTGGCAGAACTTGGAAGAAATTGGACATTAAAAGTCCAAACAAGCCATTTTTAAAAAAAAGATAAACCAAGAGAAACTCTCAAGCCAAATACATCCAACAATAATGACCAAAGAAAGTGCCAAAAATGTGGAGGTATTGGACACTTAGCCAATAATTGCCTTAAAAAAGCAAAAATCAATGAAATTGTGGAAACAGAGGACCACAATGATAAAGGAGAAGAATATGATTCTGAAAAGGACACTGAAGAATCAGAAACTTCTGAAAGTTATGAAATTAATATAATTAATGCACAAATTAATAATATTGATTTAATATATGAAGTACTAGATGTCAATTCAAACTTACCACAATTTGGAACATCTGATACAAACCTCACAAACATACAAGATGCTAAATTGTATAGAACCAAACCAGCAAAAGGGATGGGATATACAGCTGTAAAATCAAGTCTAAGTATTGTCATGGTGTGAAACCAAGAGGTAAAAGTTAACTTAGATACAGGAGCATATTGTACCTGTGTTGGTAAAGGTTATTTGAAAACAATTGTACCAGATTGGGAAGAAAAACTTATACCAATACAAGGAGTCAGATTTAGTAGTGCAAGTGAAAGCATGAATCCCCTTGGAATAATTGACTTAACACTCATTTTTCCTCATCCTTCACAATGTATCAGATTGAAAGTAGAATTTTTAGTAATGAACAACTGCACTAGTAACCATTTTATACTTGGAAATGACTACTTGTCAATTTATGGCATAGATATCTCTAACCAAAAAGATAGATATTGTACCATACAAGGCAATAAAAGACAAAAATTTGGCTTTTTTAATAAAAAAAGACAAATTACAGTTATCAAGAATGAATAAAAAAATCCCGGAAATGGATTTTTTCATAACTGAACAGCTAAAAGAGGCAGAATTAAATCAATAATTGACCGTAAAAATGAAAGAAAAATTTATTGACCTCTTATTTAAATATAAAAATGCCTTTGGAACTGACAAGGAACCACTAGGTGCCATAATTGTAAATGAGTTAGACATAATCCTTAATGTAGAAAAATCTTATCCACCTCTATCAAGAAGATCAGCTTATCCAGCCAGCCCAAGAGCTAGAGAAGCTTTAGAGGTACACATTAAAGAAATAATGTACCTTGGAGTATTAAGGAAAGTAGGACACAATGAACAGGTAGAGGTCACTACACCTTTCATTATAAATTGGCATAATTGAAAATCAAGGATGGTAGAGGACTTTAGAGCTCTAAACACCTATACTATCCCTGACAGATACCCAATACCCAGAATCCATGAGACATTAACACAATTATCTCAGGCTAAGTTCATCACAGCCATGGATGCTCTAAAGGGCTTTCATCAAAATGTCTTAACAGACAATTCCAAGAAGCTACTAAAGATAATACTCCACTGTGGAATTTTTGAATATCTCAAAATGCCATTTGGTATAAAAAATGCACCATCCCATTACCAAAGGATGTTGAATACCATATTTCCTTAAGAATTATCAGAAGGATGGCTGATTATTCATATTGATGATATCATAATTTGCTCAGAGACTTGGGACAGTCACTTATCAAGACTAGAAAGATTTTTGCAAAAAATAGTACGAGTAAACATGAAAATCTCTCTGAAAAAAGTGTCATTTTGCATACAGTGAACTGAAATCACTATGACATGTTGTATCTGGACTAAGTTTGGCCATAGACAAGGAAAAAGTAGCAGCAGTACTATTGAAACCAATTCCCCAAACTAAGAAATAAATTCAATCATTTCCAGGATTTGCTGGTTATTACAGACAACATATGTATAAGCTCTGCTACCAACAGACAGTCTATGAAATGAACAAAGAAAGAGTTAAGGCATATGAAGAATTGAAAAATTCCTTAACAAATGCCCCATTTCTTCTAATGCCAGATTGGAAACTACCCTTTAAGCTATACACTGATGCTTGTGGAGAAGGACTAGGTGCTTCACTACACCAGACACAAATCATCAATGAAAAACCTGTTGAAGGACCAATTTTCTTCTTTCAAGACAAATAAAGCCAAAAAAAAGCAAGGTATGGAGAAAGCCAAATGGAATGCCTCTTCTTAGTGTGGGCTTTGGAAAAATTACACTATTATTTATATTGGACAGTGTTTGATTTAATTATAGATTGCAATGCTGCAAAATCTTTATTAAAAATGAAAACCCCAAATAGACATATGTTAAGATGGCAAATTTCCATCCAAGAATATAGAGGAAATATTACTATAGTTCATAAATCTGGTAATATTAATAAAAATGAAGATGGTCTTAGCAGATGGGATCTAGCAAATACACCTGAAAATCAAGCATGGGTACCACAGGAAGAGCACCATATAGAAGGCATATGTGTAACAGATATAGGCACAGAATTCTTTAACCAAGATGAAGAAAGCTATAAAATGGATAAAGACTCCCATATCTGATGCCAGCTTCTAATGAAAGACTTTAAAGACACTTCACTTTCATCAAAACTAGATGAAACATGGAAAAAAGCATATGATGAAGGAAGATTCCACCTCCTTGATGGAATCATTTACCATAGAACTAAACATACATGTTTTATTCCTTTAACAGATAGAACTCTAATAAAAACTATACTACATGAATTTCATTATAGTTTTGCAGCTGGACATCTCTCAGAAGGCTCTTGGTGGCTAAATTGGAAGAAAGATGTTTCAGAATACTGCCAAACCTGTGACATATGCCAAATTACAAACAGAGCCACACAAAATTGGAATGATGATCCAAGTCCAAGAGCCAAAATCCCCTTGGGGAATAGTTCACATGGATTGGGTAACAGCATTATCTCCAGGGGGAGACAGAAGTTACAATGCATGCCTAGTATCAGTTGACAGATACAGCAAAACCCCAATTTTTTTACCATGTCACAAGGATGATACAGCTATGGATACACCTATAATGATATGGAATAAAGCTATTGGCCACACAGGCTTATTCCCAAACATCATAAGTGATAGAGACCCAAAATTCACTTCAGCATTATGGACAAACCTCTACAACCTGTTTGGAACAAAACTATTTTTCTCAACAGCTTACCACCCCCAAGCTGATGGTCTAGCATAAAGGATGATACAGAAATTAGAAGACATGATCAGAATATTCTGTGCTTATGGAATAGAACTGAAAGATTCTGATGGTTTTACCCATGATTGGTGTACATTAATACCAGATCTTGAACTGGAATATAGAACATCAATCCATTATTCAACTGGCAAGACACCTGCAATTCTAGAAAAAGGCTGGAATCCAAGACTCCCTTATGATACCCTCAAAAAGGACTTAGTGGATATACACCCAACAGCAAGTAGCTTCAAGTTAATTCTTGACAAAGCAAGACACCATGCAAACAGATGTATGCAAAAGAAAGATGGGATAAAAGTCATAAAGCACCTGACTTCAAAATGGGAGACTTTGTCCTAGTGTAAACTCCAAATTTCAATAATATAACAGGCCCAAAGAAATTGAAAGATTCCTTTGCAGTACCATTTATGATAACGGCACTACATGGACCCAATTCTGTGCAATTAGAGCTCACAGGTGAACTAATGAACAAACACCCAGCTTTCCCTGTAAGTCTGATAAAACCTTACAGCTAAAGTGACAAGGAATTATTTCCACTAATAAATAAACCCCCACTTGAAATACCCCCTTTAGAAGAAGGAGAAGAAAAGAAAATTGTGAAAGTACTTAAAGAAAGAAGGACAAGAAACAAAAAAGAAAGAGAATAACTTGTAAGGTATAGAAATCCAACTCAAGAAGATGAATGGCTACTTGAGAAGGATATAAAAAATGCTGATAAACTATTAATAAGGTTCATATATGAAAGAAATCCTAAAGAATATAAAAATCAAGCATTAGTTAGCTTCAAGACTAACAAAGTCTATTTAAGAGGTAGGGCAGTTGATGATACCCTAGTTAACTATATTAGATTGTGGTAAACAAATTTCTGTAATAATTATACTTATAATAATTGACTCAAAGACTATTAAAAATACCATAAATAAGTATAAAATCTGAATCAACTCAGAGTCTAATGAGTAAACATGTGAGATGAATTACACCATTAGATTCCTCATGGTAAAATACACATATGTCATTTTTATGGCATATCTGAAAACTCAATAATTACTGAAGAATAAGTAATAATACCTTCAAAAAGTTATCAAACCATACTTAACTCAGAAACGAATGAAGAACATTTGAGATGAACTGTACCATCGAATTCTCCATGATAAACCACACATAAAACAATTATAAATCTAATATCTAAAGTCAATATATAAGGAATTAAGCTGAATATATGCACTTTTTTGGTCAATGCATATATTCATTGTTTTTAGCTATTATTTCTTGAAGTATACAAGATAGAGAGATAAACCAAAAATTAAGTCACCACATAATTACTGTAAGAACACATATATGACCTTTACTTTACAAGTTTTAAACAAGGTTAAAACATGTAATGGATTATTGATTAAAATCAATGGAGCTGTTGACCACTTTTTTGTGAAAGTGGTCCAAACTTAAAAAGAAGTAGACAGTGAGATTCTACTAGTTAATACGTGAATAATGATGTAATTCCTGTAAGGTTTGACTATGAAACAATAAGTAAATATTACTAATATTTCACTTATTGTACTATGAATGTCCTTATAAATAAAATGAATAAGATAAAAATAACTATAATAATAAAGAATTATTATAATTATGGTGTAAAAATAATTATATTATTTAATAAATATAATAATATAATTTATATTATGAAAAAATAATATAATAAATAAATATATTAATATAAGATAATTAATATATTTAAAAGCACTTCATTATTGTTACCAACAAATAATAAAGGCATAAAAAATTGTTTTTCATTAATAAAAAACAATCAATAACAATAATATTACTAATATTAAAGTTATGAATTAATATAAATACTATTTATATTAATTATAGAATTATTTAAAGTGATAATAGAGAGAAAATGATTGTAATAAGAACAAATAACCTACTTTTAGTACTTAATATAATAATTCTGAATAACTTCATGCCAAAAAATATAATTACAGCTTATTTAAATTGTATTGACAATAAATTTTAAGAGAAATTACAAATATCCTTAATTTTACGTGGAATTGAGGTTTTTAAGAGAATTTTAAACAAAAAAGTTAAATAATTGTAATAATCACGTCAAAGATGAAGATTATTATAATATTATATTTGGTCTTTAATAATATAAGAGTTTTATATATAAATAATAAAGATCTTACCTTTTGATTTAAATATTTTAGTGTTTTGTAAGCGTCTGAGGGGGAAATAGAGTAAAAAGAGCTCTATTTATATTAAATTCCTTCCTCCTAGAGTCCAACAGGCTTCTAGTAGCTGTGTACTGATCATATACACTGGAATTGATCAATAATTTAAGGTTTGGTGATGATTACACCATGATCAAACCATATTATCTCATTATTACGCCATTATTTAGAGTTATCACTATAACTCTAAGTTTTGATGACGTCAAGGCTTGGAAGAACCCCAAAATTCGTGGATTTTATTAGTTTTAATCATAAACTAACAGTATTCACCAATTTTATCACTCATATGACTGTTAAACGTAATTTAAGGTTACAGTGAGTGATCATAAATGATCAAATTAAGCTCAAACTTTGATCCTTAATAACTTTCAAGTTTTTCACGCTAAAGCAATTCAGAGAGTGAATTCTAATAGCTTGGCATAACCTTATCATTCTTCCAAGAGAATTCCATTACATCATCAAAACTCTATTTTTGATGATTTTTCTTGTAACTCATCTTTTCTGTCGAAATTTAATATTTTAAACTTCAAACCATGAGTTCAAGGGGTTATACCCTGAATTTTATAGTAAGAATTATGTCATTATTCACGAATGAACTAGTAGAATCTGACTGTCTACTTATTTCTAAGTTTGGACCACTTTCACAACAAAGTGGTCAACAGCTCTCTTGATTTTAATCAATAATACATTACAGGTTTTAACCTTGTTTATAGCTTGTGAAATAAAGTTCATTTCTGTGTTCCTACAGTAATTATGTGGTGACTTTATTTTTGTTTTATCACTATATCATGTATATTTCAAAAGATATTAGCTAAAAGCCTTGAATATATGCATTGACTAAAAAAGTGCATGTATTCAGGTTAACTCCTGAAGTATTGGCTTTGGAGATTAGCTTCCTAATTATTTTATGGGGAATCCAATGGTACAATTTACTTAACATGTTGTCTCATTGGTATTTTACATAATTAAGGATTCATGTTTTTTATAAGGTGTTATTACTTATAACTCATTGAATATTGACCTTACAGATATGCCATAAAAATGGTATATGTGTATTTTACCATGAGGAATCCAATGGTGTAATTTATTTCACATGTTTATTCATTGGTTTTCAATTTAAACAAGCTTTATGCCTATTTATGGCAGTTTTATGGTTTTAAGGTAATTATTTTTAAAGGTATAGTTATTTTAAATATTTCTTGTGACCTTTTTGGGTATGTGGTCATATCTCAAAGGTTCAAAATTCCTATCATAATATTCAAGGTACAACCCCTTGAAATCATGGTTTGCAGTTTAAAATATTAAATTTTGACAGAAAAGATGAGTTACAAGAAAAATCATCAAAAATAGAGTTGTGATGATGTAGTAAAATTCTTTCAGAAGTTTAATAGGGACATGCCAAGCTATCAGAATGGCTTTAGCATGTATAGCTTGAGAGTTATTAATGATAAAAGTTTAAGCTTAAATTTGATCATTTATGATCACTCACTGTAATCTTATTTTAAGTTTAACAGTTATATAAGTGATAAAATTGATGGATACTATTAGAGTATGATTAATACTAATAAAATCCACAAATTTTAGGCTTCTTTCAAGCCTATTATGTCATCAAAATTAGAGTTATAGTGATAACTCTAAATAATGGCATAATAATGAGATAAGATGGTTTGATCATGACCTAATCATCACTAAACCTTGAAATACTGATCATTTACAGTGGATAACATCAGTACATGTCTACTAGAAGCCTACTGGACTCTATAAGGGGGGTATTTACTATAAATAAAGCTCTTTTTATTCTATTTTCCCCTCAGACACATCAAAACATTAAAACAATTAAATCAAAAGGTACAATCTTCATTCTTTATATATAAATCTTTTTATATTTTTAAAGACCAAAGGTAAAATTTATTATAATCATCATTTTGGACATGATTAATTCAATTTTTCTACTGTTTTGCTATATTTCTCTTAAAAATCTCAAATCCACGTAAAATCAAGAAAATTTGTAATTTCTCTTATTTTTAATTGTAAATACAATTTTAATAAGTTGTATTTATATCATTTGGCGTAAATTTATTCAAAATTATTATACTAAGTGCTAAAAGTAGGTTATTTTCTCTTATTATAATAATTCCTCTTTATTATTTCTTTTAATAATTCTTTAATTAATATAAATAGTATTGATATCAATTTATAACTATAATATTAGTAATATTATTGTTATTAATTTTTTTTATTAATAAAAAACAATTTTTTATGCCTTTATTATTTGTTGGTAACAATAACAAAGTTCTTTTAAATATATTAATATATTTATTTATTATATTATTTTTTTCATAATATAAATTATATCATTTTATTTATTCAATAATATAATTATTTTTATGCCTCAATTGTAATAATTCTTTATTATTATAATTATTTTTATCTTATTTACTTCATTGATAAGGACATTCCAGAGTACAATGAGTAAAATATTATTAATTTTTACTTATTGTTTCATAGTCAAACCTTACATTCACTCTCCAAATTGCATTTTCATGAAAAAATCAGAGGTTATTAAGGATTAAAGCTAAAGTAGAAAATGGATCATTTTTGATCTTTAACTCTAATCTTCATTTAATCTTAACAATTAAATAAGATGCAAAACTGGTTTATATTGGTGTCTTATAATTCCAATTACCTTGTTCAAAAAAATTGAATCATTTTCCAAGCTTATGATGTCAATAAATTAAGGGTATTGGTAAAAACACGTAAGAGCTTATGTGTTTTTACCATCAATTGGTAAAAACACGTAATTTTATGGTAAAAACACGTAAGGGATCGTTTTTAAATGAAATATGGCTATTTATGGCATTTATGATGCCATTAATGCCATTTGTGGCATTGAAAATTCCATTTATGGCATTAACAGTGCCATTAATGGAATTATCAATGAAATATTTCTGATGCCATTAATGCCATTTATGGAATCAACAATGCCATAAATGGCATTAACAATTCCATTTATGGCATTAACAATGCCATAACAAATGGCATTAACAGTGCCATTAATGGCATTAAAAATGCCATAACAAATGGCATTAACAATGCCATAAATGGCATTAACAATGCCATAAATGGCATTAAAAATGCCATAACAAATGGCATTAACAGTGCCATAAATGGCATTAACAGTTCCATTAATGGCATTAACAGTGCCATTAATGGCATTATCAATGAAATATTATTGATGCCATTAATACCATTTATGGAATCAACAATGCCATTTGTGGAATCAAAAATGCAACATTTCTGATGCCATTAATGCCATAAATGGCATTAATAATGCCACATTAACAATGCCATTAATGGCATTACTAATACCATGAATGGCATTATCAATGCAATAAATGGCATAATGCCATTTATGTAACACCATAAATGGCATTGTTAATTCCATTTATGTAATGCCACAAATGGAATCTTTGATTCCATAAATGGCATTTTTGATGCCATTTATGTTATAGTTAAGGCCATTAATTCCATTTTTAAGGCCAATGTTAAGGCCATTCATGCCATTTTTAAGGCCATTTATGGCATTTTTAAATGCATAAATGGCATTGTCAAGGTCATTAAATTCAATTTATGGCATTGCTTTAATGCCATTTATGCCAATTTTCTGGCCATAAATGGCATCTGTATGTCATTCTTGATGCCATTTATGGCATTATTATGTCATTAGTGATGCCATTTATGGCACTTTTGATGTGATAAATGGCACTGTTAATGCCAAAAATCAAATTTTAACTTCCACTCATCATAAATTTAATTTTGAATTCAATTTGTGTCATAAATGGCATTTTCAATTTAATTACAAACATGAACAAAAAAACATAAAAAAACATGGACTTTTTGGGCCTACAAATGTTCTTGCAAAAAAAATACCAAAATGTTGGTCTTCTGGTTTATTATTCTCAACATTCTCACCTTCATTTTAAAAAAAAAATTATTGAAATTCATAAGTGGGAACATTTTTAATGAATTTTTTCAAAAAATGGGACATTTTACCAAATTGCCCAAAATAGAAAAATTGGGCAAAAAAAAAAATTTGAAAAAATTTGGGGACCTTCACATCCCATGTCGGAAAAAATATGGCAAAAAAAAATGTTAAAAATTCTCAAAAATGAGCCTGAGGAATTTTTATAAAAAAATTAGGTTACTTACGTGTTTTTACCATAAAATTACGTGTTTTGGCCATAATTTGGTAAAAACACGTAAGTTTATGGTAAAAACACGTAAGGGCTTACGTGTGTTTACCAACACTCTAAATTAAAAGCTATAGTGATAGCATTAAATTATGGTGTAATAATGAGATAAGAAGGTTTAATGGCAATGTAATCATCACTGAACCTTTAATTAATGATAAATTCCAGTGGATAGCACTATTTCATGAGTGATACAAGGTACCTGGTCACTATAATGAGGGATCTTTACTACATAAAGACCCTTTCTTTCTCTTTTTCTCCCTCAGTCCATCAAATTCAATAAAATATCAAGTGATAAGGTAAACCACTTTTCCCTTTAAAATACAACTCTTAATTGTAAAAGAAAGATTCTATAGCTTGTATTAATCAATTGATTTTTAATTGGTTATATCATCTTCTTAAAAACTGTTAAATTCTCTTAAATTCTCTAAATCCACATAAAATAGTAAAAATTGTATTTCTAACTATTCATTATTTTGACTTTATTCTAAAAAGGTTTGAATTACTTCTTTGGGCATAAAATAGTCCCAAATTATTATATTAAGTGTTAAAAGTAGTTTATTTTTATCTTATTATAATTATTTATCTCTTAATTCCTCTATAAAATCATTTTTCATCAATATAAATAGTATTTATACTGATTTATAACTTTAATATTTGGAATATTATAGTTAAAAATTGTTATTTTTTAGTAAATAATTTTTTTTAATGTTATTATTATTTGTTGGTAACAATAATAATTAGCCTAAATATATTAAATATTAAACTATTAATATATTCATTTTGTTATATTATTTTTATAATATAATCTATGCTCTTTACTTTTTATAAATGTGATAATATATTTTGTGTCACAATTGCAATAATATTTTATTATTGTAATTTTTTAATTTATCATTTACTAATCATTAATTAGGACATTCAGAGTAAAATAAGTCAAATATTAGTAATTTTTACTTGTTGTTTTTTAGTCAAACCTTACAGTTTATCCCTTAGATTAGTGAAAAAAGGTTCTCAAATTCCAAACTGATCTTATTGTCCCTAAGAAATTTCTAATTATTATTCAAATTAAGATGAAATTTAAATTATTAATATTTAAACTGTGCATCAAAAACTTCAAGAAGTGTTTTTGTGGCTATATCTATAAATCAACTGAACCTTTCTTTGACCTTAACTGATTATGACAAATTATTGCCCACTTTTTTTTCAATTCAAGATCTTAATAGATTTCTTATTCGTGATTTATCATTATTAAATTTATATTAATGAAGAATGAATTGTATTTTGGGCATAAGTAGTTGTATCAGTTTATATTGTAGTGCTTTTTTTGAAGATAATAAGATTTGTTTTCATCAATTGCGGCTGAGTTTTTCAAACTCTTTCAAGAATTTACAGCGCTGGTAGGCTGGCGCGCAGCCTTGAGTACAATTTAATCTTCGCGATTTCTTTTGATTTGTTCTGATTTCTTGGAACTTTTTCTAATTCATTCATATCATCCCTCTCTGAAAAATCAGATCAATTAAAATTCTCGTCAGCATCACATTAGTTTGAACCCTCTTGGGGTTTGGGTTTATATACTTCATTAGCTTCTCTTTGGTCTTTTAGTCATGGCGCCAAAAAATCGCGATTTTTCGGGCTATCAAGTTAAGATTTCTCTTTTTTTTACCCTAAACATCAAATGTAGTGCAAAGCGGTCTATTATGTGTGAAAATTGATATTCTCCTTTGTTTTTTGAAACAGTATGCCGCCATGTCATCTTTGGTATTGACAGCCGATCGGTCTAAAATTCCTAGAAGGGATAATGAACCGACGGGTGAGCCAGAGACATTGGTTGGAAGAATTGATCCCAAATCTATGGGAAGCAGAGCCTTCAAAGAATCCATTCATGTTAAAAAGGATATCTCCAAGAAAAAATCAAAGCACAATAACACACTAGAAGATCGGCCCAAAAAGTTTATTGAATCTCAAAACCGCAAATATGGTGACGTGATTGAAGCCATTCAAGAGATCGAAGGTCTTAATTATAAACCTAGAACCAATGAAACTCGCATCATTTATGAATTATTACTATCTAATGTACAACTCGTCATAGGTGATCAACCAAACGAGATCATTCGATCAGCTGCTGATATGACAATCGAAACCATCAAAAATGATAATGAGTTTCCCAAAGATCTTGATAAGAAGAGATCCATTGAAGAATTTTTAGGAACGATTTCCAGTGAAAAGTTTAACGAGCTTAGCAATCTTTGTAAAAAATTAACCGATTACGGTGATGATGAACAAGTTCAACAAGTAAGCGGTGGTGATGGTGAGGATGGTGAAGGAAAAATGAGAGCAAACGAACTTGAGAATGATAATAATGGTGTGGCTGTTGTCTTTGAGGATGATGAGGATGAAGATGGTAGCAATGAGGATGAATTTGAAATACGTGATAACGATGAAAGTGATGAAGACAGCGATGAAGAAGATGAAGAAGATGATCAAGAAGACGATCAGCACTCTCAACCAGCTGATTCAGCCGAGCAAATCATCATCGGTCCAGATTCCAATAATGACTCCAAATTTGGCCAGAAAAATCGAAAAGGAAAGGATGATCTGACAATTTATGACATTGATGGTTTTTGGTTGCAAAGATTCATTGGAAGTCATTTTCCTGATCCAATCGAGGCCGAATCTAAAACTAAAGACGCCATTAGTCTTCTGTCTTCTGAAAATTCTAGTCTGCGTGATCTCGAAAATAGTTTAGTCGATTTATTTGATTATGATAAGTTTGAATTAGTCTCAACTCTTACTAAACATCGTGATATCATTGTTTGGGGTACAAAATGGTCTCGAAGCGATGAGGACGAGAAGGTTAATTTGGCTGTCGTCATGAGGGAAAAGGGGGTAGGATGGATTGTAAAAGCTTTGACGACTGGTCGTGGAATCAATAATCCTCAAATACAAGCAAACACCGATTCTAACAAGATGCATGTTGATTCAGAAGAAGTCAAACCTGCGAAATTCCCCACCAAGGCTAATTTAGTTCCTAATTCTTTTCTACCTAATCCCAAAAAGCTGGTTGATTTCAACTCAATGAAATTCAACCAAGGATCTCGAACAATGACCAACAAAAAGTGCAAGTTACCTGAAGGCTCTCACAAAGTTCAACCAGCGGGTAAAGGCTACGAAGAAATTCACGTCCCACCGCCCGAAAAGGCACCTTTGAAAGCTGAAGATTTGGTAAAGATTGCTACATTGCCACATTGGTGTAGAGATGCTTTTAAGGGTGCAACAACTCTCAACAGAGTTCAGAGCAAAACATTTCCTGTTGCTTTTGGTCAAGATGATCCGATATTGCTATGCGCCCCTACTGGTGCCGGTAAGGTAATTAACATCCTAACATTTCCTTTCGTTCCCTCAAGCTTTTTCTCCAAAAAAAAATAATTAAGGTTTAACCTGTTTTGCTTACGTGAACTAAGCCTTTTTTGATTTTTCTTTAGACCAATGTTGCTATGCTTACGATTTTAAATGAAATCTCTAAGCATCGAAACCCCACAACTGGTCAAATTGATCTTGCTGCCTTTAAAATAGTGTATGTAGCACCCATGAAGGCTCTTGTACAAGAGATGGTGGGAAACTTTTCGAGTCGGTTACAATATTTAGGCATTCAAGTTGGAGAGTTGACCGGCGATCGACAAATGACAAAAGATCAGATTTCGATGACACAAATTATTGTGACCACACCAGAAAAATGGGATGTGATTACCAGGAAAAGTACTGACACTAGCTACACTAATCTGGTCGGGTTGATCATTATTGATGAGATTCATTTATTGCACGATGAGCGAGGCCCTGTGTTAGAGGCCTTAGTAGCTCGAACGATTCGGAGAATGGAGCAAAATCATGAATATGTCAGGCTCGTTGGCCTATCAGCTACTTTACCTAACTATCTTGATGTTGCTAAATTTTTGCGAGTCAATCCCAAGAAAGGCCTTTTTTATTTTGATAGTTCATATCGACCCTGCCCATTGAAACTGGAATTTATAGGAATCACCGAGAAGAAAGCGATTAAAAGACTTCAGCTGACCAATGAAATTTGCTATGACAAAGTATTGAAGCAACTGGACGACAAGCAGCAAATAATCATTTTTGTTCATTCAAGAAAAGAAACCGGCCGTACAGCCAAACAATTAAAAGAAGCCGCAATTGAAAAAGAGGAGATTGGTAAATTTATGTCAGGCGGATTGGCAACGCGAGAAATTTTGATGGAGACGGCGGAAAATGTCAGGAACCCAGAATTGAAAGACATCTTACAATTTGGCATCGGGATCCATCACGCTGGTTTAGAGCGCGTAGATCGGCGACTAGTTGAAGAATTGTTTGCCGATGGACATCTCCAAGTTCTTGTATCAACAGCCACCCTGGCCTGGGGAGTTAATTTACCTGCCCATGCAGTGATCATCAAGGGAACCCAAATTTATAATCCAGAAAAAGGGCGTTGGGTCGAATTATCACCTCAAGATATTCTGCAAATGTTGGGCCGAGCGGGGAGACCACAGTATGATACCATGGGGGAGGGAATTATTATTACTAATCATTCCGAGTTACAATTTCACTTGTCAATCACTACCAGTCAACTAGTAAGTTCTTGGTTTGCTTGGCATTTTTTTGTCAGGCACTTGATACTGACAATGATCTTTTAGCCGATCGAGTCCCAACTAGTTAGCAAACTCGCCGATAACCTTAACGCTGAAATTGTATTAGGTACAGTAAGAAATCGCGACGAGGCAGCTCAATGGCTAGGATACACATACTGGTATCAGCGCGCTTTGGAAAGTCCATCCCTTTATGGAATACAATACGAACCGGATGATCCCATGTTGCTCCAAAAACGAGCCGATATTGTCCATACAGCATTTTGTGCGCTTGAGAAGAGTGGATTGATCAAGTACGAACGCAAGAGCGGACTTGTGACATCACTCGAATTAGGAAAAATTGCTAGCCATTATTACGTCACTAATTCATCCATGGCGACCTATAACCAGCATCTCAGGCCTACAATGACTTTGATTGAGTTGTTCAGGTAGGACTCACTTTGGCCTTATTTTGGAGCAGAAGTGACATGTCGTATCCAGTTATATTGATCTGGGCCTTTATTTGCTATCTGCTTTGAAGGGTATTTGCGGCTAGTGACGAGTTCAAGTACGTGCCTACCAGGTCGGAAGAAAAGCAAGAATTGGCCAAATTGCTAGATCAAGTGCCGATCCCAGTCAAAGAATCGATTGAAGACTCCAGTGCTAAAATCAATGTATTATTGCAAGCATATATTTCAAGATTGACTTTAGAAGGGTTTGCATTAATGGCAGATATGGTTTATGTCACACAATCAGCTGGCCGAATCTTGCGCGCCTTGTTTGAAATTTGCTTAAAACGAGGCTGGGCTAGGTTGACTCATCAAGCGTTAGATCTTTGTAAAATGGTGGAGAAACGGATGTGGACTTCTATGACACCTCTTAGACAATTTCCCACTTGCTCGGCTGATATCATTCGACGTGCCGAAAGAAAGGATTTCCCTTGGTACCGATTCTTCGATTTAGAACCTCCAGAGCTTGGTGAATTAATGGGAAACCCAAAGCTTGGTAAAACAATTCATAAATTTGTTCATCAGTTTCCCAAGTTAGAACTTCAAGCCCTTGTCCAACCTATCACTCGAACGATGTTAAGAGTTGAGTTGACCATCACCCCTGACTTCATGTGGGATGAATCTGTTCATGGAACTGCTCAAGTCTTTTGGATCATGGTGGAAGACGTGGATGGAGAATTGGTTTTGTTTTCCGATCAATTCCTCTTGCGTCAGCGATACGCAAATGAAGAGCATCTTGTTACATTCTATGTACCTATGATTGATCCACTACCTCCTAATTATTTTATTTCAGTAGTCGCGGATCGTTGGCTTCACGCCATCACTCGACTGCCATTATCTTTTAAACATTTGATCCTGCCCGAAAAATTCACCCAACCCACTCCATTATTAGATCTTCAACCACTTCCAGTAGCAGCTTTACACAACAAGGCGTATGAGGCAATTTATTTGCAACAAGGTCTCAAGAACTTCAATAAGATTCAAACCCAAGTTTTTCAAGCGCTTTACACAACCAATGATAACGTTTTAATCTGTTCTGCAACTGGTAGTGGTAAAACAATTTGCGCTGAGTTTGCACTTTTGCGCTTATGGTCTCAACCCCATTGGCAACGATGTGTATGCATTGAGCCTTATCAAGAGGTGGTGGACGCTAGAGTTAAGGAGTGGAGGCAAAAATTTAGCTCATTAAATAAAACAATTGAACCGCTGACTGGTGAACTGACAAGGGATGTTGAACTAACCGCTAGCGATGGGAGCAAGCCGGGACAGGCTAGAATTGATGTCATTATTTGCACACCTACCCAATGGGATTTGGTTTCAAGACGGTGGAAGCAACGCAAGATGGTTGAACGTACCGGATTATTGATTGCTGACGAAATCCATTTGATTGGTTCCGACATCGGTCCGACTTATGAAGTAATCGTGTCGAGAACTCGGTATGTTACCGCTCAAAGTGAACATAGCAAGACCCGTATTGTGGCCTTGGGTTGTCCATTGGCGAATGCCAGAGACTTAGGGGATTGGATGGGCGCCAACACACAAGCAATCTTTAACTTCTCGCCAGGCTCTCGGCCGCTGCCGTTAGAGGTTCACCTGCAGTCGTTTAATGTACCACATTTTCCTTCATTAATGATTCAAATGGCGAAACCAGCTTATTTATCAATACTCGAATATGCAAATGAGAAACCAGTGATTGCCTTTGTACCATCACGAAAACAATGCCGTTTAACGGCATCTGATCTATCGATCTATGCTTTGTCGGATGAGAATCCACAAAGGTTTTTGAACATCGAGCAAGATGATTTAGCACCTTTCCTTGCCAAAATTTCCGATGAGAACTTACGGGAGACATTAGCCAGTGGGATTGGATACTATCATGAAGCCATGTCGAATGCCGATAAGCTCATTGTTCAAAAACTATTTGAGGTGGGTGCCATCCAGGTCATCGTAGCGTCAAAGGATACTGCCTGGAGTATTCCCCTGACGGCTTTCATGGTCATCATCATGGGCGTGCAAAGTTACGAAGGAAAAGAACACCGTTATGTTGACTATTCGTTTCCAGTGATTTTACAAATGATGGGCCGTGCTTGTAGACCTAATGAAGACACATCCAGCCAATGTGTTCTAATGTGCCAACAAGTTCGTAAAGAGTTGAGTTGAATTTTTTGGAAAGTTTTTTTTTTTTTTTGCTGAAAGATTGATAGATCAAAATTAAAATGAAATTGCTAGGTTTTTTAAGAAGTTTTTAAATGAAGGGCTTCCAATCGAATCGCATTTACATCTATCTCTACATGATCATTTTAACGCCGAAATCGTAGCGAAAACTATTGAGTGAGTGTTTTTCTCATCAGTCAAGTAGTGATTTTACTAAATTGATTTGAATTTCAGAAATAAGCAAGATGCAGTAGATTGGTGTACATGGCAATGGTTCTATCGCCGATTAGTGGCTAATCCAAATTATTATAACATGCAAGCGACCGATCATCGACATTTGAGCGATCATTTATCAGAGTTAGTTGAAACAACTCTTTCGGATTTACAAAGCTCCAATTGCATTGCTATTGAAGATGAGATGGATACAACACCTTTACCACTTGGTATTGTTGCGGCGTATTACAACGTCAATTATATTACAGCTGATGTTTTCAGTATGAGTTTGACTGAGAAGACCAAATTAAAAGGAATACTCGAAATTATTTCTGCTGCTCAAGAATTTGAATCGATTCCATTGCGTCATGGTGAAGAATCATTGTTGAAAAAAGTCTATGATCGCGTGCCTGTAAAAGTGGCCAAACCTGAATATCTATCACCCCATTTCAAAACTAACATTTTATTACAAGCTCACTTTAGTCGCTTAACGTTGCCATCGGATCTTATGCTGGATCAAGTGGAAATCTTGAGGAAGGTTCCCAACTTAATTTCAGCTGCTGTTGATGTACTTAGCTCTCAAGAATGCCTAAATACAACAGTTGCTATGGAATTTTTCCAAATGATTGTTCAAGCGGTTTGGAACCATGATAGTCCGTAAGTAGTTTGGTTGCAGCCATATGTACAGTTTTCAATTTTTGTACTTTGGATCATATCAATTCTATGCTTTTTATGTATTGATGATATCATATCTCCGCAATTTTATTGGAGGGACGTTTGAAATATAGCTTGAAGCAGATTCCAGGATTTAGTTCGGAAATCATTCAACGTTGTATTGCGGCCAATGCAAACCAGGTAACTGATATCATGGAGTACGTAATCTTCATATCCAAACTCATCAGCCTGGCCTAGTTTTCAAAGAAATTGCGGGCTCAATCGTTCGATCTCTTTTATTTTGACTTACAGATGGGAAGATGAGGAACGTAACAATTTGTTACAGATGGATACTAAAAACTTGGCCAAGGTGGCTCAATTTGTAAACTCATATCCAGCAATTGAAATGGGCTATGAGATTGAGGATGAAGATTCATTAACAACAAATACACCAATTACATTAAAAGTATCATTAACAACCGAAGATGATGATGAAGAAGAGGGTTCAAAAGCAATGGTGGCTGGCAACGTGGTGATAGCACCGTTTTATCCCATTGTTAAACAAGACTCTTGGTGGCTTATAGTGGAGGATCCGAATCAAAAGAAGCTATTAGGATTGAAAAAAGTTACTGGCTCAACTCCATTACCAACCAAACTTGAATTTACAATTTCTACGCCTGGAAAACATGAAGTAAAATTAGATTTGATTTCTGAGTTAAGTGTTGCTTTCAGCAAGTTTTTTGATGGGATTCGCTGGATTTACATAAAACTTAGTATTAATATTCTATCTTATTTTAGCTCTTACATTGGGATCGATCAAGAATTAAAATTTCAATTAAACGTAGTTGAAGGTCAAGATTCATCGTCATCTGAGGATGACGATGATGATGAATCCAATGAGGATAAGTCACTGAACGGGGATCAAGATGAAAAAATGAATGAATAACATTTTTTTGTCAAAAACTTGCGAAGGTTGTTGGTGCAAATGGCCACAGAAAATTTTCGCTATATCATGTTTCTTGTATGTTATAAAACTCAAGTGCTTTAGTTTTTTGGCGTATTATACATCTATATAAATCTATATACATTTCTTCTTTTAGTTGATTTCAAAAGGACAAAAATGCCATGTGCCTATGGGCGCCTATTTTAATTTTTGAGTTGTCATCAATTCAATATCTAGAACTGCAAAAATTGCGGTAAATACCTCAAGTGATCACGACGTGAAGCTGTCTCGACTGTGGTTGTAGATCTTTCTTTAAGTATGTTCTGTAGCCAGAATTTACAGTAGTTTGCTTACAGATCTCACCGCCATAAGCAAAAATTGAACACCTACTGGATAAGTGTGTCCTTGTCAGCCAAGTTGGACACAGGTCAGAATTCAGTTTATAACATCGGCCAGACATGAGTCTTCAAGTGAGAAGGTTGACAAGAAATCATGCAAACACATGCAAGGCTGATGTGTAAATCCTATTCAGTATGTGAACAACTTAAAGTGTTGTGCTGGAATTGTAAAATAATGAAGAGAAATTCAACTCTGTTTTCTCAGAAATTCTAAACGTGGAATATCTGACATTACGGACCATTTGAGGCTTTATAAATAGGAGGGGGCTTGTAAAAGTAAAAACCTTCTTCAAAAGCTTCATGTTTTTGCATAAAAATGACAGCCTTATATGACTTGTGAAGATTCTTGTCAATTTTTTGTAAAGCCTCAATTTATCTCAAGACATTTGATGTATCTATAAAAAAATGATAAATCACAAATCAATTTTCATATTGAATTAAAATGGAGCTAATATATTGAAATTATTATTTGGAATCAGTTTTTTTTTGAAAAAAATCAATATTTCTTTAAAATAAGCTTTTCAATTTTTAAATAATGAAACTCATTAGTTTAAAATAAAAATGTATATTTATTTTTTTCAAGATTTTTTTTTTTAAATACAAATTCAAGAAAATAATAAATGAATTATGATTTAAATTTAAAATAATTATATTAATATTGAAGAAAATCCTTATGAAAAAATTTAAAATAACTTTTGTTTTGTATTTATAGATTATTGAAAAAAGTAGATTATCATCATTATTTTAATTTATAAATTTTGATTTGGTTTTAAAATAAATTTGAATTTCAAAAATTAAAAAAAAAAAAAACAAAGAAAGAAAAAGAAAAAAGAAAAAAGTTAAATATTATGTTTCAAGTTTTTAATTTTTAAAATAATTAAAATAGAAAATTAAATGAGAGATTTTCTGATTTTAATTGTTTATTTTTTTTTTGAATTATTATTTTTTTTTTAATCAATTATAGTTTTAGAGAAAGTCTTTTTTTTTTAAAAAGTAAAAATTTTAAGAGTTAATATATTTTTAGTAAGATTTAATTAGAATTTTTTAATCAAAAAATTCACTTTAATTGATAATTTGTATTGTGTACTTTACATAATCTAAAAGATTGGCATTGAGAAAAATCAAACTTAAAACTAAAATATTAACTAAATATGCTTAAATTCTTATTATATCCTTTGAAATATACTCTTTTATAACAAGTAAATGATGATTGGAAAAATCATTTACTTAATTTTAACATGTGTTAAGTTAAACTATTTTAACCAAATGTGAATTTTGATGACTTATTTCGAGATATATAGTTCTTGAGTTCAAAAAAAATTTGATTATTTTCCTAAGGGAATTCTGAATGCATGCCACCCTTGGGTAAATCAAAAGACAGGATGAATTTAGTTTACACATTAGCAAATGCATTCCCCATAAAGGGTTTAAGCCTTTTTATGAGGCTAAAACAAGATTGATATATTTTTTAAAGAAAAACATTTGATTTAAAAAAAGAATCATGAAATGACATGAACATGAAAAAATGTTGAGCTTCACAAAAATTGAAAATACCCATAAATCAAAATTAAAGAAAATACAATAAGAACTAATAAAAATACACACATAGACAAAAATGAAAAAACAAAGACCTTAAAAAAAGAGAAATCAAGCCAAAACAACCATAATATTTTTAAGAAACAATTAGAAACCTCAAAAAGAAACCAAACCAATACCTAAGAACCCCAAAAAAACCAACCAAACAAAACAACAAAGGGTTCAAAAGGGAAAGAAATACAAAAAAACTTAATAAGAAGGATTAAATCAATGGTTAAAAACACCCCCCAGAAAAACTCATAAATAATATTTCCAAAAGAAAGCTAAAACCCCAAAAACCCAAAAATAATGAACACAAAACTCCATATAGAAGCCAGGAAAACCCCTAATAATAATAATTTTGAAGAAAAAAAAGGCCAAATTTCCCATTTTCCCAAAATCCAATAGTTATGAAAAAAGGCCAAAAGCCACCCAAATGAAACAAAAAATTGTATTTAGGACCCCTCCACCCAAAAAAAGAAATGAAATCAAGTACCACAAAGAACATACCACCAAAATTACTCAGAAAAAACCCAAAGTCCAAAAAATTACAAAAAATTCAAATGTTTTTGGGAAAAACTGGGGGGGAATTATTAACTTAGAATCAAAGGAGAAAGTTATTAATGACTTTTCTTCTTTCATAATATCTATTTTTTGCTATCAATTTGAAGAATTTAGTTTTATTAAAACCATCTGAATCCCCAGGTCCAGGAAGAAAAATTTGGTTTGAAAGCCAGGGCATATCTTTTAGATTATGACCCACAAATTTTCAAAATTTACTGGAATTTATTTGCCAAATATTTTCAATTTAGTTCAAACCCCATTAATTTATACCTTTCCTTTGAAACTCATAAGTCATATCAAATTCACAAATCCCCAACAATGATTTCTTATTTTATGAGCTATAATTTACCACAAAAAATTATCACTTTTCAAATTCTTAGATTTATTAAGCTAATCTCCTTTAAAGCCAAAAAAATACTGATTTTTCTCAGGTTCCAATGGATCACCAAGCTCAAAATGTTTTCTATTTTTTAAAGTTACCCCCCTTATTCACCTAAAAATTTCATCATTATTTTTCAAATTAACCCTCATTCAATCTAATTATTTTTTTCCCTTTTTCACATGAAATATCACCAAGAGTTTATAATCTCAACTCCACACACTAAAAGAAGTTACCAAGAAGATGAGCACATTTTTGACAACTTGAAGGATGCTTTTATGGCTGAAGTATATGCATGTTTCAAAAGAATGGGAGGCTATAAATTGAATAAATTTGAAATTATTTGTGAAAAATCTTTTAAAATAAGCAAAATTAGTCCTAATGTCACAACCATGGCAATTCACCTCCTTGGATCCGCATATGGCATATCAAGCCACAGTTCTTTTATGGCCAATTGGCCATATCCATCACCAGTGGCCAATATGGCCACGTCATCATCTTATGGACCATTTAGGGCCTTCATGGCCCTTCACCTCAATCCAGAACCCATAGCGGCAATTTATGCCCAAATGGGTATTTCTGGTCATTTCCCTCAAAAACAGGGGAAATGGCCCAAATGGCTGTTTTTGGCCATTTGGGCTCATAATGCGCATTTGCGCACTTTTGCGCACTTTGACGCAAAGTGTCCAAAAGACACTTTCCCGCCTCTTGGGCCAGTTTTTGGCTCAGAACCCAAAAGTGGCCAAAAACCCCAAAGGGCCCAGAAACACCTTTCCAAGCTCTGAAGCCATCACATTCATCCTTTTCCCCTCTGCCTTTCCATCTCAAGACCTTTGGACATAATCTTCTTGCCAATGAACCAATATGCCATAAATGATGTTATATATCATTGTGCATCATTTTTCAACAGCAATTCAATGGTGGAAATATCAAATGGTCATTTCAACATTCCAACATCTCATCATGTCATCAAGGCACCCAATCATTCAGAGGAATCATCAAGGCTCAAGAGCAAGTGTTTCAGCGTCAAAGACCAATGACGCCATCAAGCAGTCATTGGTTATTCTCACTCCAAGTATTCCTTCCAAGGGAATACTGTCAATTTATTCTCAAAGTGTATTCAAGAGGCAGTGCCAAAAAGAAGGTGTCAAGTGTCAAAGCTCCACTCAATCCATCTTGGCAACCATATTCATTTCAATACAGTCTGGATCCATCAAGAACTGTATTTCATTTTCAAGCATGGGAAATTGATTAAACCCAATTCAATTTCAATATTAGCCAGCTGTATCAATTCCCAAAACAATCAATACAGCCTCAAGGATCAATACAGATCAGTTTTCAGCCTGAAGAACTCAAGGTCCCAGCTACCCTTTCCACCCTGGGATGCTTTTTCCCAGTTAATTAATATACTTTGATTTTATTTTATCTTTATTTTCTTCTCATTTTAGTTAAGCAAATACTGATATTATTAAGTCAGTCATTTAGCACTTTTCTCTTTCTCTTTCTTTGCCTGTCAATGGATATTTGGTGGTCATATCCTTACTAATTCCATTATTCATTTTTGGCAGGTTGAAACAGTGATTAAGGACTTACTTGGTTGGCTCTTTGGCCATTTGGATTCCCTTTCCTCTTTGCATCTCATCTTGTACCTGCATATCTTATAGAGGAATTCATTCTTATTACTTTTATTCTTCATTCTTTTGGAGTCTTCCAAGTGAGTTCCCTGATTACTGAGTGCCAGGCCACTCTTGTATTTCTGTCCAAGAGCCCCTGTGACATTATATTAATTAACTCATAATTTCTCTTCATTCTGTTCATTCTTTCTTTATAATTTCATTCACTCATTTCATCAAAATTATGATTCTTTTACGCTTATGAACTTAATGATTCATCGTCACCTCTCAATTTTCATTCATTCATTCTTCATTTTGAAAATTGAAAGCTGACCCATTTTTATTTTTGTTATTCTATTTAAAATCTTTTTCAAATAATCAATTTTCATTTCATTCATAATTCAGGCGTCATCTCGATTTTCTTTGATTTTCAAATTTTTCATCAAGATATTCAGACACGTTATTCACATCAAGATTCATAATTGATTCATTCTTCAAGAATTTTGGTTTTTAAATAATAATTAACTTGATTTTGATTGATTGATTGATTTGACATATTTGATATTGACCTCAAGAAAATTGATTGACCTGAAGATTTCATCGATTTTTCTGATTTTTCACATCAAGAATTTTGACATAAATTGATTTTTCTTCAAGATTTCATTTGATTGATTGATTTTTTTGCAAGACTTTGATTTTTTATTGATTTGATTCATTGATTTATTGACTTGAATACTTCATTTTGATTTGATTCATTGATTTACTTCAAGAAATTGATTTGATTTTGACTTCAAGACTTCATTTGATTTTGATTTTATTGACGTACTTGAAGATTTTCATTTTATTCATTGATTTTTCCTCAAGATTTGATTGTTGACTCTTTTCACTTCAAGCAAATTTTGGTTTAATTCATTTATTTCATTTTATTCCTGATATCATGCCTGTTCAACACTCACCTCTGGCAAGACAGACAAGATCTCAGGCCAGAGCTCAAGCTGTTCTCACTCCAACTCCAAGAGCTCCTCTAGATGGCACCCCAGCAGTTCCTCAACTGAGGGCCCAATTAGATAGAGGACCCCGCATGGAAGGAAGGAAGAGGGCCAAGAAGATCATGTTCATTCTCAGGAGTAGTTGGCGTATTTCCAGGACTTTCAAGGACCATTTTCAAAGGTCCAGGTGAAGATGGTGAAGAGGAAGAGTCTGATGGTACTGAAGGTGTCCCTGCTCCGGTGGAGGACCAACTCTAGCCCAGTGTAATCAGCCTGAACCATCTCTATTGGCCATCATGCAGCAAATGACTCAAATTATGACCAATCTTCAAGCAGCTTCATCCTCTGAAGCATCAAGACCACCAGCCTTCAAGACTCCATCTATGAAGGCACCGGAATGCTTTGATGGGACTCAGCCCTTCAAAGTTAGAAGTTTCATTCAGTCTTGTCAATTGATATTTCATAATGATCCGGAAAACTTCGCTCAAGAAAGAAGGAAGGTCCTTTATGCCACTTCATTTCTCATTGGCAGGGCTGCAAAATGGATTGAGCCTTATCTTTCCAATCTCACCAATCAAGACTCAAATTACCTTCTCAATTCTTGGCCTTTATTTGGATCTCAACTTTTCACTCTATTTGGTGACCCGAATGAAGTCAGAAAAGCAGAAGCTGAGTTGGATTCTTTAAGAATGAAATAAGGTGGGCATGTATCTTTATACATTGCTGATTTCAGAAGTTTATTCTCAAGAATCGGGGGTTGGGGTGAAAGAGCTCTCATCCATCATTTCAGGAAGGGATTGCCAGCCAGGATTTTGGATCAATTGGCCTCCCATCCTTCAAGAATTGACTCTCTTCAAGACTTAATGGACGTTACCCTGGAACTTGATACCAGGTACCATGAGAGGCAAAATGAAAAGAGTCATCATCAAGAGAAGAAGCCAGAAGCCTCAAAGTCAAGTTCTTCTCATCCTCAAAATTCTTCAAGCTCAAGTCAAAAGAAGAAGAAGAATTTCTAGAAGAGGGACAAGCCCCATTCTTCTTTGTTTAATAAAGATTTCAAGCTCATGAACTCTGAAAAAGAAAGAAGAATCAAGGAGGGTCTTTGTACCTATTGTGGTGGGAAGCATAGTATTGAGTCCTGTTTCAAAATGCCTCAAAACAAGCTTACCCAACCGTCAGGCAAATTTCCCAGCCAGGGGAAAGCCTGAGTGAAGATCATGTTGTGTTCAATGGTCTTCACAGTTTTCCATCCAGAGCACAATTGTGCATTCTGAATACTGGTGTCAAAAATTCTCTTAAATTCTTTGTTTTTTCTTCTCTTTCTGATGTTTTTTACAGTATTCTCATTGATTCTGGTGCTACCAACTCATTTATTGCAAAGCAGTTTGTTCACAAGTATTCATTGACTATGTCAGAACTTCCAGAGAAGATTCCCCTCATCATTTTAGACTCCTCTGAGTCTCCTTCTTTATTTGTGACTCACCATACTAAATATATGGTTGAGCTCCCTTCCTTCCCAAACTTTGAATGGGAATTTTTAGTCATTGATACTCCCAAGGGAGAAGACCTCATATTGGGTTTTGACTTTCTTAATCATTTTAATCCGTTTATTGATTGGAGGCAAGAATTGATCACCTTTAATTCTGATCATAAGGACTATAATGATCCTTCAATTTCTTTTAGTAATGACTTTTCTTCTGCCAAATCATGTGCAGCTCTTGTTGGTGATTCTAGAACACCATCATTTCCGTCTTCTGTCCATATTCCTTCCCTTAATTCCCATCAGTAATTACTATCATCTAGAGATGAAGTCTTCAAAGAGATTCAAGATGTTGGAGAAGATAATTCTGTATCTTCACTTCACCTCTTCTTTGGGAATATGGACCTTCCTCCTTCATCTTATCATGACTCCCTGGAGGAGTTGTGGGATGAAGAGGAAGAGCCAGAAGAAATAGAAACCGTGATGAAGGTTGCTCCCTCTGTTTATCACCAGTACTTGGATGTATTCTCCAAGGTGAAAGCAGAAAAACTTCCTCCTCACCGTGCCTGTGATCATCATATCGAGCTGGAGGGGTCTCTACCTCCAGTTGGGGTGATCTACTCTTTATCAAACCAAGAGTCAGATACACTCAGGGCCTACATTTCAGAGAATGTAGAGAAAGGTTTCATCCGGCCAAGCTCCTCTTTTACAGGAGCACCTGTTCTTTTTGTCAAAAAGAAAGATGGTGGCCTCCGTTTGTGTGTTGATTACTGCAAACTCAATGCTGTTACTAGGAAGAACAAGTATCCTGTTCCTCCTATGAATCAGCTTCTCACTGTTTTCAATGGTTCTTCTATCTTCTCCAAGATTGATTTGCGTGGTGCATATAACCTGCTCAGAATCAAGGAAGGTGATGAACATTTGACTTGTTTTAGAACCAAATATGGTAGTTATGAGTACTTGGTTATGCCATTTGGGCTTACCAATGCTCCTGCTTCTTTTCAAAATCTTGTCAATGATATTTTTTATGATCTTCTTGATGTTTATGTTGTGGTTTATTTGGATGACATTATGGTCTTTTCCAAGTCTGAGGAAGAACATGTCACTCATGTGTCCACTGTTCTTTCTAGACTCAGAGCCAATAACCTCTTTGCTAAGGCGTCCAAATGCCTATTACATGTTTCTAGTGTAGAGTATTTAGGTTATGTTGTTTCTTCTGAAGGCCTCAAGATGAACCAAGCAAAAGTCCAGCAAATTCTCAATTGGCCACCTCCAAGAAACCTCAAGGCTCTTCAATCATTCCTTGGCTTTGCCAATTTTTACCGCCTTTTCATCAAGAATTATTCAAAGAAGATTAGTTCACTCACTAGTTTCCTCAAGAAAGATTCCCGTTTTCCCCTCAATGAGGAAGCTCTTAGACAGTTTCATCAACTCAAAGAGGCATTCACCACTGCTCCAATCTTTCTCTACCCACCATTGTAGAGACCGATGCATCAGATTATGCCTTGGGTGCTGTACTGAGTCAGGTCTCTGACTCAGGAAAACATCCCATTGCATTTGATAGCCGCAAGCTTCTCCCAGCTGAGCTCAATTATAAGATACATGACAAGGAACTCCTTGGCATAGTCTGGGCTCTCAAGCACTGGAGGGTTTTCCTTCTTTCAATTTCTTTCCCTTTTGAAGTTCTCACCGATCATTCATCTCTTCAATATTTTATTTCTTCCAAGATTCTCACTCGCCGTCAAGCCTGCTGGGCTGAATTTTTATCTGAATTCCATTTCTCAATCACTTACCGCCCTGGCCGCTTGGCCACCCTTCCAGATGCCTTGTCACATCGGGATGACGTTTACCCAGAGAGGGGGGAGGATTTCATCAGAAAGAATCCAATGAACTATCAGAAGATAATCAAGCAAGATGAAATTCAAGCCTCAAAGTTTTTTGCAGTCAAGGTGGATTCATTTTCAAATTTGATTGATTCAATTCAGAAGGCAGTGTGGCAAGATTCTCAATATAGAAGTGTCCTTGAAGATTTGGGTAAAGGTAAATCTGTCCAAGATTATTCTCTTGATTCCTCTTCCAAACTTCTCCTTTTCAAAGATCGGGTGGTGGTCCCAAATGACCCCACAATCCAGCTCAATATACTTCAAAAGCGGCATGACTCTCCTCTAGCTGGACACCCTGGCCAAGAGAAGACTCTCAAACTTGTCAAGCAGGATTTTCACTGGTCCGGCATGACTCAATTTATCAAGGATTATGTATCATCCTGTCAACAGTGTTCAAGAAACAAAAATATTCATCACAAGAACTTTGGACTCCTCAAGCCTCTTCCAATTCCAAGTGGTCCTTGGATTTGCCTTTCAATGGATTTCATCACTCAATTGCCATTGTCCAATTCCTTTGATTCAATTTTAGTCATAGTGGACATATTCTCAAAAATGGCAGTTTTTATTCAAACAATAGCTTCAATCACTTCATTAGATTTGGCCCATTTATTCATCAAGAATATTTTCTCAAAGCATGGCCTTCCTTCAAGCATTTTTAGTGATTGAGGTTCTCTTTTTGTTTCTTCCTTTTGGACCAACCTTTGTCAGCAGCTCAAGATTTCAAGAGACTTGTCAACGGCTTATCATCCAGAAACTGATGGACGGACAGAGAGGGTAAATCAGATACTAGAATAGTACCTTTGGATGTATGTCAGTTATCATCAAGATGATTGGAACACCTGGCTCCCTCTGGCTGAATTTGCCTACAATAACTCTGACCACTCTTCAACAAAACAATCACCGTTTTTCACTGTTTATGGAAGAGATCCTCATTTTGACTCAGTTCACATCACTCAAGATACTCCGGCTGGAAAGTTATCAACAAAAATCCAATAAGTACAGCAAGATGTCAAGAGAGAACTTGAAGTTGCCATAAACAGGTTTAAGAGGTATGCAGATAAAAGTAGAGCAAGTCCACCTGTTTTCAATCCCAGTGACATGGTATGGCTATCTTCCAAGAACATCAAATCAACCAGACCCACCAAAAAGCTGTCTGAAAGCTGGCTGGGTCCTTTTCCAATCTTGAAGAAAGTCAGCACTTATGCCTATCACCTCAATGGAAATCCATCCACCCAGTCTTCCATATATCCCTCCTGGAACCAGTCAAGACATCAACAATCCCAAATCGGCATCAAGAGCCTCCTCCTCCAATCACCATTGAAGAAGAAGAGGAATGGGAAGTCTCTCAAATACTGGACTCAAAGCTCAAGAGAGGAAAATTATGGTATCTGGTGGAATGGAAAGGTTTCAGTCAAGACCCAGAAAGATCCACTTGGGAACCAACCGAAAACCTCAAGAATTGTCCTGAACTTGTCAAAGATTTTTGTTCATTATATCCTGACAAGCCTGGGCCAAATTCTTCAAAAGCTTGATTCATTATGGTGCTTGGTGGGGAGAGGAATTACAAAAAGTAAGTCCCACTCCTGGTATGCACCTTTAGGGGTATTCTACTCCTTTTGTTGTAAGCATCACCTTGGCCACTCTGTGAGCACTTTGCAATTTTGGACACAGATCTTTGGAATGGCTTTCAACTTCATTTCCAATCTTATGGCAATTTTCACTTGGGACAATGGGCCATTCACTTTTTAATTCATTTCCAATATTCCAAATTCAAATTCATTCCTTCAACATTTTTGTTTTTTATTTTTATGGCACTGGCGGGAGTGGTAACTACTAAAAGTAAGTTCCTCTCCTGGTGTGCACTTCCCTGAGGGGTCTACAATCTTGTCAAAACATCACCTTGGCCACTTTGTGAGCACCTGGCATTGAATTTCTCTTTCCAGGTCCTTGGCCAATTTCAAAATCAGTTATCAACCTCTGTGGTGAAGATTGGAACCTTCTCAAGATTCAATTCATTTTTCTTTTCTCTTTTCTCTTTCTTTTATTTTCATTTTCATTCTTTATTTTTATTTTATTTTCATTTTAAACTTTCTTTTATCACGTCAAAATTTTTCATTCATTTTAAAATTAAATTCAAATCATGAAGCCAATGTCAAAAGAAGATCAAGCAAGTCCTGCGTCAAATGTCAAATTTTTAATATCAGTTTTCAAATTTTTTATCTTAATCAATCCTCTTGAATCACTTTCTCAAAATCTTTCCAATAGCCTCAACAGGCTTCACCTTGTATTGGTGCTCAGGAGCTCACCATTCCAAGGTGGGGGGTACTGTCACAACCAGTGCAATTCACCTCCTTGGATCCGCATATGGCATATCAAGCCACAGTTCTTTTATGGCCAATTGGCCATATCCATCACCAGTGGCCAACATGGCCACGTCATCATCTTATGGACCATTTATGTCCATTTGTGTTTTGGGGCCTTCATGGCCCTTCACCTCAATCCAGAACCCATAGCGGCAATTTATGCCCAAATGGGTATTTCTGGTCATTTCCCTCAAAACCAGGGGAAATGGCCCAAATTGCTGTTTTTGGCCATTTGGGCTCATAATGCGCATTTGCGCACTTTGCACATATTTGCGCACTCTTGCGCATTTTGCACATTTTTGCGCACTTTGACGCAAAGTGTCCAAAAGACACTTTCCAGCCTCTTGGGCCAGTTTTTGGCTCAGAACCCAAAAGTGGCCCAGAAACACCTTTCCAAGCTCTGAAGCCATCACATCCATCCTTTTCCCCTCTGCCTTTCCATCTCAAGACCTTTGGACGTAATCTTCTTGCCAATGAACCAATATGCCATAAATGATGTTATATATCATTGTGCATCATTTTTCAACAGCAATTCAATGGTGGCAATATCAAATGGTCATTTCAACATTCCAACATCTCATCTCATCATCAAGGCACCCAATCATTCAGAGGAATCATCAAGGCTCAAGAGCAAGTGTTTCAGTGTCAAAGACCAATGACGCCATCAAGCAGTCATTGGTTATTCTCACTCCAAGTATTCCTTCCAAGGGAATACTGTCAATTAATTCTCAAAGTGTATTCAAGAGGCAGTGCCAAAAGGAAGTTGTCAAGTGTCAAAGCTCCACTCAATCCATCTTGGCAACCATATTCATTTCAATACAGTCTGGATCCATCAAGAACTGTATTTCATTTTCAAGCATGGGAAATTCATTCAACCCAATTCAATTTCAATATTAGCCAGCTGTATAAATTCCCAAAACAATCAATACAGCCTCAAGGATCAATACAGATCAGTTTTCAGCCTGAAGAACTCAAGCTCCCAACTTTTCACATATACCGGCTACCCTTTCCACCCTGGGGGGTTTTTCCCCAGTTAATTAATATACTTTGATTTTATTTTATCTTTATTTTCTTCTCATTTTAGTTAAGCAAATACTGATATTATTAAGTCAGTCATTTAGCACTTTTCTCTTTCTCTTTCTTTTCCTGTCAATGGATATTTGGTGGTCATATCCTTACTAATTCCATTATTCATTTTTGGCAGGTTGAAACAGTGATTAAGGACTTACTTGGTTGGCTCTTTGGCCATTTGGCTTCCCTTTCCTCTTTGCATCTCATCTTGTCCCTGCATATCTTATAGAGGAGTTCATTCTTATTACTTTTATTCTTTATTCTTTTGGAGTCTTCCAAGTGAGTTCCCTGATTACTGAGTGCCAGGCCACTCTTGTATTTCTGTCCAAGAGCCCCTGTGACACCTAATAAAGAAAATAAAATAACTAAATAAGCTGAATTTACTTTATGTATTCATACCAAAAATATATTAAAAAGGAAACAGTTTTTACTCAGAGATATAAATACAGAATGTAATCTGGGACCACCACTAAATAATTTAGCTAATTAATCCTACATGAAACAAAATAAAGTGGAATACTCCCAAATTAATTTCTTAATTTCTTTAAATATGAAACCAAATCAAATTAAGGTCAAGCCTTCAACCTAAAGAGAAGAATAAATTTCAGAATTAAGGAAAAATATAGAAACTGAGAAATAAAAAAGTAAAATAAATTCCTCTATTGAAGCAAATCTGGAATCAATTAAGAAAGGAAAATTTGTGTTTCAAGCTCAAGAAGGTGAATTAGCCATATGATATTGTTATTTTGTTTCCATAACAAATATTGGAAGCTCCTAGAGTTATTTCCTCATGCAATTCAAATAATACTTACTTTCAATATATATACACACAACTACAAACTGCATTCAATTATAGGATGCACCTTGCCATTCAGAACTGCTTTGGTTGAATTTTGTTTTAACTTTGATGAAACATGGGGATTATATCATTTTCCCCTTCAAATATTTTGAAAATGTATCCAATATAATAAGCTCCATAATGCAGTTCTTTTCTTCACACGGAGTTGAAGCTTATGTACACCCTCAAAATGATATTATTAAAATAAATAATTATATCATGAATTTGTCTCATTATCTAAAAAATACTGGACAATTTATCCAAGTTTCATTCAGATTCCAAAAAAGAAAAGGAATCCACTTGAAATATTGGAAATAAATGAATTGGCTTTATTCCTTTTAAGGGCTTTTTATAGACACTAAACAAATTCTGGAAATTTCTATATAAACACTTCATGAATTAAAAATACAAATCTCCAAATCAAAAAAACAAGAGAAGATATCTTAAATATCCCCAAATATTTCACCTTTTTTAAATTAAAATACAAATAAATTTCATTTTATTCCCTTCCTCATTTTCAATCAATTATTGATTTTTATAAAAATAATTTCTCATCTTGTTTTTTTGCAAGAAATTTGTTTTTATTTGAAAATTTGATAATACTCCAGAGACCCACAGAGGGAAATCTTAAGAGAGATGAGCTCTTTCTACAGAATTTGAAGGAATTGACCATTTATGAACTATATTCTGTTGTCGAATACAGAGTAAATTATGGTGAAAATTAAATTTGAATAATATCTTAAATATAAGAAACATTATTTAATAGTAAATCTGAGAAAAAAGAGACTTCATCCCAAAAAAGCTTTATTTTTACTTTTTTTGTTTATGAAAAGAAAATATTCTAAATATGATATTTAGAATATGAAGGTTATAAGTACTCAATATAAACATGGTTCTTCAGATATCATATTGGAACATGCATCTAACATAAAATTCAATCAAGAAGGAAAATCTCAAATTATGTCCTTAATTGTTGAAAATATGAAGCCTAATGAAATTCAAGAAAGATTTTTTCCCAAAGGGAAATATCAATTGAAATTCCAATAAAAGAAGTATATACTGAAAAGGCCAAAAATAGACAAAAATCTCTTCAGGTAAGAAAGCCCATTGAAGAAATTTTGGACTCACTAAAAGTAAAGAATCATATATTAAAACCCAAGGCTGATTAATTGGGTCAAATAACTTCCTTATTTTTCTTTCAGAATGAATAATTGAGCTGTTTCACTCTGTAAAATCATTTCATTATTATTGATTATTCTTCAAATGAAAGAACATACAATATACCCCTCCTTCATATTTCTGTATTTACCTCAAAAAAACCTTTCAAGTGGAATTTTGTTTAATTAAAGATGAGACAGAAAACTCTTAATTTTGAGCCCTCAACAATTTTACAAACCATATCCTTGGATAGTATAATATTAAACCCCTATCTCTCTTTGTTATTGAAAAAGATTTAGCTTTGATGAATACACTTAAAGGGACATTAAAAAGCTCAAAATGAATATTTTGAGCTTGGCACAATCACAAAAGTATTTTAAATTTTTTTATGAAGTGTCTCAGAAAGCTAATTTTTCTATAAATCATTAGAAAAAGTAGCTTTTATCCAATTTATATTGATATAGAGATTCATACTCATATTTTGATTCATCTTATAGAGTATATGATTCACTTCTGAAGAAAAATTTCCAGCATGTCAATACAGAAGGAATAATTAATAATAATTCTGCCATTTATATTTAATAGAAATAATCAGTTATTGATTATTGGATAAAAAGGTGGCTAACCTTGGACACTTGCCATCATGAGTTGATGGGGAACTTACAGTAGTCAAGATATGGATTTATAACTCAAATTGAACTCTTTTAGAAATAGTGAACAACCTTAATATGGAATCGGGAAGGAATTAAGCACTGAAGTAATTTGAGGAATATTTAATAATTAGTTCAAGAGACTCATCAATATTACACCTAATGCCTCCCATTTTTAAGGTAAAATATCTCACTTTTCCCTTGAGAAGCTTCATCAACAAGGCGAATATAAAATTGAAAGAATGGAAAATGCACTAAAACTTATAGAATCATTAATTAAATTTATTGAAAAAAATCAAGCTCAAAGTTTCCAAGAGAATAGGAGCTTATTCCAAATTGAGGAGTTTAATCCAAAGTGAAATTTGAAACTTCCAGTGAGAGTTTTCTTCAAAAAAACTGACTGTCTGATATCAGTATTATTTTGAATATAATAAGCTGTATTAAAAAGGTTTGGAAATGAATCAATAAAGTGATGAATAATTCAAGAAAAATTGGGGGAAACCTTATGGACAGCTGAGTCCCTGATCAAATGAATATAAGAGTATTTAAAACTTCAACTATGACTGTGACATGGATATAAACTATAAGAAATAGTTTGTTGAAGATATTAAGGGCTTTACTATAGAGAAATAGTGTGGTGAGAACTACTGAAAGCCCTGGGTACAGTAATTATCAATTTATTAATTATAATAACTACTACAATACTCAATTTTAAATTATACCTGGTTACTTTCCAAGAGTATAGCTGTTTGTAAAGAGTTTTACTACATAGTAATTTAATAGAAGGATGGGTATTCCTATTTTGGGCAGAGGAAGGTCCCTCTTTATCCTGAAATGGGGTGGAAGGACCATCAATCCTTACCATGTAGCAGGAGTGAAAATATTTTCAATCCAAAAGGTGAGCTTTTTTCTTGTACAGTCCTTTATACCCTGTGTTGCACTCAGATGTGGTTTTGAAGCCACATCTGGGAAGGTTTTTCCAATACAGGGTGAAAATTCTCATCTAGGGACCTCACAGACCTCTTCTGATGTGTGTGACACATAGAATGATGTACAGATCTTGTATTGGGACTATCTACAGGACAAACTATGAGTTATTAAAGGATAAAAAAGATTGTTTGTATAATTGATATCTCATATTCAAGAATATGGGATAATACCCCACAGTATTGGATTTTTGGCAATACTGTGGCATTCAGAACTTAAAGCTTCTATAAAATTTCCATTTTTAAAGATAAAGAGCTCAAAATTGGTTCATTTTTTAGCCAGAAATTTTCTGTACACAATGGTACCCCATTTGGTATGAGTTTCACCAAGTATGGAAAAGCTATACCATTCCAAAATTCAATTGTCTAGATATGGTTTTTTCTTAATTCTTGTATTGGTTTAGTTATTTTTCTTAATAATTTTTAATACAGGTGAGATAAAGTGGTAAAGATGGTACCATAGGAAATATTTTTTTGTTATCCTTTGAGAAAAAACACATTCAAAGTATCTCACACTAAAATTGTAGAATGTAAATGGGAGGTGAATTTTTCATTCACCTTTATTTGGTCTTTATTTGACCATACCATCTGTAATTTGGGTGCTAGCTCAATTTGATTAGTACCATTAGGTATCCCTGATTGGGAGCTTCATTTTGAATTTAAATTTTGTGGGGTTATTCCTCTTTTCCTGGATTTTGAATGACAGATGAAGATTAAGTTTTATGCTCAGCTGTTTCTTTGAGATGGAATCACTTTGTGTTCCTTTTCCTATGGTTATGGGAGTGGTATATATGGAAAGAAGTGGTTTCCATATCTATTTTGAGTTCCATTGTGAATAATTTTGGCTCAGGTCAGTTTTTGGTGACTTTTACTCTATCATTGGTTTTATGGTATTTTTGGCTATCATGCTTGTGCTCTGGTTTTGAGTCACAGGCTGACAGCTTAAAAGACTATAAGTCAAAGCCTACACTTTATCTGGGGTTTTAAAGAGTTATGGAATGGAAGGCTTAAATTAACTTAAAGAAAAGAGAATCAAAGAAGAAATGAAATTTGTAGAATACAAAGGGGAGAAAAAATGAATACTATTAGAGATACCAGCTATTTTTGATGTAATAAAATAATCACAAAAAGAAGAGGAAGAAATTCCAAAGAAGATATTTGCATTATAAACACATCCAATTTTCATACTGGAATATCTGCTTCCACTTCAGAGAATAAAACTTACAAGGATAGATATTTGTCTTCATCAGAAGATTTCAAATCCAAAATAAACCTTACTCAAGTGGCTAAAGCAGAAATTAACCCCAGAAGATAATAATGATTAAATCCAGGCTGAAAAATTTACAGTTAAACAAAAGTAATTCCCTTAAGCCACAAATCAAAGCAAAACTTGGCCAAATTGGATTAAAAATGTTAAAATTGTGGCAGGAAAAAGCTATTGAACATATTATTTCTCCCAAAAATATTATAGAGGCTTTGGGTCTTTAAAGGAAAATACATTTTGAAATTATATTTTGGACAATCTATGTAAGGTTTGACTATGAAACAATAAGTAAGAACTACTAATATTTTACTTATTGTAATCTGAATTTCATTGTAAGGTTTCAATATGAAAAAATAAGTAAATATTACCAATATCTTACTTATTTTACTCTGAATGTATGTATTAAAATAATTAATATGATTCAAAATAATTATAATAATAAAGAAATATCATAATTATGGGGTAAAAATATTTATATTATTTAAATAATCAAAATAATATAATAGAAAGAAATATATTGATATTTGCTAATTAATATATTTATGGAAATTTATTATTGTTACCAAAAAATAATAAATGAATAAGGAATTTTCATTTAATAATGAAAAACAATTTATAGCAATAATATGAGTAGTATTAAAGCTATATATTAATAAGAGAATTATCAAAAATGATAATAAAGAGAAAATTATTATAAAAGGAATAGGAACCTACTTTTAACACTTAATAAGATGATTTTGAATATGTTTACACTTAATAATGTAAATTAAACTTATTCAAATTGTATTTAAAAATATTCTTGATTTTATGTGTAATTAAAGATTTTTAAAGAGAATTTCACAAAAAAAATTAAATATTGAGCTAATCACATAAAGATTGGTGATTATTACAAGGATTTACTTTGTTCTTTAATATTATAATAGAATTATATAAAAAGAATAGAGCTTTTACCTTTTGATTTAATATTTTAGTGTTTTTGATGCATCTGAGGGGGAAATAAAGGAGAATGAGTTCTATTTATAGTAAAATACTCCCTTATAGAGTCAATAAGGCTTCTAGTAGACGTTTACTGATGGTATTTACCAGAATTGATCAGTATTCTAATGTTTAGTGATGATTTTATCATAATTAAACATTCTTATTTCAATATTACACCATTATTGAGAGTTATCACTGTAACTCTGCGTTTTCTGAAATCATAGGCTTGGAAAAAGGATAAACTTTGTGGATTTTATTAGTATTAATCATAATATACTAGTATTCACTAGCTTAATCACTTATATAACTGTTAAACCTGAAATAATATTACAATGAGTGATCATAAACAATCATTCTGAAACTTCAACTTTGATCATTTATAAATTTTGAGTTTTTCATGCTACAGCCATTAAGGGGGTGAGTTCTGATAGAGCTGAATGAAATTGCTAAGCTTACAAGAGAATACTATTAAGTAATCAAAAATCTATTTTTGATCATTTTTCTTGTAACTCATCTTTTCTGTCAAAATTTACTCTTTTAAGCTTCAAAACATGATCTAAAGGGGTTATGCCTTGAATATAATGATGATAATTATGTAATTCTTTATTTATTGGCTATTGGAGACTGAATATCCAATTTTTTCTAAGTTTAGACCACTTTTGAAATAAAATGGGAAACAGCTATTGCTACTTTTCTCAATACCGCCTTGTAAGTTATAACCTTGTTTATAACATGCTAAATAAATTTGATATATGTAATCCTACAGCTACTAGGTGGCTACTTCAACTTTAACTCAACTGTTTCTTATGCATATTTCAAAAGATATGAGATAAAAGCCATGAATATATGTGCTGATCACAAAAGTGCATATATTCAAGTTATCTCAGTAAATATTGACTTTACAGATATGATAGAAAAATTTCTATGTGTAGATTTTGATGGGAAATGCAATGGTGCAATTTATCTTACATGTGTATTCATTGGATTCTGAGATAATCACAATTTTATGCATTTTTATGGCATTTTTACTTATTTTAAGATAATAATTTAAATTATTACTATTAAAATAAGTATTTGAAAGTTGGTTTGTGACCTTTTTGGATATTATGTCATATATCAAAGGCTCAAATTCCCTATCACCAAAAAATATTGTACCAGACTCTGATATAGTTAATTAGGGTATCATCTACTGTAATACCTCTTCAATAGATGTTTTTTAGTCTTGAAGCTCAAGAATTCTTGAAGTTTCTATGATTTAGGCCTTGTGTAATGTGTAAAGCTCCTTAATAGCTTATAAGAATGAGATATATATTTCTCAAGTAGGCATTTATCTTCTTGAGTTGGGTTTCTTGTAACAGGAGCTCTTGGTGAAAACAAGAGTGGCCTGGCACTCAGGAATCAAGAAATCACTTGGAGGGCTCCAAAAGAATAAAGAAATAAAGAAGAATCTATTTCTTTGAGAGAAAAAGAAAGCAAAAAAATATATGCCAAAGATAATAAGAGAAAGCAAAAGGCCAAAGAGCCAACCAAATGAATCCTAAATTCACTGTTTCAACCTGCCAGAAAAACAATGGAATTAGTAAAGGATATGACCACCAATATCCACTGACAGGAAAAGAAAAAGGTGCAAATTAATGACTTAAGATTATCAGTATCTACTTTAAGGAAATGAAAAGAAAATAAGGATAAAAATAAATACAATATATTAATTAACTGAGGAAAAAGTCCCCAGGGAAGAAAGGGTGGCCAGTATATGTGAAAAGTTGAAAGACTGATCCTGGAGGGTTGATAACCCAACTGTATTGACAGATTTGAGTCAATACAGAACTGGCCATCTTGAGAATTGAACTGTGTGGCTGAATTCCCACAGTGGAATATGAGTGGGCCCAGAAGGGACAAGGCCATACAGGCTGCTTGAATACAGCCTGTATGGACCAATTGAGTTTTCCAAGGAGTACGGAAATTCTTGATGCCTGGAAAACTGATTGAATGATTGATAACCTCCTGAAATTACCATTTGAATAATCCTGAAATGAAATAACAACCCAACTCCTGCAGGGCCAGGTGGTTGAGGTCCTCAAATAGTCTTCTGGTAACTGTCAGGTATTGCAAGACTGAATGACTGAAAAGTCTTCCTTTGAAATGGGTGATGGATTTGGGGACTTGAATTGAAATGACATATTTTGGTCCTTAAAGCATCACCATTGGATTTCTGAGAAAAAATGGTGCATAATGGTATATTATACCATATATGCACCATGCCTGGATCCTTTGGTATGGGGTCCATGAATGAAGGAAAAGTCTTACCCTGAATTGAGGGGAAGCCTTGCTAGAGCTGAGCTGGTGATCCCTGGTGGTTTCCAGAGGCCATGGGTTGAAAGTGGGGTCCATGGTTCATTATGGCCAATTTGGGGTCCTGGGGTCCTTTTGGCCATAGACCACCTAATCAAAAGGGGTGAGCCAAAGGCCCTTGGGAGACAGAATAGCACCCCCAGGCCCAAAACAAGGGTACTGGACTGGGGGTTGGTGAGGTGAAGAATTGGCCAAAGAGGCCAATGTTTACAGGATATGGCTTGAGGCCATGAGTGGCCAGTGAAAGTGGATATGGCCTAAAGGCCATTAAGCACAAACAAGGGCCCATGGGCCATAGATTGGGGTCAGGCTAGATTTGCCGTAAACACCCATTGGGGGGGGGGTTATTACATGTGGTTGTGACAGTACCCCCCACATTGAATGGTGAGCTCCTGAGATCCAAACCAAGGTAGAAGCCTGTTGAGGCTGTTGAGAAGGATTGGACGTAAGGAATCTTTAAAAGAAATTTTATAACTGGTAAGAGGTTGTCTTATGAGATGAGGATGACTTGGTCTCCTTTTGACGTTTGGCTTTGAAACTTTTGAAGAATTGAGTTGACGTAAAGATTTTGGCATCAAGATTATGAGAAAGAAAAGTGAAAAGAAAATAAAGGGAAATGAAATTCTAGAGGGGGGTTCCAATCTTGATCACAGAAGTTGACAGCTGATTTGAATTGGTCTAGGACCTGGAAAACTAGATTTACCGCCAGGTGCTCACAGAGTGGCCAAGGTGATGTTTTGAAAGAGTGTAGACCCCTCAGGGAAAGTGCACACCAGGAGAGCAACTTACTTTGGTAGTTAGCACTCCCGCCAGTGACATAAAAATAAATTTTTTTTCTGAAGGAATGAATTGGAAATGAAAAGAATTGGAAAGTAAAATGCATAGTTAATGGTCCATTTGCACAAGGGAAAATGGCCATAAGGATTGGAATTGGTGTTAAAATCTTGGCCAGAGTCCTCTGTCCAGAAAATTGAAAAGTGCTCACAGAGTATCCAAGGTGATGCTTACAACAAGAAGGGGTTGAATACCTCTAAAGGTACATACCAGGAGTGGGACCCACTTTTGGTAATTCCTCTCCCCACCAAGCACCATATAACAACTCAAGCTCTTGAAGAATTTGGTCCTGGCTTGTCAGGATACAAAGAATGAAAGTCCTTGAGAGTTTCAGGGCAATTCTTCAGGTGTTTGGTTGGTTCCTAAGTAGATCTTTCTGGGTATTGACTGAAACCTTTCCATTCCACCAAATACCATAATTTTCCTCTATTGATCTTGGAATCCTGTACTTGAGAGAATTCCCATTCATCTTCTACTTCAATGATGACTGGAGGGGGAGGATCTTGACTCCCATTTGAAACTGTTGATGTCTTAACTGGTTCAAGGAGGGAAATGTGGAAGACTGGGTGGATGTATTTTCATTGGGATGGAAGCTTGAGGTGGTGAGCATGAGCACTGACATTTTTCAAGATTGGAAAACAACCCAAAAAACTTCAAGACAGTTTTTTTGTGGGTCTAGTTGATTTAATGTTATTGGAAGAAAGCCATACCATGTCACCAGTATTGAATATTGGTAGAATATTTCTACTTTTATCTGCATACCTATTGAACCTGTTTATTGCAACTTCAATTTCTCTCTTTACATCTTGCTGTACTGATTTTATTTTTTGTTTATAAATTTCCAGCAGGAGTATCTTGAGTGATGTGAACTGAGTCAAATTGTGGATCTCTTTTGTAAACAGTGAAAAACAGTGATTATTTTGTTGAACAGTGATCAGAATTATTGTAGGAAAATTCAGCCAGCAGGAGCAGGGTGCTCCAATAATCTTTATGATAACTGACATACATCCTAAGTTACCATTATAGTATCTCATTTACCCTCTCTGTCTGTCCATCAGTTTCTGTATGGTAAGAAGTTGACAGATCCCTTGGAATCTTGAGCTGCTGACAAAGATTGGTTCAAAAATAAGAAACAAAAAGTCATCCTCTATCACTGAAAATTATTGAAGAAAGGCCATGCTTTTAAAAGATATTGTTGATGAATAAATGGTCCAAATCCAGTGAAGGTATTGAAGACATTGTTGGAATAAAAACTGCCATTTTTGAGAATATATTTACTATGACCAGAATTGAATAAAAAGAGTTGGACAGTGGAAGTTGAGTGATAAAGTCCATCGAAAAGAAACTCCAAGGACCATTTGGAATTGAAAGAGGTTTGAGGAGTCCAAACTTCTTGTGATCAATATTTTTGTCTCTTGAGCACTGTTGACAGGATGAGACATAATCCTTGATAAATTGAGTCATTCCAGACCAGTGGAAAGCCTGCTTGACAAGTTTAAGAGTCTTCTCATGGCCAGGGTGTCCAGCTAGAGGAGAGTAATGACACTTTTGAAGAATTCTGGGTTGAATTGTGGGGTCATTTGGGACCACCACCCAATCTTTGAATGAAAGTACTTGGGAAGAGGAATCAAGAGAATAATCTTGGTCAGATTTACCTTTACCCAATTATTGAAGAATACTTCTTTACTGGGAATCTTGCCATAAATTCTTCTGAATTGATTCAATCAAATTTTTAAAACATTCCACTTTGACTGCAAAGAATCTTGATGGTTGAACTTCATCTTGCTTAATGAGTTGTTGAAAATTTATTGGATTATTTCTGATGAAATCCTCCCCCCTCTCTGGATAAATGTTTTCCTGACATGATAAGGCATCCAGAAGAGTAGCTAGGAGGCCAGGGTTGTCAGGGTGAGTCTATGATAAAGGTGTATATAAGTATTTACAAGCTTTAACTATGACTGTGACATGGTAAAAATAGTTTTAAAAGATGGTAAATTTGATAATAAATGATTAAATTAAGATATTAAGGGCTTTACTATAGAGATATAGTGGTGGTGAGCGCTGTTGAAAGCCCTGGGTGCAGCTTTTACCTGTTGGGTTACAATACTTAAGTTTAAAGTATACCTGATTATTTTCCAAGAGTATAACTGTTTTTGGACAGTTGTACTACGTAGGAATTCAAGAGCAGGATGGGGAGACAATTCTGGCTGTGAAAAGCCTCCTTTTTATCCTGAAATGGGGTGGAAAGGGTGCTAGACCTTTCCACATAGAGGAAGTGAAGATTTTTTCACTTTCTAGTACTGGCTTGTGGTTTGCAAACAGCCTGTATAGCCTGTATTGGGCTCAGATGTGGTTTTGAAACCACATCTGGGCAGTTTTCACCAATACAGGGTGAAAAGTTTCATCTGGGGACCTCACAGCCTGATTCTGACATGTATGACGCGTAGAATGCTGTACAGAAAATTTATGGGACCCCAGTATTGACTGAAATATGAGGTATTGAAGTAAAAAAATGCTTCTTTGTCTATTTGACACCTCATATTCATGATTATGGGATATTATCCCATGGTAAGGCTGTATATGACAGCAGGTGGGATTTTGACCTTAAAACAGCCATACCTTTGTCAATTCTTGAGATATCAACCTCAAAACTGGTTCGGTGTTTAGCCCTGTATGTGATCTACACAATGGTACCTCATTTGATATGGGTATCATTAAATATGGCAAAGTTATCCCATTTACAAGATTTTTGTACATTTGTGTGTTTTAGGCAAAAAGCTGTATTGAGCTTGTTTGCCCCATAACTTCTGCAGTAGTTGAGATATGGGGAAGTGGATGACACCATCAGATAGATATGATTGTTCTCTTTTCAAAAAGACCCCACTTCAGGTATCCCACACTAAAACTGTAGAAGTTAGATGAGAGGTGAATGTTTTGTTCACCCTTATTTGGCCTGAAATTGACCATAACTCCAGTAATATTGGTGCTAGCTCAGTTTGGATGGTACCATTGGATAGCCCTGGCTTAGAGCTTCATTTTGAATACCTATTTGATGGGGTTAAGCCTCTCCTTCTAGATTTTAGATGAGAGGTGAAAATTAAGGTTTATGCTCAGCAATAACTTTGTTATTTCTTGTCCTATGGTGATGGGACTTATATTTTCAGAAAGGGGTGAGTTTCCTCTATATTTTGATACCTTTTGAGCTAATTTGGCTCAGCTCCATGTTTTGGTGGTATCTTGCCTATACCATTGGTTTATGGTATTTTGGCTGTCATGCTTGTGCTCTGGTTTTGAGTCACAGGCTGACAAGGGTGGTAAGTGATTGAGAAGTGAAATTCAGAAAGGAATTCAGCCCAGTGGGCTTGACAGTGAGTAAGGACTTTTGATGAAATGAAGTATTGCAAGGAAGAGTGATTGGTGAGAACTTCAAAAGGGCAAGAAAGGGAAAGAAGAAATGTAAGGTTTGACTATGAAACAATAAGTAGAAATTACTAATATTTTACTTATTGTACTATGAATGTCCTTATAAATAAAGTAAATAAGATGAAAAATGATTATAATAATGAAGAATTATTATAATTAAGGTGTGAAGATATTTGAATTATTGAATAAATAATATAATAAAAGAATATATTAACATATACTAATTAATATATTCAAAAGAACTTTATTATTGTTACCAACAAATAATGAAGGAATAAAAAATTGTTTTTTGTTAATAAAAGAAATCAATTACCATAATATTACTGATATTAAAGCTATAAGTTAATATAAATACTATTTATATTAATTAAAGAATTATTCAAGTAATAATAGAGAGAAAATTATTATAATGAGAGGAAATAACCTACTTTTAGGACTTAATATAACAAATTTGAATGCTTTTACGCCAAATAATATAAATACAACTTATTTAAATTGTATTTACAATAAAAATTAAGAGAAATTACAAATTATCTTGATCTTACATGGATTTGAGATTTTTAAGAGAAATTTAACAAAACAGTTAAATAAATGAAGTAATCATGTCAATATTGATGATTATAATAAAGATGATCTTTGGTCTTTAATAATATAAAAGTTCTATATATAAAGAATAAAGAATTTACCTTTTTTGATTTCATTATTTAGTGTTTTGTAGGCATCTGAGGGGCAAATAGAGTAAAAAGAGCTCTCTTTATAGTGAATATCTCCCATCTAGAGTCCAGAAGGATTCTAGTAGACGTGTACTGATTACTTCTACTAGAAATCATCAATATCTTAAGATCTAGTGATGATTACATCATGATCAAACCATCTTATCTTATTATTATGCCATTATTTAGAGTTATCACTATAACTTTAGGTTTTATGGCATAATAGGCTTGGAAAAAGCCTAAACTTTGTGGATTTTATTAGTAGAAATCATAATATAATAGTATCTATCAGTTCTATCACTTATATGACTGTTAAACTTAAAATAAGACTACAGTGAGTGATCATAAATGGTCAAATTTGAGCTTAAACTTTGATCATTAAAAAGGTTTAAGTTATACACGCTAAAACTATTCTGAGAGTGGATTCTAATAGCTTGAAATTTCTTATTAAACTTCCAAGAGCATTTCATTACATCATCAAAACTCTATTTTAGATGATTTTTCTTGTAACTCATCTTTTTTGTTGAAATTTAATATTTTAAACTTCAAGCCATGATTTCAAAGGGTTATACCTTGAATATCATAATAAAAAATACATCATTCTTCACAAATGAACTAGTATAATTTGACTGTCTACTTTTTTTGAGTTTGGACCACTTTCACAACAAAGTGGTCAACAGCTCTATTGATTTTATTCAATAATCCATTACAAGTTTTAACCTTGTTTATAACTTGTAAAATAAAGTTAATATCTGTATTTCTACAGTAATTACGTGGTGAATTTCTTTTTTGGTTTATCTCTCTATCCTGTATATTTCAAGAGATATTAGCTAAAAACAATGAATATATGCATTGACCAAAAAAGTGCATATATTCTGCTTAATTCCTTAAGTATTGAATTTAGAGATTAGCTTTATAATTGTTTTATGTGTAGACCTTTATGGAAAATCCAATGGTACAGCTTATTGAACATGTTGTTTCATTTGTTTTGGGGATAAATGAGGTTTTGTACCTTTTTTAAGATATTATTACTCATACCTTGGTAATTATTGACTTTTCAGATATGCCATAAAAATGAAATATGCCTATTTTACCATGAGGAATCTAATGGTGGAATTTATATAACATGTTTATTAATTATATTCTGAGTTAATTCAGATTTTGTACTTATTTATGGTATACTACTAATTTTTGAGATAATTATTATAAGTATAATTATTACAGAAATTTTGCTGTGACCTTTTTGGATATGTGGTCATATCTCAAAGGCTCACAAGAAAATCCCTCCAGCTCTTGAGAGCCCAGAATATGACAAGGAGTTCCTTGTCATTAATCTCATAGTTGAGCTTTTCTGGAATATGCTTTCAGATATCAAATGCAATGGGATTTTTTCCTGAGTCAAAAACCTGACTAACTATAGCACCCAAGGCATAATTGGATGCATTGGTATCTAAAAGGGGGGTGTCACAGGAATTCTTGTGGAAAGCAAGAGTGGCCTGGCACTCAGGAATCAAGAACTCACTTGGAGGGCTCCTAAAGAATTATGAAATAAAAAGGAATATATTTCTTTAAGGAAGAATAAGAGTCAGTACAAGTACATCAAAGATAAAAGAAAAAAGGGAAGCCAATGGCCAAGATAATAAAGAAAGCAAAAATCCAAAGAGCCAACCAAATGAATCCTCAATTCACTGTTTCAAACTGTCAGAAAGAACAATGGAGTTAGTAAAGCATATGACCTCCAATATCCACTGACAGGAAAAGAAGAAAAGGTGCAAATGACTGTGTAAGGTTTGTCTATGAAACTCTTGGTAATACTAACAATATCAAGAGTACTATGACTTTTCTCAGTAGAAAAATATAATATAATAATATATTATAAACACAAATTTAAATATAATTATTAAAAATAATTATATAAAAAAAATAAATTTAATTATTATTCTATAAAATAATAATAAAAAAATAATAAATTATAATTACTCTATTATTGTTAAAGTCACTGACAATTATAACAATAAGAAGTGTGCAGCTCTTAATGAGACAATTACACATGGAAAATATAAATATCTAACCACTTATAAATAATATATAAGTATTATTTATAGAAGAATTAAGACACAAGCTGTACAGAAAGAATTCTTATAGAAAAAATTTATATCAAAAAACTAATAATAGATAGAAAAGATATAGAATTTTAGAGAAAACTTACTTATAATATAAATGTAATACAACAAGTCAAATAGAAAAGCTATTATATTAAATAATTATTATAAGTGAAAAACATGCTAAAAGTCAATATTTATAATGATAAAACAACTTTGTATGATAAAAAATATGATTAAGGAGTTTTTGAGAGGAATTTGTGGATTTTAAAAGATATTTTAAAGACAATAATTTTATGAAAGAAAAGAAATTATAGGTGATTACAACAATAATCTAATTTCTATGATTTCAATTCTTTAATTTAAGATTTATGAAGAATAAAATACTTAAGAAATACTTTAATAATAAGATTTTATATATAATAAAACTTTACCTGTTTAAATGTCTAATATGATTGGATTGATAATTGATGATGGACAAAGAGAAGCTCTCATAATTAATAATGGATATAGAGGGCGTTCTCAGGTCAAAACTGAAAAACCATGCTTAAAAATAAGGTTCTTAAATTAAGGTAACTTATTTTTAATTCCAATGTAAAGTTACCAGTGTTATTCTTAACTCCAAGTAACTTTAATCCTCATTTAAGTTGATTATTTTAAGTTTTAATATGAAATAAGCTTATTTATATTAAAGCTCATCACAAAAAAAACTTAAAAATAGGTTTTCAAGCAGAAATCTCTTAAACTCAACTTTTAATTAATTTTTAAGAAAATCTTAATTTTCTTTAAGAATGGTTAAAAAGGTAAATTTCCAGGCTAATTGCCCAGGAATTCTACTCATAAAAGATAGTTAAAATTTAATTTATATATAGATAATATTCAATTGTAAGCTGTGTGAAAGCTTCAAGCAAATCCATTAAGAATTGGACTTTTAATGAATTTTTGAAGTTATTACTATTTTTCCACATAAAATAGCAATACACACCAAACCTTAACTTTTGATAACGTTTTAATGCTTGTAAGCTTAACGTTTTAAGCTTATTTAAGCTTTGAAAGGTCTCAAAACTTTAATAGCAAGCCTGCATATTGGGATTTACCCTTTGGAAACTTGAAATTCCTGTCCAAATTGGGTTAAAACCAGTTTAAACCTTAAGGTTGGATCAAATTCTAATATTAAAGTTTAAATAAGGTTGAAAATATTCCAATACAGGTGGACAATCTTAATTGAATCCTTGCAGATCCAAAAAGTTGGGTACCCCAGATCTGTTTGGTCTTTTTCCTTTGTCCCACCTTTTTGCGTGGATTTTGCCCTTTTATTTATTTAAAGCCATACTATGGCCTTAAACCCTCTTAAATTGAGCTCACGCAGGATTTAAATTCTATATGGCAAATCCTCAGCCAATTCTGTAAATATACACAACACCTCAATTTTAACTAAAATTTTGGCAAGTTTGCATAAACCCTATGCAACTTTAAATTTAAGCTTATTTAAGCTTAAATTTAACAATTTTAAAAAAATGTTAGAAAACTTCCATTAGTACTGTGAGATTCTTGAATCTTCCAATAACATAAGAAATAAGCCTTTTTGGGTATAACACCCTATGGGTGTACCCTAGGTCATTTTTGGTGTAGAATCCAAAAATGACAAAATATTTATAACTTTGTTTATCCAAAAAAAATTTATACTCATTTTTATTATTTTTTATTTTAAATTCGATTGAGAAGTCTGTTGAAGACTAAATCAACTGTATTGAAAGTTATTTGTGGCCTTATGGGTATGTTATACATACCACACAGGCTCACATTCTCTACCACCAAAAAAAATCGGACCACAATTTTCTTTTAGTAGTATACCCCCAAGTTCATTGGGGGGTATCATCCATTGTCCAACCTCTCTACTTATACTTTAAAGTATGTGGAGCACACAATTCAGATTTTTCATTGAGGAATTGGTCTTCTCTCATGTCTGAATCTTCTGAGAAACCTTTGGGAATCAGTTATCTTTTCTGCTACACTCCATTCATCTTCCTGTTGTGGATTTTTGTACCTGACCAAGTATTCTCTTTCATTTCTTCCCCTAAGTCTTCTTTCTTTCAAAAATTTTAGCACTTTTCTCTCTTCACTCTGATCAAGTCAAGGTACTTCTAAGGGTGTTTCATTTCTTAAAGGAAATAATTCCTTATCACTTGAAGTGTAAGATGTGACTATGAAACTGATGATAATATTACTGATAATCAACAGTACTATGTCTGTTCTTATGAAATATAATAATAAAATATTATTATAACCACAATTAAATAATTAAAGAATTATTTCTTTCACGTGCTAAGCACTACTAGTGATTTTAACAGTGAGTAAGTAATTGTCTACAAGAATCAATTACAAGAAGAATTTAATAATAAAAACTTCTTTTATTAAAATAATAAAATTATTTTAATATATAATTATCTTTTCCAAGAATAATTATAATGATAATTCTTGAAGAAAACTAATTTTAGAGAAAAACTTTAAGAATTATAGATAAATCACTCACTAATATTCCAAAGAGCTTATTGAAAGATAGGATAGAGAGATTTGACGTAGAATTGTAGACTTAGAGGATCAAAATGAATTTATAAATGTATTACAACAATATATAGTTGATATCTATGATTTCACGCCTTTCTGATTGATTCTGAAAGAATAAAACACTTAAAAAAAGTTTTAACTAATACTTACTTGTTGGTAATACTGATATAAATGATTAATAAGATGATGATACGGAAAAAACAGCAATAGAAGGCCTCTTTTAAGTCAACAACAGCTCACAGAGGCGTGCCATGGAGCAAACTGAAAAACCAGTGAGTGAGAAAGCATCAAACCCTTTTGGATTAGTACTTACATCATCTGTTGTCACGTAAAATTGTCATAATTGCTTAATTGATGCTTTTACGTGACTACCAACCCCAATATGGTTAAGAATAGAAGGAGTAACATTTGTAAATCTTCTTTTATTCCAAAGTAATCATTGATTTCCCAAATTTATCAATGTTATTGACAATTTAATCACAGGTTGTATTTACTGTGAATTTTTGAAGATTCAGTGTTTCATGTAGAATAACCAAAAATGGACTGTAAGTAAAGCTTTTGATTTTACTAGTAAAACTGTAATTATTTTTGGTTGTACCATAGATAATACGGTTCTCAATTGGTCCTGAACGTTTGAGAAAGATGCATTAATAATTGTATTTTTAATGAATTTTTGAAGTTTTTACCTCATTTCTACGTAGAATTGCAAATATCAGTGTTTGACTGGTTGCTATGAGGTAAATCAATGGATAAAAGTCCAAAAAGGGTTTTAATTACTCTTTTGGGGTTTATCCATGGAAAGTCATTAAGAATTGACGTGGTTACAGGAGCCTAACTCGCTTTTTACCTCCTTGGCACATCAAAATAGCAGGTTATTTGCTATTTTCTTAAGATTTACAGTAGTTGAGACATGGTAACCAAGTTCCCAAAAGGTTTTGGTTTACCAATTAGTCTAAGATTAGCCATGTATCCAAGCTTTAGAGCTGTCCACGCCTCTGAGGCCTCAGAAGTGGGGTACCCTGGCTCTCTTTGATGTCTTTTGTCCCCCTGTAAGATGTGACTATGAAACTGATGATAATATTACTATTAATCAACAGTACTATGTCTATTCTTATGAAATATAATAATAAAAAATTATTATAACCACAATTAAATAATTATAAAATTATTTCTTTCATGTGTTATACACTACTAGTGATTATAACAGTGAGCAGTAATTGTCTACTAGAATCAATTACAAGAAGAATTTAATAATAAAAACTTCTTTATTAAAATAATAAAATTATTTTAATATATAATTATCTTTTACAAGAATAATTATAACGATAATTCTTGAAGAAAACTATTACTAGAGAAAAACTTTAAGAATTAAGAATAAATGACTCACTAATACTCCAAAGAACTTATTGATAGATAAGAGTAGAGAAATTTGACGTGGAATTGTGGATTTAAGGGATCAAAAGGATTTATAAAAGTATTACAACAATATATAGTTGGATTCTATGATTTCACGTCTTTCTGGATGATTTTGAAAGATTTAAAACACTTAAGAATAGCTTTAACTAATACTTACTTGTTGGTAATAATGATTTAATAAATTGATAAGATGATTCTTGGAAAAAAACAGCAAGAAGAGGCTTCTTTTAAGTCAACAACAGCTCACAGAGGCGTGCCATGGAGAAAACTGAAAAACAAGTGAGTGAGAAAACAATAAACCCTTTTGGATTAATGATTGCATCATCTGTCTTCACGTAAGATTATCATAATTACTTAATCGATGCTTTTACGTGACTACCAACCCCAATATGGTTAAGAATAAAAGGGGTAACATCTGTAAATCTTCTTTTATTCTAAAATAATCATTGATTTCTCAAAGTTATCAATGTTATTGCCAATTTCATCACAGGTTGTAATTACTGTGAATTTTTGAAGATTCAGTGTTTCACGTAGAATGGTCAAAAATGGACTGTAAGTAAAACTTTTAATTTTACAAGTAAAACCATAATTCTTTTTGGTTGTACCATAGATAATAAAGGTATTCATTGGTCCTGAAAGTTTCAGAAGGATTCATTAAGAATTGTATTTTTAATGAATTTTTGACGTTTTTACCTCATTTCTACGTAGAATTGCAAATAGCAGTATTTTGCTGGTTGCTATGAGGTAAATCAATGAATATGGATCCCAAAAGGGTTTAATTACTCTTTTAGGGTCTAGTCATGGAAAGACATCAAGAATTGATGTGGTTACAGGAGTGTAAGTAGCTCATTACCTCCTTGGCACGTCAAAATAGCAGGTTATTTGCTATTTTTCTTATGATTACAGTAGGTGTAACTTGGTAACCAAGTTCCCAAAGAGTTTTAGTTTACCAATTGGGCTAAGATGATCCATGGATCCATGCTCTGGAGCTATCCACGCCTCTGAGGCCTCAGAAGTTGGGTACCCTGGCTCTCTTTGATGTTTTTTGTCCCCCTTGCCTAATTTTTACGTCAAAATAGTAATTTAAGCTTAAAGTGAGATATCCACTATGGGTGTACCAAAAGTCCAAGTAATAATACCATGATATTAAGTGCTCAAAACATGCATAACACTATTCTTAGTGTATATATAACATGGGATTTCTCACTTTCCCATTATTTTGGCTAAAAATCAAGAAAAACAAAAATTTTCACGGATCTTTTATGTGGTATTAATGATGTGGTATTGAAGTATTTTCCATTTTACCACCTCAAATACTTAAATTGAGCTTATTCGCTCTATGGAGCTACCCTAGGTGAATTTTTGTGTAGAATCCAAATCTGGTCTTAAATCCATGGATTTACTTACTCAATAAAAAGTTATTCATCTTTTCTGAAATTGAAAATGATGAATTTTGGATATATGCATGACTTATGAGTTTTGCATAATTCAAAATTTCTTTTTAAGATAATTGTGGCATATTTGGGTATGTAAAATATACCTCAAGGCTCACATTCCCTCCCACCAAAAAATAAAATTGTACTACAATTTTATTAGTGATAAAAGAATAAGGCCCCAAAGGGGGTTGATGTCCACTATCCAACCTCTTCACATTACTCAGATCAAGTAATTTAAAGAACATTTATAGACATATTCAGGCTTGTGGCCTTCTTTCATGTCTAAATCTTCTTAAGAGTTTATCTGAGTCAGGTATTTCTGATTCTGCCATCCATTCATCTTCATGTACTGGATTTCTATATCTGACAAGATATTCTCTTTGATTTTTACCCCTAAGTCTCCTTTCTTTAATGACTTTCTTTATCTTTCTGTCTTCATTCTGTTCCACAGGTGGTACAGTTAAAGGAGTTGGGTTTCTTAAAGGAAACAATTCTTTATCAGCTGGTTGATAAGGTTTTATCAAGCTGACTGGAAATGTGGGGTGTTTATTTTCCAATTCACCACTCAATTCCACTTGAACTGCATTGGTTCCATGTAAGGCAACAATAACAAAAGGTCCTACATAAGAATCTTTAAGTTTCTTTGGGCCTTTGATATTATTAAAATTCAAGGTTGAAACTAGAACCAAGTCCCCTACTTTGAAGTCTGGTACTTTATGACTCTTGTCCCACTTCTGTTTTGCATAATCAAAAGCATCATCCATAATTTGTTTTGCATGGTGTTTTACTTTATCAAGCATTAATTTGAAGCTGGAAGCTGTAGGATGAATGTCAATCAAGTCTTTCCTCAGTGTGTCTGCTGGGAGTCTTGGATTCCATCCTTTCTCTAACATAGCAGGAGTTTGTCCTGTGGAAGAATGGACTGATGTCTTGTATGCCAATTCTAGTGCAGGTATCAGAGTGCACCAGTCATGGGTAAAGCCATCTGAGTCTTTGAATTCTAATCCATAAGCACAAAATCTCCTGATCATGTCTTCTAAAGTTTGAATCATCCTCTCTGCTAGCCCATCTGTTTGAGGGTGATATGCTGTAGAGAATGATAACTTAGTCCCAAACAATCTATGAAGATTGGTCCAAAGTGCAGATGTGAACTTGGGATCTCTGTCACTTATGATATTCTTAAATAATCCTGTATGAGAAATAACTCTACTCCATAGAAGAAGAGCTGTATCCATAGCAGTGTCATCTTTATGACATGGTAAGAATATGGGAGTTTTGCTATATCTGTCTACAATGACTGTGAGCCTTTGAGATATGACCACATACCAAATAAGGTCACAAAAAAGATTAATAATAATTATACCTTTAATATAATTATATTCAAATTAATTAGAATAATTATACATTAAAAATAATTACTCAAATATACAAAAAATACCATAAATTGGTACTAAAATTGGTTTAACTTAAAAACCAATGAATCAACATGTAAAACAAATTATACTATTGGATTCCCCATGGAAAAATACACATATACCATTTTTATGGCATATCTGTAAAGTCAATATTTAAGGAATTATAAGGTATAATACCTTATAAAAACCATAAAAACTTATTTATCTCAAGAACTAATGAAATAACATGTAAAATAAATTGTACCAGTGGATTCCCCATGAAAATCCACACATAAAACAATTAATAAGCTAATTTCCAATGTTAATACTTAAGGAATTATCCTGAATATATGCACTTTTTTGGTCAATGCATATATTCAAGGATCATAGCTATTATCTTCTAAACTATACATGATAGAATGATGAACCAAAAATAAAGTTACCACGTAATTACTGTAAGAACACAGATATGAACTTTATTTTACAAGTTATAAACAAGGTTAAAACCTATGATGAAATATTGATAAAAATCAACACAGCTGTTGACCACTTTATTGTGAAAGTGCTCCAAACTTAAAAAAAAGTATACAGTTGGATTCTACTAGTTCATTCGTGAAGAATGATGTAATTTTTATTATTAAATTCAGGGTATAACCCCCTGAAATCAAGGTTTGAAGTTTAAAATGTTGAATTTCGACAGAAAAGATGAGTTACAAGAAAAATCATCAAAATTAGAGTTTTGATGATGTAATGAAAGGCTCTTGGCAGCATAATACGGTTATGTCAGGCTATCAGAATTCACTCTCTGAATTGCTGTAGTGTGTAAATCTTAAAAGTTATTGAGGATCAAAGTTTGAGCTTAATTTGAGCAGTTATGATCACATACTCCAACCTTAATTTAAGTTTAACAGTCTTAAGAGTAATAAAATTGGTGAATACTATTAGTTTATGATTAAAACTAATAAAATCCACGAAATTTGGGGTTCTGCCAAGCCTCTGATGTCATCAAACTTAGAGTTATAGTGATAACTCTAAATAATGGTGTAATAATGATGTAATATGGTTTGATCATGATGTAATCACCCTCAAACCTTAAAATATTGATCAATTCCAGTGGATATGATCAGTACACGTCTACTAGAAGCCTGTTGGACTCTAGGAGGGAGGTATTTACTATAAATAGAGCTCTTTTTACTCTATTTTCCCCTCAGACGCATCAAAAACATTAAATCAATTAAATCAAAGGTAATTTCTTTATTCTTTATATATAAAAGGATTATATTATTAAAGACCAAAGACCTCCTTGCTATAATCATCTATTTTGACGTGATTAAATCATTTATTTAATTGTTTTTGTTAAAAAAATCTCTATAAAACTCATTTCCACGTAAAAATCAAGAATTTTAGTAATTTTCTTTATTTTTTTATTGTAAATACAATTTGAAAAGGTTGTATTATATTCTTTTGGTGTAAAATATCTCAAAATTATTATTTTAAGTGTTAAAAGTAGGTTATTTCATCTTATTATAATAATTTCTCTCTTATTATTACTCTTAATAATTCTTATTTAATATAAATAGTATTTATATTAATATATAACTTTAATATTAGTAATATTATTGTTATTAATTGTTTTTTATTTATAAAAAACAGTTTTATACGCCTTTATTATTTGTTGGTAACAATAATAAAGAGCTTTATAATATATTAATTATTTTATATTAATATATTATTTATAATATTATAATTTCATATAATATTAATTATATTATTATATTTATTTAATAATATAATATTTTTACGCCATAATAATAATATTTCTTTATTATTATTATTATTTTAATCTTATTTATTTCAATTATAAGGACATTCAGAGTACAATAAGTAATAAATTAGTAATTTTTACTTATTGTTTCATAGTCAAACCTTACATTTGGGGGCCTGGCCGTGATATTTACTTAAAAGACCTTTAAAAAGATTCTATTTGGGTTTATCCAATAATAAATTATATTTATAATCATAAAATTATATAATAATTTTATATTTTATTGATTTTAAAAGCTATTGAGGCATTTGGAAAGCAATTGTACTGTCTTACACGTGGTTTTTCACATCCTTAGACTTGCAAAAACTTTCTTTGAGTGACTCTAGTGATTAAAAGAGATATTTTATAAATTAAAAATAATTTTTATTATAATTTAATTTTATAAGAATCATATTCATTTTTTATCTTATTCTTTAAAAATAAAAATAAAAATATATATAAAAAATATTAAAAAATATTAAAAACCAATAAAAAAAGTTATTTTTATTCATTTTTATTCATTTCTTTATTTATTTCACTTTTTTAAAGATATAAAAGCAATTTCTACGTGGAAAATTGCCATATCTTGCCAAAAATAACACTTCTTATAAAAAGACTTATATTTATTTGTCTTTTTTAGTGTTTGAAGATAACCCAACAGAAGACAACCAAGCTACTGTTGAGAGATTGGTGGGGGAAACTTGTCAAAGTTCTCCAACACCAGTTATCACCAAAAGAAAGAAAGCTAAGAAATTAGACTTTCCAGGGCCCACCATTCAAGACTCTGAAGGTGAGCACCTCTTTTTTTTAAATTGCCATAAAAGAATTTTATTCTAAAATACTTTTATTTTTTCTTATTCTTTAATTATGACTACCAGAAGAGGTTCCCAATACTCCATCCAATCAGATGGAGCTGGACTCAGAAGTAGAATTGATCCCTCAAAAGGGAAAAGAAAGGGCAATATCCCCAGTGGAACAGAATCCACACAAGGAAGTGCCTTATCCCAAAGGCAAGTCCCAGAAATGCCCATGATATCTGAGCCTGAATTGGAACTAAGTATGAGTAACTCAAACAGGTACAAATCACATTCAGAGGGCTCAAATAGACATCTACATGAGCCAGTACAAGCAGTATTGCACAGTGTACAAGGACAAAGACTGGGAAATGCTGCCTCAAATACACCAAGGAGTGATGAACTCCTGGCACATCCTGAAAAAGTTCCTCAAAGAGGAGGAGATAGTGAAATACTCCAATGGATGGAATCCACTGTCATCCAAACCTCAAATCAAAAAAATCAAGGATTATCATGCCAAAAAGAGGGAGGCAACCAAGGAAGAAGCCCCAGTAGCTTCTACCAGCAAGCCTCAAGCCAACCCACTTCCTCAAGAAGGGAAGAAGAACAAGAAAAAGCATTGGAGGAAACCATATTCCCCAAGCTACAGGATCCCAAGAATCCAAAAAGATGCCATGGACAATGTTTTCAACATGGCCAGAACCTTGATGGAATTCAAGGACAAGGAAGAGCAAAGAATGAGACAACCTCATTTCCCAAAGAAATAACCTTGTCCAAAGATGTTGTAAATACTTTAACAGAAATTAAAAATAGTATATTACCTCTAAAAGAAATTAAAGATAGTTTATTATCACTAAAAGAAATAAATAACAATTTATCTTCTTTAACAAAAATTGTTGTGCAAAACAAGAAAGAAATTGACAACATTAAGTTTATTGTTGAAAATAATAAACCAAAGAATCTAATTGACAATACTCAAAAATTAATACAAGGACAACAAGAATTGTATAAATACATAAAAGATATCAAAGATAAAACTTTGACAATCAATTATGATGTGAGTATTGATAATCTTACAGAAAAATTAAATAAATTAAGTATTTCTGTAGAAAAATTTGAAGAAAAGACTTCATCACACCAAAAATTACTTTTGGACCATGTGGAAAAAAGTGATGAAGCAAGAATGCATCTGAAAGATGATATTCAGAGTGAAATAAGGCTTATTACTGAAAAAATGGATAAAATTAATGAGGCTAATTTAAATATGCCAAAGTTATCAACACCATTTTCTCATATAAGAAGCCCTGTTAAAACAAAAGAGGAATTGTCAAATCCCTTCATAACAGACTTGAGTCACCAAGATAATAACCAAGTCTTAATGAAGGAAGCACCTCAATTAAAAGAATGGCCAACATTCACAGGAGAAGGTGAATATGACCACATGTCATTTATTAAAACAATTGACATGTTACAAGAAGACTATGCCATACCAGATGAATTAATCACTGCAAGATTACATTCATTGTTTGAGAAATCTGCAAAAAGATGGTATTATGGCATAAGACAAACAAATGGTAAAAATACCTGGTCTTGGTGGAAACAAGAAATAATCACCAAGTGGGCAAATGATGCCTGGAGGTATAAGATAGAAAATGCATTTGAAAACTCTTTCTTTGACCCAGAGAAAGATAAACCTTTAACTTGGTTCCTAAAACAAGTTGAAAGGCTTAATGCACTGTACCCAGAAATGTCACAGAAGATGGTGCACATGAAAATACTTAAAAAATGTGGAGGGGAACTAGAACATGCCCTAAGAAGCAGGTGTATAGAACCATGCTCCACAGAAGAGTATATAAATGCACTAGAAGATATAGTGACAAGAACAAAAATTGGCAGGACTTGGAAAAGATTGGACATTAAAAGCCCAAACAAACCATTTATCAAGAAAGATAAATCAAAAGAATCCTTTAAACCCAATACATCCAACAATAATGAGCAAAGAAAATGCCATAAATGTGGAGGTATTGGACACTTAGCCAATAATTGCCTTAAAAAAGCAAAGATTAATGAAATTGTGGAAACAGAAAACCACAATGACAAAGAAGAGGAATCTGACTCTGAAAAAGAGACAGAAGAGTCAGAAAGCTCTGAAAGTGATGAAATTAATATAATTAATGCACAAATTAATAATATTGATATAATCTATGAAGTACTGGATGTTAATTCAAACTTGCCACAAGTTGGAACATCTGACACAAACCTGACAAACATACAAGATGCCAAAATGTATAGAACCAAACCTGCAAGAGGAATGGGATATACAGCTGGAAAATCAAGTATAAGTATTGTTATGGTTGATAACCAAGAAGGAAAGGTTAACTTGGATACAGGAGCATATTGCACTTGTGTTGGCAAAAGTTATTTAAAAACCATTGTCCCAGACTAGAAAGAAAAACTTATGCCAATACAAGGTGTCAAATTTAGTAGTGCAAGTGAGAGCATGAAGCCCCTTGGAATAATTGATTTAACACTAATTTTTCCTCATCCCTCACAATGTGTCAGAATCAAAGTAGAGTTTGTAGTAATGGACAACTGTACTAGTAATCATTTCATACTTGGGAATGACTACTTATCAATCTATGGTATAGATATCTCCAACCAAAAGGATAGATTTTTTACCATAGGAGATAATAAAAGACAAAAGTTTGGATTCTTAAATAACAAAAAACAAATCACAGTTATTAAGAATGAGGAAAAATTTCCAGAAAAAGAACTTTTTATATCTGAGCAACTTAAAGAGGCAGAATTCAATCAAGAATTAACAGAAAAAATGAAAGAAAAATTGATTGACCTCTTATTTAAGTATAAAAATGCCTTTGCAACTGACAAAGAGCCACTAGGTGCCATAATTGGACATGAAGTGGATATAATTCTTAATGTAGAAAAACCTTACCCACCTTTATTAAGAAGACCTGCTTATCCAGCCAGCCCAAGAGCTAGAGAAGCCCTAGAGGTGCACATTAAAGAATTAATGGACCTTGGAGTATTAAGAAAGGTTGGACATAATGAACAAGTAGAAGTTACTACACCTGTCATTATAACTTGGCACAATGGAAAATCAAGGATGGTAGGAGACTTCAGAGCCCTGAATACCTATACCATTCCAGACAGATATCCAATACCCAGAATCCATGAGACATTGACCCAATTGTCACAAGCTAAGTTCATCACAGCTATGGATGCTCTTAAGGGTTTTCATCAAAATGTCTTAACAGACAATGCCAAGAAACTACTAAGAATAATAGTCCATTGTAGAATTTTTGAATACTTAAGAATGCCATTTGGGATAAAAAATGCACCTTCCCATTATCAAAGAATGATGAATACCATATTTCCTGAAGAATTATCAGAAGGATGGTTAATTATCTACATTGATGATATCATAGTTTGCTCAGAAACTTGGGAAAATCACCTGACAAGACTAGAAAGGGTACTACAGAAAATAATCCAAGTAAATATGAAAATTTCCTTGAAAAAGTGTCATTTTGCATATAGTGAATTAAAAGCACTAGGACATGTGGTATCTGGACTTAGTCTAGGCATAGACAAAAATAAAGTAGCAGCAGTACTACTTAAACCAATGCCTCAAACTAAAAAAGAAATGCAATCATTTCTAGGATTTGCTGGTTACTATAGACAGCATATAAAGGACTTTGCAAAGATTGCTAAATCCTTGTACAAGCTATGTGACCAACAAACAGTCTATGAGATGACAGAAGAAAGAGTCAAGGCATATGAAGAATTGAAAAATTCTTTAACAAATGCCCCATTTCTTCTAATGCCAGATTGGAAACTACCTTTCAAACTGTACATTGATGCTTGTGGAGAAGGACTAGGTGCTGCACTTCACCAAACACAAATTATCAATGATAAACCAGTGGAAGGACCAATTTGTTTCATTTCAAGGCAAATAAAGCCAACAGAAGCAAGGTATTGAGCAAGCCAAATGGAATGCTTATGCCTAGTGTGGGCTTTAGAAAAACTGCATTATTATTTGGATGGCACAGTATTTGATGTAATCACAGACTGTAATGCTGTGAAATCACTATTAAATATGAAGACTCCAAATAGACATATGCTGAGATGGCAAATTGCTATCAAAGAATATAGAGGAAATATGACTATTGTTCATAAATCCGGAAATATTCATAAAAATGCAGATGGTCTTAGCAGATGGGCTCTAGCAAATACCCCTGACAATCCAGCATGGGTACCACAAGAAGAGCACCATATAGAAGGAATATGTGTTACAGACATTGGCACAGAATTCTTTAACCAAGTTAAAGAAAGCTATAAGACAGACAAAAATTGCCATATCTTAAGCCAACTTCTAATGAAAGACTGCAAAGATCCATCACTTTCATCAAAACTAGATGAAATATGGAAAAAGGCATATGATGAAGGAAGATTTCACCTCCTTGATGGAATCCTGTACCATAGAACAAAACACACATGTGTTATGGCCTTAACAGACAGAACACTAATAAACACTATTCTACATGAGTGTCATGATAGTGTTGCATCAGGACATCTCTCAGAAGATAGGACACTAGAGAGGGTGAAAACCTGCTCTTGGTGGCCAAATTGGAAGAAAGATGTTTCAGAGTACTGCCAAACCTGTGACAGATGTCAAAAAGCCAACAGAGCCACAGGAAAGAAATTTGGAATGATGATCCAAATCCAAGAACCAAAATCCCCATGGGAAATAGTTCATATGGATTGGGTAACAGCCTTACCTCCAGGAGGAGACAGGAGTTATAATGCATGTCTAGTGTTAGTTGACAGGTACAGTAAACCTCCCATGTTCTTACCATGTCATAAAGATGACACAGCTATGGATACAGCCATAATGATATGGAATAAAGTCATTAGCCACACAGGCTTATTCCAAAATATTATAAGTGACAGAGACCCAAAGTTCACTTCAGCATTATGGACAAACCTCCATAACTTGTTTGGGACAAAGTTATCATTCTCAACAGCTTATCATCCTCAAACTGATGGTCTAGCAGAAAGAATGATACAAACCCTAGAGGATATGATCAGAAGATTCTGTGCTTATGGGCTAGAATTCAAAGATTCTGATGGTTTTACCCATGATTGGTGTACACTAATACCAGCACTTGAACTGGCATATAAGACATCAATCCATTCTTCTACTGGCAAAACACCAGCAATGCTAGAGAAAGGTTGGAATCCAAGACTTCCTTATGATACCCTCAAAAAGGACTTAGTGGATATACATCCAACAGCAAGCAGTTTCAAGATAATGCTTGACAAAGCAAGACACCATGCAAACAGATGCATGCAAGATTCTTTTAAATATGCAAAAGAAAGATGGGATAAAAGTCATAAGCCACCTGACTTCAAAATAGGGGACTTGGTTTTAGTATCAACCCTTAATTTCAATAACATAAAAGGCCCAAAGAAATTGAAAGATTCCTTTGCAGGACCATTTATGATAAAAGCACTTCATGGACCCAATGCTGTGCAATTAGAACTCACAGGTGAACTAATGAACAAACACCCAACTTTCCCTGTAAGTCTGATAAAACCTTACAGTTCAAGTGACAAGGAATTATTTCCACTAAGAAATAAACCCCCACTTGAAATTCCCCCCTTGGAGGAAGGAGAGGAAAAGAAAATAGTAAAAGTCCTTAAAGAAAGAAGGACAAGAGACAAAAAAGAAAGGGAATACCTTGTAAGGTATAGAAATTCAACTCAAGAAGATGAATGGCTACTTGAGAAAGATATAACAAATGCTGATAAATTACTAAGAAGGTTCAGACATGAAAGAAAACCTGAAAAATAAAAAGTTAAGCATTAATGAGCTTCAAGACTAACAAAGTCTATTGAAGAGGTAGGACAGTGGATGATACCCTAATCACATATATCAGATTGTGGTACAATCTTTTTTGGTGGTAGGGAATGTGAGCCTTTGAGATATGACCACATACCCAATAAGGTCACAAAAAAGATTAATAATAATTATACCTTTAATATAATTATATTAAAATTAATTAGAATAATTATACATTAAAAATAATTACTCAAATATACAAAAAATACCATAAATTGGTACTAAAATTGGTTTAACTTAAAAACCAATGAATCAAAATGTAAAACAAATTATACCATTGGATTCCCCATGGAAAAATACACATATACCATTTTTATGGCATATCTGTAAAGTCAATATTTAAGGAATTATAAGGTATAATTCCTTATAAAAACCATAAAAACTTATTTATCTCAAGAACTAATGAAACAACATGTGAAATAAATTGTACCAGTGGATTCCCCATGAAAATCCACACATAAAACAATTAATAAGCTAATTTCCAATGTTAATACTTAAGGAATTATCCTGAATATATGCACTTTTTTGGTCAACGCATATATTCAAGGATCATAGCTATTATCTTCTAAACTATACATGATAGAATAATGAACCAAAAATAAAGTTACCACGTAATTACTGTAAGAACACAGATATGAACTTTATTTTACAAGTTATAAACAAGGTTAAAACCTATGATGAAATATTGATAAAAATCAACAGAGCTGTTGACCACTTTGTTGTGAAAGTGCTCCAAGCTTAAAAAAAAGTATACAGTTGGATTCTACTAGTTTATTCGTGAAGAATGATGTAGTTTTTATTATTAAATTCAGGGTATAACCCCCTGAAATCAAGGTTTGAAGTTTAAAATGTTGAATTTCGACAGAAAAGATGAGTTACAAGAAAAATCATCAAAATTAGAGTTTTGATGATGTAATGAAAAGCTCTTGGCAGCATAATACGGTTATGTCAGGCTATCAGAATTCACTCTCTGAATTGCTGTAGTGTGTAAATCTTAAAAGTTATTGAGGATCAAAGTTTGAGCTTAATTTGAGCAGTTATGATCACATACTGTAACCTTAATTTAAGTTTAACAGTCTTAAGAGTAATAAAATTGGTGAATACTATTAGTTTATGATTAAAACTAATAAAATCCACGAAATTTGGGGTTCTGCCAAGCCTCTGATGTCATCAAACTTAGAGTTATAGTGATAACTCTAAATAATGGTGTAATAATGATGTAATATGGTTTGATCATGATGTAATCACCCTCAAACCTTAAAATATTGATCAATTCCAGTGGATATGATCAGTACACGTCTACTAGAAGCCTGTTGGACTCTAGGAGGGAGGTATTTACTATAAATAGAGCTCTTTTTACTCTATTTTCCCCTCAGACGCATCAAAAACATTAAATCAATTAAATCAAAGGTAATTTCTTTATTCTTTATATATAAAAGGATTATATTATTAAAGACCAAAGACCTCCTTGCTATAATCATCTATTTTGACGTGATTAAATCATTTATTTAATTGTTTTTGTTAAAAAAATCTCTATAAAACTCATTTCCACGTAAAAATCAAGAATTTTAGTAATTTTCTTTATTTTTTTATTGTAAATACAATTTGAAAAGGTTGTATTATATTCTTTTGGCGTAAAATATCTCAAAATTATTATTTTAAGTGTTAAAAGTAGGTTATTTCATCTTATTATAATAATTTCTCTCTTATTATTACTCTTAATAATTCTTATTTAATATAAATAGTATTTATATTAATATATAACTTTAATATTAGTAATATTATTGTTATTAATTGTTTTTTATTTATAAAAAACAGTTTTTTACGCCTTTATTATTTGTTGGTAACAATAATAAAGAGCTTTATAATATATTAATTATTTTATATTAATATATTATTTATAATATTATAATTTCATATAATATTAATTATATTATTATATTTATTTAATAATATAATATTTTTACGCCAGAATAATAATATTTCTTTATTATTATTATTATTTTAATCTTATTTATTTCAATTATAAGGACATTCAGAGTACAATAAGTAATAAATTAGTAATTTTTACTTATTGTTTCATAGTCAAACCTTACAATGACTAAACAAGCATTATAAATTTTGTCACCACTTGGAGGAAGTGCTGTGACCCAATCCATGTGAACAACTTCCCAAGGGGATTTTGGTTCTTGAATATGGATCATCAATCCAAATTTCTTGCCTGTACTCCTGTTTGCGTTTTGGCATCTATCACAGGTATGGCAATATTCAATGGTTTCTTTTCTCCAAGATGGCCACCATGCACAGTTCTTCACTTTTTCAAGTGTTCAGTCTTCTGATAGGTGTCCAGAGTAAATGCTATCATGGCATTCATGAAGAATGGTATTGATAAGCAATCTACTACACAGTGTCATCACACAAGAATGTTTTGTTCTATGGTAAATAATCCCATCAAACAAGTGAAATCTTCCTTCAGAATAGGAATTTTTCCAAACTTCATCTAGTGCATTAACCAAAGATGTGTCTTTGCAGTCTTTATCCAATAAAGAAGTCAAGATATGGCAATTCTTGTCTTGTTTATAAGACTCTCTGACCTCTTCAAAGAATTCAGTCCCAATATCAGTTATGTTAATTCCTTCAATTGGAATCTGTGGTTCAGCTTCCAAAGGTACATAAGCTGGGTTATCAGGAGTGTTGGCTAAAGCCCATCTACTAAGTCCATCAGCATTTTTGTGAATGTTTCCTGCTTTATGAACTATAGTCATGTTTCCTCTATATTCTTGAATGGCTATTTGCCATCTCAACATATGTCTGTTGGGAGTTTTCATGTTAAGAAGTGATTTCACGGCATTACAGTCAGTTATCACTTCAAAAACACTGCCATAAAGGTAATAGTGTAATTTCTCAAGTGCCCATACCAAACATAAGCACTCCATTTGGCTTTCACCATATCTGGCTTCTGTTGGTTTGATTTGTCTTGAGATATAACAAACTGGTCCTTCTGTAGGTTTGTCATCAATAATTTGGACTTGGTGTAGGGCTGCCCCTAATCCATCTCCACATGCATCAATGTACAATTTAAAAGGAATATTCCAGTCAGGCATGAGGAGTAAAGGTGCTTCTGTAAGGGCTTTCTTTATCTTCTCATAAGCTTTAATTCTTTCCTGTGTCATTTCAAATACAGTCTGTTGATCACAGATTCTATAGAGTGACTTGGCTAGAATTGCAAAATCTTTCAAGTGTTGCCTATAGTAACTAGCAAATCCAAGAAAAGACATCATTTCTTTTTTATTCTGGGGTATTGGCTTAAGTAACACTGCTGCTACTTTATTCTTGTCAATACCCAAGCTCAAACCAGAAACAACATGTCCTAATGCTTTGAGTTCTTCAAAACCAAAATTGCATTTCTTAAGTGAAATTTTCATGTTCACTTCTGCAACTTTATGAAGTACTTTTGCAAGTCTTTCAAGGTGCAAAGACCATGAGTCAGAACATATAATAATATCATCAATATAAATGATAAGCCATCCTTCAGACAATTCTGTGGGGAAAATGGTATTCATCATTCTTTGATAATGAGATGGAGCATTTTTAATGCCAAATGGCATTCTAAGATACTCAAAAATACCACAGTGAGTGATAATTCTAAGTAATTTCCTAGCTTTAGGCGTCAAAACATTTTGATGGAAGCCTTTTAATGCATCCATTGATGTTATATACTTGGCTTTAGACAATTGAGTCAAGGTTTCTTGGATTCTAGGGATTGGATACCTATCTGGAACTGTGTAGGTATTCAAAGCTCTAAAATCTCCAACCATTCTTGACTTATCATTATGCCATGCAATAATAACAGGTGTTGTCACTTCAACTTCCTCATTATGGCCTACTTTCCTTAGCACACCAAGTTGGATCAACTCTTGGATATGTTTTTCCAAGGCCTCTCTAGCTCTGGGACTGGCTGGATAAGCTGGTCTTCTAAGTACTGGAGGATATGGTCTATCAATATTAAGAGTAATATCAATTTCATGTCCCCTTATAGCGCCTAATGGTTCATTATCAGATGCAAATGCATTATTGTATGTATATAATACATCAATAAGTTCATTCCTCATCTTTGGTGACAATGATGGATTAATTTGTGCTTCAACAAGTTGTTTAGACACAAATTCATCTTTGTAAGTATCTTTGACAGAAGATACTACAGATATCTGTTTTGGCATATTGGAGAAAGCAAATTTTTGCCTTTTGTTATCTCCAATTGTGAAATACCTGTCCTTATGGTTATTTATATCAATACCATAAATATTTAAGTAATCATTTCCAAGAATGATGTGCTGAGATGTGCAATTATCCATTACTACAATCTCAGTTTTCATTCTTACACTTCCTGCTGGATGTGGGAATACAATATTAGTGTCCAATATGCCCAAGGGGTACATATTGTTACTGGCACTACTGAATTGTACACCTTCTATTGGTAATAGATGGTTTTTCCATTCAGGAAGTATAATTTGGAGATAATCTTTGCCAACACAAGTGCAAAATGCCCCTGTATCCAAATTTACTTTGGCTTCAATATCACTCATCAGAACTGATGTGATACAGGATGCTCCAGCAGTATAACCTTTTCCTCTAGCAGGTTTTGTTTTACACATTCTGGCATCTTGGATATTGATCAGGTTGCAGCAATCCTCACTGTACTGTGGCAAGTGGGTATGGACTTCTGTGACCTCAAAGAAAGCTGAAATGTTTTCAATGGGATAGTCCTCCACTGGTGTATCTTCAGAGACTGCAGAATCTTGATCAGACTCCTCTTTCTCCTTAGTACACTGAATTTATTCAATGACTTGAACTTCATTGATTTTTGTCTTCTTAGGACAAGTGTTCTCTAAATGTGAAGTACTTCCACATTTATGACACTTCAAGACAGGTCTTTCTGGTCTTCTTTCCTCTCTAGGAATCTTTGAGACTATTTTGGACTCTATTGGGTTTTTAATCCAAGTCTTACCAATTCTTGTCCTGGTAATGATATCTTCCATAGCATTAATGTAGTCCTCTGTTGAACAAGGTTCCACACATCTGCTTTTGATAGCATGTTCCAGTTCTCCTCCACACTTTCTTAATATTTTCATATTAATCATAGTGTCAGACATATCTGGGTGTAAAGCAGATAATCTATCTTTTTGTTTTAAGAACCAAGTAAGTGGTTTGTCTTTTTCTGAGTTAAAAATGGCACTTTCAAAAGCATTTTCCATTTTAAAACTCCAAGAATTATTAGCCCATTTGGTAATCACTTCAGATTTCCACCAAGACCAGTCATGTTTACCATGATCAATCCTCATTTTGTAATACCATTTCTTTGCAGTTCTGGTAAACAAACAGTGTAATTTTCCCACTATGATTTCATCAGGTATATTAAAGTCTTCTTGTAACATATCAATAGTCCTGATGAATTCAATATGGTTGTATTCTCCTTCACCAGAGAATGTTGGCCATTCTTCTATTTTTGGAATATCTCTTGCAGAGTAGGCATTTTCTCCTAAGAATGGAGTCAAACTTTCTTTGACAGAAGGTTTTTCTTCAGTCAAAGGTGTAGAATGTCTTGGCATATGTGGTTCATGATTCTTATGAATTTGCTCCACACTTGCAATTATATCATTCTTCAATTTCTGCCTCTCACTGTCACTTTTTGCTAAATGTATAGCAAATTGATTGGTGTTCTTAACTATTTGTAAGACATGGTCTTCAAGAGATTTAAGTCTATCATTTACTTTAAAAATGGTAGGATCCTCTGTGTCATTATTTTGACATTGGTTCTCAATTCTTTCACAAGCATTGCTAATTGACTCAAGGGTGACAGTTGTCAATTGATGCCAATCAGAATGTTGCTTGTCATTTTTCTTTAAATCATTGATGTCTAATGTAATTTGCTTCAACTTTGACTCAAGTTTGCCAATTTCTACACTAATACTTCTATGTACATCATTTATTTGCGTGGAAAAGTCCTGTTCATCCTTTCCTGCTCCTTGGCTGTGAATTCCATAAGAGTTCTCGCCATATTGAAGACACTGTCCACGGCTGAAGGTTCCAATTTGGGGATCCTGTACCCTTGTGGGTAAGGTCAGTGCCAATTGGCTTTGCCTTTGCCCTTGCCTTGATGGTTCTTGGGACCTCTCTGTTTCTTTTGAGGTCCTTTGGGCTTGTCCTTGGATGCTTCTGGAGCTGGTTTGGAGCTGGTAGATGCCACTGGTGCCTCTGTCTCAAAAGCTGGAGTCATTTCCAACTCTTTCTTCTGGTCTATGGATAAAAGACTTTGGTTCTTCAACCAATTCTTTATCTTTTTGACCTTGTCTTTGCAAGACAGGGGGCTCCATCCTCCTAAGAGTTCTATGGTCTTCTCCTGACCCAGAAAGCTCTTGATGTGTAAGTAAGAGTTCATGGCCCCCTGCCAAAGGCTTGGGCAGATTTCCCACTCCTCTTCCTTGGCTGCTCTGAACCAGTTTTTGTACTGGCATTGATATATTTCTATTGCTGCCACCTGAAAGTGGTTCAGCCCTGGAAATATTACCATAAATCAGTTCAGGCTCAGAATTTACGTCAAAATCTGTTGGTACAGACCTTGGGGAATGGGGGGCAACTCTGGCATCCTCCAGATGTGTCTTTCTTGTGGAAGATTTGGCACTTCTGGATTTGGTCTTGCCTCTTCCTTGTCCACATCCATCTGGTTGGACTGAATAGTTGCTTCCATTTCTGGTATGCACCATTTTCACGTCAATTTAAAGATAAAAGGTGAAAATATAAGATAAAATACACACCTTTTGGTGGTAATTTAGCTTTTTCTGAGTTGAATAAGGTGCCTCTTTTAGCAATCTGCACCTCAATACTGTCTTCAGATTCTGCTTCTGAAGATTCAGGACTATTGATTTATCTTTTACTGAGTCTGTTACTAGCTGCACAGTATTTGATTAAAGACACTTAAAGAGAAAAAAATATGATAAAAGAAATTATTTTTATGTTTTAAGATATTTTTAAAAGTTTTTTTATAAATTTTATTATTTTTTAATATTAAAAAAATTATTCTTTTTAAAGAAAAAAATTAAAATTTAAGATTTTGAATGAAAATTAATTCAGAGGAACTCAAAGAATAATTTTATAAGTTTTTGGATGTGAAAAAGCCACGTGTAAAACAGTATAAAATTAAACCAAATTCCTCAATGAAAACGATTTCCAAAACAATTTCAAAAATAAGAATCATTTTGACTTTAAAATGAAAGAAAAAAACATTCAATTAATATATTTTTGAGCTTAAAAATATATTAATTAAGGGTACAAGGTTCAAAAAACACGGCCAGGCCCCCAAATGTAAGATATGACTATGAAACTGATGATAATATTACTATTAATCAACAGTACTATGTCTGTTCTTATGAAATATAATAATAAAAAATTATTATAACCACAATTAAATAATTATAAAATTATTTCTTTCACGTGTTATACACTACTAGTGATTATAACAGTGAGCAGTAATTGTCTACTAGAATCAATTACAAGAAGAATTTAATAATAAAAACTTCTTTATTAAAATAATAAAATTATTTTAATATATAATTATCTTTTACAAGAATAATTATAACGATAATTCTTGAAGAAAACTATTACTAGAGAAAAACTTTAAGAATTAAGAATAAATGACTCACTAATACTCCAAAGAACTTATTGATAGATAGGAGTAGAGAAATTTGACGTGGAATTGTGGATTTAAGGGATCAAAAGGATTTATAACAGTATTACAACAATATATAGTTGGATTCTATGATTTCACGTCTTTCTGGATGATTTTGAAAGATTTAAAACACTTAAGAATAGCTTTAACTAATACTTACTTGTTGGTAATAATGATTTAATAAATTGATAAGATGATTCTTGGAAAAAAACAGCAAGAAGAGGCTCCTTTTAAGTCAACAACAGCTCACAGAGGCGTGCCATGGAGCCAAATTAAAAACCAGTGAGTGAAAAAACAATAAACCCTTTTGGATTAATGATTGCATCATCTGTTGTCACGTAAGATTATCATAATTACTTAATCGATGCTTTTACGTGACTACCAACCCCAATATGGTTAAGAATAAAAGGAGTAACATCTGTAAATCTTCTTTTATTCTAAAATAATCATTGATTTCTCAAAGCTATCAATGTTATTGCCAATTTCATCACAGGTTGTAATTACTGTGAATTTTTGAAGATTCAGTGTTTCACGTAGAATGGTCAAAAATGGACTGTAAGTAAAACTTTTAATTTTACAAGTAAAACCATAATTCTTTTTGGTTGTACCATAGATAATACAGTTTTTCATTGGTCCTGAAAGTTTCAGAAGGATTCATTAATAATTGTATTTTTAATGAATTTTTGACGTTTTTACCTCATTTCTACGTAGAATTGCAAATAGCAGTATTTTGCTGGTTGCTATGAGGTAAATCAATGAATATGGATCCCAAAAGGGTTTAATTACTCTTTTAGGGTCTAGTCATGGAAAGTCATCAAGAATTGATGTGGTTACAGGAGTCTAAGTAGCTCATTACCTCCTTGGCACGTCAAAATAGCACGTTATTTGCTATTTTTCTTATGATTACAGTAGGTGTAACTTGGTAACCAAGTTCCCAAAGAGTTTTAGTTTACCAATTGGGCCAAGATGAGCCATGGATCCATGCTCTGGAACTATCCACGCCTCTGAGGCCTCAGAAGTTGGGTACCCTGGCTCTCTTTGATGTTTTTTGTCCCCCTTGCCTAATTTTTACGTCAAAATAGTAATTTAAGCTTAAAGTGAGACATCCACTATGGGTGTACCAAAGGTCCAAGTAATAATACCATGATATTAAGTGCTCAAAACATGCATAACACTATTCTTAGTGTATATATAACATGGGATTTCTCACTTTATCATTATTTTGGCTAAAAATCAAGAAAAACAAAAATTTTCACGGATCTTTTATGTGGTATTAATGATGTGGTATTGAAGTATTTTCCATTTTACCACCTCAAATACTTAAATTGAGCTTATTCGCTCTATGGAGCTACCCTAGGTGAATTTTTGTGTAGAATCCAAATCTGGTCTTAAATCCATGGATTTACTTACTCAATAAAAAGTTATTCATCTTTTCTGAAATTGAAAATGATGAATTTTGGATATATGCATGACTTATGAGTTTTGCATAATTCAAAATTTCTTTTTAAGATAATTGTGGCCTATTTGGGTATGTAAAATATACCTCAAGGCTCACACCCCCTCATTTTTCACGTCAAAATAGAAATTTAAGCTTAAAGTGAGATATCCGCTATGGGTGTACCAAAAGTGCATGTAAGAATACCATAATATTAAGTGCTCAAAACATGCATAACACTATTCTTAGTGTATATATAACATGGGATTTCTCACTTTCCCATTATTTTGGCTAAAAATCAAGAAAAACAAAAATTTTCACGGATCTTTTATGTGGTATTAATGATGTGGTATTGAAGTATTTTCCATTTTACCACCTCAAATACTTAAATTGAGCTTATTCACTCTATGGAGCTACCCTAGGTGAATTTTTGTGAAGAATCCAAATATGGTCTTAAATCCATGGATTTACTTACTCAATAAAAAGTTATTCATCTTTTCTGAAATTGAAAATGATGAATTTTGGATATATGCATGACTTATGAGTTTTGCATAATTCAAAATTTCTTTTTAAGATAATTGTGGCCTATTTGGGTATGTAAAATAGACCTCAAGGCTCACACCCCCTCATTTTTCACGTCAAAATAGAAATTTAAGCTTACAGTGAGATATCCACTATGGGTGTACCAAAAGTGCATGTAAGAATACCATAATATTAAGTGCTCAAAACATGTATAACACTATTCTTAGTGTATATGTAACATGGGATTTCTCACTTTCCCATTATTTTGGCGTAAAATCAAGAAAAACAAAAATTTTCACGGATCTTTTATGTGGTATTAATGATGTGGAGTTGAAGTATTTTCCATATTACCACCTCAAAGAGCTACTTTGAGCTTATTCACTCTATGGAGCTACCCTAGGTGAATTTTTGTGTAGAATCCAAATCTGGCCTTTAATCCATGGATTTACTTACTCAATAAAAAGTTATTCATCTTTTCTGAAATCAAAAATGATGAATTTTGAATATATGCATGATTTATGAGTTATGTATAATTCAGAATTTCTTTTTAAGATAATTGTGGCCTATTTGGGTATGTAAAATATACCTCAAGGCTCACATTCCCTCCCACCAAAAAATAAAATTGTACTACAATTTTATTAGTGATAAAAGAATAAGGCCCCAAAGGGGGTTAATGTCCACTGTCCAACCTCTTTAAATTACTCAGATCAAGTAATTTAAAGCACATTTATAGACATATTCAGGCTTGTGGCCTTCTTTCATGTCTAAATCTTTTTAAGAGTTTATCTGAGTCAGGTATTTCTGATTCTGCCATCCATTCATCCTCATGTACTGCATTTCTATATCTGACAAGATATTCTCTTTGATTTTTACCCCTAAGTCTCCTTTCTTTAATGACTTTTTTTATCTTTTTGTCTTCATTCTGTTCCACAGGTGGTACAGTTAAAGGAGTTGGGTTTCTTCAAGGAGACAATTCTTTGTCAGCTGGTTGATAAGGCTTTATCAAGCTGATTGGAATTATTGGTGTTGGAGAACTTTGACACGTTTCTTCCACCAATCTTTCAACAATGGTTTTGTTGTCCTCTGTTGGTTTGTCTTCAAACACTAAAAAAGACAAACAAACATAAGTCTTGTGATCCTTGAGGTATATTTTACATACCCAAATAGGCCACAATTATCTTAAAAAGAAATTTTGAATTATGCATAGCTCATAAGTCATGCATATGTCCAAAATTCATCATTTTTTATATTCCAGAAAAGATGAATAACGTTTTATTGAGTAGGTAAATCCATGGATTTAAGGCCAGATTTGGATTCCACACAAAATGTCACCTAGGGTAGCTCCATAGAGTGAATAAGCTCAAATTAACTTTTTGAGGTGGTAAAATGGAAAATACTTCAATACCACATCATCAATACCACATAAAAGATCCGTGAAAATTTTTGTTTTTCTTAATTTCACGCCAAAATAATGGGAATGTGAGAAATCCCATGTTACATATACACTGAGAATAGTATAATGCATGTTTTGAGCACTTAATATCATGGTATTCTTACATGGACTTTTGGTACACCCCAGTGGATATCTCACTTTAAGCCCAAAATACTATTTTTGACATGAAAATAGCTAAGGGGGACAAAAGACATCAAAGAGAACCAGGATACCCAACTTCTGAGGCCTCAGAGGCGTGGACAGCTCCAAAGCTTGGATACATGGCTGATCTTGGCCCAATTTGTAAACTAAAACACTTTGGGAACTTGGTTACCATGTTACAACTACAGTAAATCCTAAGAAAATAGCAAATAACCTGCTATTTTGACATGCCAAGGAAGTAAAAAGCTACTTAGACTCCTGTAACAATGTCAATTCTTAATAATTTTCCATGGATAAACCCCAAAAGAATAATTAAAACCCTTTTTGGACTTGTATCCATTGATTTACCTCATAGGAACCAGTTAAACACTGATATTTGCAATTCTACGTAGAAATGAGGTAAAAACTTCAAAAATTCATTAAAAATACAATTCTTAATTAATATTTCTGAAACTCTCAGGACAAATGGAGAACTGTATTATCTATGGTACAACCAAAAATAATTACAGTTTTACTGGTAAAAATAAAAGTTTTACTTACAGTCCATTTTTGACTATTCTACATGAAACACTGAATCTTCAAAAATTCACAGTAATCACAGCCTGTGATGAAATTGGCAATAACATTGATAAATTTGAGAAATCAATGATTATTTCGGAATAAAAGAATATTTACAGATGTTACTCCTTTCATTCTTCCCCATATTGGGGTTGGTAGTCACATAAAAGCATCAATTAAGTGATAATCTTACATGACAACAGATGATGAAATCAATAATCAAAAAGGTTATATTTTTTTCTCACTCACTGGTTTTTCAGTTTGCTCCATGGCATGCCTCTGTGAGCTGTTTTTGACTTAAAAGAGGCCTCCTCTTGCTGTTTTTTCCACATCATCATCTTATTATCGTTTAAATCATTATTACCAACAAGTAAGTATTAGTTAAAGCTATTCTTAAGTGTTTTAAATCTTTCAGAATCAATCAGAAAGACGTGGAATCATAGAATCCAACTATATATTGTTGAAATACTGTTATACATTCATCTTGATCCTTAAAATCCACAATTCTACGTCAAATCTCTCCATCTTATCTTTCAATAAGTTCTTTGGAATATTAGTGAGTGATTTATTCTTAATTCTTAAAGTTTTTCTCTAAAATTAGTTTTCTTCAAGAATTTCCATTAAAATTATTCTTGCAAAAGATAATTATATATCAAAATAATTTATTCTTTTAATAAAAGAAGCTTTATTATTAAAATCTTCTTGTAATTGATTCTTGTAGACAATTACTTGCTCACTGTTAAAATTACTAGTAGTGTTTAACACGTGAAAGAAATAATTCTTTAATTATTTAAGGGTGTTGGTAAACACACGTAAGCTTTTAGTAAAAACACGTAAGCCCTTACGTGTTTTTACTAAAAATGTTAAGGCCCAAAATGACAATAAAAATGCCATTTATGGAATTTTTAAGGCTCTAAATGCCATTAAAAATGCCATTTATGGAATTGGTAAGGCTATAAATGACATTAACAATGCCATGAATGGCATTTTTAAGGCCATTAATGTCATTTATGGCATTTTTAAGGCCATTAATGCCATTTATGGCATTGTTAATGTCATTTATAGCCTTAAAATTTCCATAAATGGCATTTTTGATGTCATTTGTGGCCTTAACAATGCCATAAATGGAATTAATGGCATTAACAATTCCATTGATGGAATTAATAATGCCCTTTATTGCATTTATAATTCCATAAATAGCCATATTTCATTTAAAAACCACCCCTTATGTCTTTTTAACATATAATTACATGTTTTTACTAAAAGCTTACGTGTGTTTACCAACACCCTTATTTAATTGTGGTTATAATAACAGTCATAGTACTTTTGATTCATAGTAATATTATCATCAGTTTCATAGACAAATCTTACAAGTCTTTTATATAAAAGTGTTATTTTTGGTAATATATGGCAATTTTACACGTAAAAATTGCTTTTATATCTTTTAAAAAGTGAAATAAATTGAAGAAATGAAATTAAAATGAATAAAAAAACTTTTTTATTGGTTTTTAATATTTTTTAATATTTTTTATGTTTTTATTTTTAAAGGATAAAATAAAAATGAATAGGATTCTTTTATAAAATTAATTTACAATATAAGATTATTTTTAATTTATAAAATATCTTTTTTAATCACTAGAGTCACTCAAAGAAAGTTTTTGCAAGTCTAAGGATGTGAAAAACCATGTGTAAGACAGTACAATTGCTTTTCAAATGCCTCGATAGCTTTTAAAATCAATAAATATAAAATTACTATATAATTTTATGATTATAATTATAATTTGATATTGGATAAACTCAATTAGAATTTTTTTAAAGGTCTTTTAGAGTAAATATCACAACCAGGCCCCCAAATGTAAGGTTTGATTATGAAACAATAAGTAAAAAATACTAATATTTTACTTGTTTTACTATAAATGTCCTTCTAAATGAAATAAATAAGATAAAAATAATTATAATAATAAAGAATTATTATAATTATGGCATAAAATAATTATATTATTAGATAAATATAATAATATAATTTATATTATAAAAAATAATATATATAAAATAAATATATTAATATAAGATAATTAATATATCTAAAAGCACTCTATTATTGCTACCAACAAATGATAAAGGTGTAAAAAATTGTTCTTTATTAATAAAAAACAATAATATTACCAATATTAAAGTTATAAATTAATATAAATACTATTTATATCAATTATAGAATTATTAAAAAGTAATAATAGAGAAAAATTATTGTAATAAGAGAAATAACCTACATTTAATTCTTAATATAATAATTTTGAATAAATTTACGCCTAGAAATGTAAATACAACTTATTTAAATTGTAGTTACAATGAAATTTAAGAGAAATACAAATTTTCTTCGTTTTACGTGGAATTGAGGTTTTTTAAGAGAAATTTAAACAAAAAAATTAAATAATTGCAATAATCACGTCAAATATGAACATTATTATAAGATTATCTTTGGTCTTTAATAATATAAAGGTTTTATATAAGAAGAATAAAGAAATTACCTTTTTATTTAATGATTTAATGTTTTGTAAGTGTCTGAGGGGAACACAGAGTAAAAAGAGCTCTATTTATAGTAAATACCTCCATCCTAGAGTCCAACAGGCTTATAATGAGCAGCACCGATCATATCCAGTGGAATTGATCAATATTTTAAGGTTTGGTGATGATTACATCATGATCAAACCATATTATCTCATTATTACGCCATTATTTAGAGTTATCACTATAACTAGAAATTTGATGAAATCAAGGCTTGGAAGAACCCCAAAATTCGTGGATTTTATTAGTTTTAATCATGAACTAACAGTATTAACCAATTCTATCACTCATATTGTGGTATTCCATACCATTTTTTTCACCAGGCTCAAGCTCATAGTACCCTATAACAGCAGTAAATCCAGCCTACAGGCAGACTTACACTCAAATTCTACACCAAAAGGTCAATTTTACAGCAAGAAGCTGGATTTAACTCATAAAACCATGGCACAGGCACCAAAGGGATGTGTATGTGTTTAAATAAATTATTCAGTTTCATTATGCATATGTAAAATCAAGTTACATATAGTAAACTAGTTACAACAAACAAGGTACCACCCTTAAATTACACCCCCTTACAGCCACAGGACTCATGCAGCAAGAAAAGGACACCTGCATGAATTACACAGCAACCTAGAACTCAACATAGAAAAGTCACATGATGCAAAGCTCAACTCCATGGAATTCCTGCAGCTCATTTACAACACAGCCACAGGAGTACCTTATCTTATATCCACAGTAGCCCCACTTAAAACCTTAAAACATAATTATTTACAATACTCATCACCTCATGCAAACCAAAGCTAGTTACAACAGGCTGCATGCAGTACAAAATTTTAATTAAATCTCAACCACATGACTATGCACAGCATGTGTCAAACTCAAAAATCACATCATCTCATACATAACAGTAATTTCACCAGTGCAAGAAATTATCACTTGACTTCATTTTAAAGTTCAAAAAGAAGAAAAACAACATGACACCTACATAAATTACACAGACACTTCTACCAAACCTAAAATAGGACATATGCAAAGGAATTACAAGGTAATCATGTGATACTGCATCCACCAACAGAATATCATGTGACAGAAGAAAGGCTGTGCACAAGAAAACTCCTCAGCCAAAATTGAATCACCTCATGTATGCAAGGAAAATTTAAGAATATCACATCATAATTAGTTCACCAAAAGACAATCATGTGATAAATGGAGGCTGTGCAGAAAGAAAATTATCACCAAACCTTAAATCACCTGACCCATGCAAGAAAGGTCCTCACCAAAAATGGAGTCACATGATGAAATCAAGAGGAATTAAAGTGGAAAAAGACAGCTCCCATGGAGGGCCCTCTAGGCTCCCAAAAGGTATAAATAGAGGGGCTCTCTCCCCCCAAATTTCAAAATCCCCCCCATGCACATTATATCCTATGCACAATATATCCTCTGCACATTACAAGCACAGGAATAAGTCATCCCTCACCTGGGAGGTAGTCCAGCAAATTATAGTGAATTTACTTACCCAGTAGCTAAGCTCAGTGGAAGTATAGTGTTAAAGATTGCCCAGTAGCTAAGCTCAGTGGAATCTTATTATTATTAAAATAAAATAAAAAATTACCCAGTACCCAAGATTAGGGTTACTACTCTATTAAAATATTTTATCCAGTAAAATAAACACCATTTATCAAGATTTAAAATTAACTTACCCCTTTAAAAATCCAATATCAAAGAACCTTACCTTTTAGATTTAACAAATAAAATTTATCTTATTATTAAACACTCTTAAAAAGAAATAAAAAACCTTTAAAAACAATTATTTTACTCTATTATAACTATACCTTGACAAAACTACCTTTATCAACACCAATCAAATTTTCCAGAAAACCTTAAATAACCCATCCTACCAAGGAATTATCACCAAGAAGAAACAACTCACCTCAATTTAACCAAAAATATTAAAATTAAACAGACAAGTATTTCATTAAAATCTCAAATTTAACCAAAATAACTGACATTATTTTTTATATTATTTATTGAATAGGTCTGATCTGAGACTGCTGAATTTTGTCTTCTGCAGTTGCAAAGCCACTTACTAATTTTATTTTGGTTTGTGAGCTCCAAGGAAGATTTTGTTCAGTATTTTAGGAGGGGCAGGCAATACACCCTTGCCACCCTTGGTTACAGGAGTTATTAGCAATTCAAAACTAGTTACCTGTGATTTCCCCCTCCAGGTACTGCCTCATTTTAATCCCACACAAGAGGAGTTCCCACATCTGGTGTCCCAACAGTGGCCAGATAACCTCAACTTCAATAAAAATTAAAATAAAATAAAAAACTCTTAACTACTCCAAGAATACTATTTTTTATAACAAAAACTGGATTCAAATAATCAAAATCAGCCAAAACCATCATCTCAAGAATCTGAATCATCAACTCACTCTGACCATTACTATTATCCACCAAAGCAAGAAACAGAAATAGGGGAGGAATCAAATAAATATTCCAATTTCCCAATTGCAACACCAAGAACCAATAAAAGGGACTTGAAGGTTGTGGAGAAATTCTTCCTTGATCTCCTGGAAAGAAATAAAATCAATAACTCAATACCAGAATCAAAGGAAGAAATAAATAAATCAAAAATGGATAAACCTTCATCATCAAAATTACCTGGTAGTATTGAAGAAATCCAGGAAGAAAACTTTAATGAAGAAACTGTTGAAGGACAGGAAGAAATGTCTTCAACAGAGAGACTCCAACAGAAGATGCTAGAAATGCAAGCAGAATTACTAGCACTAATCAAAAAGGAAGGGAAAAATAAATCATCAAGTTATACTCCACAAAATAGTCCACTTGAAGAACAAACCACCCTTCCAAGATCATTCAGGCAACATGGATCACCTTCACCTTATCCTAGACCCATGGCCACATCAACACCTTATACAGAACAAAGACAAAGTACCTTACCAAGAAGAGTCAACATTTCTTCCCAAATACCAACCCCATTACATCAAGAAATTCCAAGAAATACTACTCCAATAGTGAAAATCAGAGCCAAAGACTATAACTTGTGGTTTGATGGAAAGGATGTTGAAAGATTCATCAAGAAAGTTGAAAATATTGCAGAAATTGAAGGAGCAAGTGGAAGAGACATTGCAAGACAAATAGCATTTTGGACAAAAGATGAAGAAATCAGTTATCATATTGAAGGAATGCCAGGATATGAGACAGCTGATTGGGATCAATTGAAAGTGGATATGAAAATAAGATGGGGAACAGTCTCACCTGAAAGAAGATACAGATTATCCTCAATCACTAATTTATTCACAAAAACTCAACAAGAAGGTGGAATAAGAAACATGACTCAATACAGAAAATTCATTGGGGAATATGAAGCAATCATCACTTACCTCAAAAGATACCAATATATCCAAGGTGATATCAATCATAACCAGGAAATATTGGCCAGCCTTTCCACTAGTGTTCAAGAATCAATTTACAAAGAAATGATTAAAGACAGAGCTATGGTTCAAGCCTTGGATGGAGGTTACATCATTCCAAGATTGGATATTTTGAAATTATACATTGAACAAGACTTGGAGGCCAAGGTACTTATTCAACAAAAAGAATTTTCTAAACCAAAACCTGCAGAAAAGAAAACAAGATTTGAGGATGAAAGCTGGGATGAAGTTCTAAAACAAGTAAAAGAACTCACCCAAAAGATCAAAAATCCTCCACAACCAGAACCTCAGCCAAGAAATGAGGGAAAAGAATCAGTTAAAGAAGTTTTAAATCAACTCAAAACACTTTCAGAGGCAGTGAATCCACCAAGAAGGAATTGGAACAACAATCAAGAGCAAAGATTACCTCAAAATAATCAGCCATATAGGCCAAGGAATCCTTTACCACCATTTTCATCCAGTTATCAACCTTACATACCAGCTCAAATGGCCCCAAGACCACCAATGAAGTGTGCTTACTGTAAGGAAGAAGGCCATACAGCAACTAGATGCACTCACCTTGCTGAAGACTTGGACAGAAGAATTGTCAGAACCCAAGGAGCATCTTACCTCTTCCCCAATTATCAGAGAGTACCTATGGAAGGAAATGAAAGTTCCAAAAACATAGTCAGAGCTTTTGCAAAAGAACAAGCTGAACTCAACAAGAAATTTATGGAAAAACCTATTGTCAAAGAAAAACCAGAAGAAGAGATTAAGCCCACTGAAAAGAAATCAGAGGATAAATCAACCTCAATTGCACATGTTGAAGATTGGTCAAACTGGAAACCACCTACCATTTCCTCAGCCAATGACCCCTTTGAATCACACATTGGACTAAGGCAGACCAAGCAAAGAATGGAAAGACAATCCCAAAATCAAGAGCCAAAGAAAAAAGCAGCTATTCCAGGAACTTATGTTGAAGAAGAAAAAGAAGAGGAAAGAGTCATAATTCCCACCAAATTCCAAAATTCAAATATTCCAAAACCAGACCAACCTGAGGAGGAAATCGAAAATATTGCCAATAAGAATGAAGATGAAGACATTCCAAAAGAAAAGAAAGTCAGCAAACCTCAAAAGAAACAAGCTGAAACTAAATTGGAAATTGACAAAATTATCAAGAAAATTATGCAACAAAAGATCAACCTCACCATTGAAGAAATTTTGAGGATGTCACCAAATTTTGTCCATAAATTACAGGAATTATCAGAAAAAGACAAAGAAAAGATTAAGTCACTCAACTCAATGGATCTTCAAGAAAGATTATTATCATTTGGATTCAAAGAAATACCAAAGCCCAAGATTCATTATGCCTGTCCTTTGGGATTTTTGGAAATCTTTATTGGAAAGGAAGAATATCCTATCAGAGCATTAGTAGACACTGGGGCAGAACTCAACATCATACCAGAAGAAATAGCAATCAAAGCCTCACTCACAACAAGAAATCTTAACATGAACCTGAGGGGAATTGGAGGCCATACTACTTCATTGGTTGGACTTTCAGAATTTACTCCAATCATCTTGGCTTCAGGTGAAGAAACTCAAATTCACTTCTTCATTGCAAAAGGATCTGTCCATACTGTACTTGGAAGACCTTTCTTGGCAGACAACAATATCAGACTAGAATTTTCTCACAAACAAGGTGAAATCTTGAGCTATCAAGAACCTGATGGAAGAAGATTATGCATGCCAATATGCAAACCTCAAGCTCTTGGATGGCAAACTGGACCACCTAGAGGAATGGATTTATGCAATATGGCAACATTGGTCAGAAATAACCCAGGAAAGAAGGTTCAAAATGTTAAAAGAGACAATACCATAATCAATTTAACCCAAAAGACCCAAGATTTATCCATATCTGCAAAAAGTGATAAATTTGGCCAAGATTTACCAAATAACCAATGGCCAAACAACCTCAAAAGACAACTTGAAGACTCAACCTCTGAAGATGAATTACCCAATATAAGTTACAAGCCAATTAAAGAAACATTCCAAATTTTAGTAGATGGAAATGAGAAAATAAATGGAAACCCTTTCAAAACTAAACCCAAAAAGAAGAAAGTCAGATTTAGTGAACATCATGAGCTCTCAGATGAAGAAATTATAAATGAAATTGAAGAAGACCTCAAAATTATTGAAGAAAGAGACAAAAATTTAAAAGACACATACCATATAAACTTTTTGGACAGACCATTGAACAACCAAGAAGAACCTTATGAATGGCAACTGGAAAACCCTGAATTCATCCAGCAACCTCCCAATGAAGATGATGAAACAGAATCCATCCTAGAAAATGAATACAACTACATTTACTTGCCATATATCACTTTTGAAGATATTTATGGGGATGAAGCTCAAGAAACTTTATGTGAAGATAAATATTTATGTCACCTTCCAGGGGCAAACTTGAACAATGTTCAATTCCTAGAATTATTAACTGAAGAGGGAATTAAAGGTAACCTTGAAAACAAATTTTGGGATGAAATATTTGAAATGGCCACACTACCAAGAAGAGGACTTTACTTCAATCAAATTTGGGCCCAGTGGTACCTTGGATTAAATGGATCAACATATCAAACTGGAAGACCGAAATGGGTTGGAGATGGATATATATTCATTGATGAAAACTTATGGTGGTCAGAATTTCCATCAGAACAAGAAATTGAGGAAAGAAATGCCTTTTTGGAAGCCCTCAAAGACCTTATTTTGGCCAGATTACTCAACAGACACTCACCTTTCCCACCTGGGGGAGCTCAACTTCAAAGAAAATCAACAAAAATCAAAATTTTTTCTCTAAAAATGTATCAGTATCATTCATCAATGTATCATTAGTTTCTTTTTTTTTCATTTTTTCTCTGATGGCAGTGACTTCCTGCCTTAACAAAGAAGAAAATCATTAACAAATTATCTCTCAAAAAAAAATAAAAAAAAATAAAAAAAATAATAAATATAAAATAAAAAACAAAAAAAAAAACTTACGTTAAAAATATCAATCACCTCCAACATGGCCAATTACCCAATTTTTGATCCTATGGGGAAGAATTAATAAAAGAAGACCAAATTATTAATAAATATTCAATAATGAAAGCTGAAGATGATTATATCAACAAAGACAACCTTTGGCACTTAAAGGATACTTCATCAATGTCAAGAAACCAAGAAATTGAAGAAATCAAGGAATTGCTGAAAATTTTGGAGGTTTCTGACAAAACCAATGATCCAATTACTCAATAATTAATGGACCAATTAAATTTCAAACCATCAAGGCCCATCTTGAAGACACATAAAAGCTCTAATAATCAAAAATCAAATAAAATAGTCAGATCTCAACTCCATTAATCATTAGGCAGTGACCTCCTGCCTTATCAAAGAGGAATATCAACTCTCATCAAATCAAATCAATAATCCCACTAACCAATAAGAAAAAACACAATAACTAACCATAAGATCACTAGGCAGTGACCTCCTGCCTTATCAAAGAGGAAAATCATTTTTTAGCAACCAAAATTACCATTTTCCTTCACCAAAACTCAATCATCACTGGGCAGTGACCTCCTGCCTTATCAAAGAGGAATATCCAAATTCTTACCCAAAATTATCATTTAAAAATTCATTAAACCTACCCTCAAGCCATTTTCTTTAAAAAAAATTAAACTTGATAACATTTTCAAATCTTATTACCTCTTGACATTTCCAAATCCACCAAAAACCTACAAAATGGAGTCATGGCCATCACTTGAAGAAAATCCCTGGTCATTGGACACAGATGTCAGCTGCCTAGAAGAAAAAGAAGTCTGGGCCAATTACATCAATCCACAAGAGTTAAGTGAATATCCTGAATGGTTCTTACAAACAAAACCAGAAACCTGTCCAGATATTTCCACCATTGTCCTTCCATATATTGATTTTGAGGACATTTTTGAAAAGGAAAAAACACTAACAGAACTTGTCATACCACATCCATGGAAAGAATTACCTGGATTCAACCTCACAAAGTATGAATTCTTGGATTTACTGACATGGGATGGAGTTGATGGCAACCTTGGAAACCAATACTGGGATGAAATATTCCCCATGAATGAACCCCTCAGGAAATCATTATTTTGGAGGACGTGGGAATGCCAAGACTGGTTCAACCTGCAGGATTTTGAAATTAAAAAAGGACAAATTAGCAAAATCTCAGGAAGTTATATTGTAAAAAAGGCCAAATGGGAATACCACTGGGAAGAAACACTTATACCAACAATTTTCAGCCTTAAAAAAGGTGCAACTAAATGTAATACAGAAGATTGGAACTTCTTCTGTCAAGAATATCTCTTCAAAAATTTTAAAAGAGAAGAATGCAGGGGAGGAAATTTTATCAAACAAGAATTAGTAAGAAAGATTCTGGGCCAAAAGAATTCATTTCAAGAAATATCACCTGCTAAGTCCCCAATTCTTTGATTAATCAACCATCTTGTTTCCATTGATATTTGCATTAGTTATCTCTTCCATTTTTTACTTTTATTTTTATTTTTATTTTTTTTCTATTTTATTTATTTTTTAATCCTTTTATCTTTCCTCTTTACAATTCAGATTCTCTCTTATACTTAAAAAAAAATAGAAAAAAAAAAAAAAAAAAAACTAAAAAAAAAAAAAAAAAAGAAAATATTAAATATTTCAAAAATAAGCCTCAATTCATATAAGCTTTGAAGGAATAAATAGAGTATAAGCTTACCTAATATCAAGGGTTTTTGTCTTATAATTGTATTTATTTATTTATTTTATTTTATCTTATTGTTCAAAATAAAAATTCACTTAAATGTAAAAAAATATAAAAAAATAATAATAAATAAATATAAAAAAATAAAATAAAAACTAAAATAAAAAAAAATTACTGAATATATATGCAGTATATATTTCAAAATATGATTATTAGCTTATTGTCCTCCTTTACCTCTATTTTTTTTTGCTTTCTTTTTTTATATATAATTTATTTTGAATTTATTTTTGAATTTATTTTTGTATTCATTTGTGTATTTATTATTTGTATTCATTTTATTTTTTTATTTATTTTTTATTTTTAATTTACTTATTTATTTTTATTATTTTTATTTTTATTTTTATTTTATTTTATTAACCTTACTTCAACGTTTTTCTCTTCTGACTGCATTTAAACGTTTTATTTTATTTTTTATTTATTTTTATTTTATTTTATTCTTATTTTTATCTTTCTTTTTTTTAAAAAAAAAAAAAAAAAAAAAAAGAAGAAAAAAAAAATATAGGAACATAGTGACTAAAGGAATACTTTCTCCATTTCAGATTATAGGAGGCTTAACAAGGTGCTACAACCAGCTAAGTAGCGAAATTCTTTACTAATAATAACCTAAATAATTCTAAAAAAAAAAATCAATAAATAGATAAAAAATAATAATAGTAATAATAATAAAGAACAAGTACAGACTGACCCTATGATCCACTTCACTTAGAAGGGTAAATAACCCGACCCAAATTGTTACGAGGGCGAAGGTAGTAGGGCCCTTTGGTATGTTCTTGAAATTTTTTTTTAGAAATCGAGGATGAGGGTTGAGGATCCAAAAGTCTGGGATCCACCTCTCCATTCAAAAAGGAATAAAACGCCGACGCCGCTACAGGTGTAGGCTCGCGATAATCAGGGGAGTCGGCAGGGGCACTCCAAACTTTGTCAAGGGCTGGTGGTGATGGGGGAAACGTCGGATAAGGGCCATTGGCAGTGAGCCATTCCCATACCGACTTCCTCAACCTGTTGGTTGGAGGAATGCCAAGCACGAGGTCCTCTAGCTCCTCGGTGGTAAATGGACGAAAGGCGTTGAAAAAGTCGGCAGCAAAGCCGACATCATGAGAGCTCATCGTTATTCTAAAAACAGGTATATAGATATATATACAAAATAATAAATAAAATAATAAAAGATTGACCTCGGGCAAGAAAAACGAAACATACCAAGGTCAATGGGAGAAATAAAACACTCTTGGATTGATTGGCTGGGTGAAGAAAAAACCAATGCTGGTTTCTTGATCCTTTTTATCTAGAAAACAAGCTTCAGCACTTCAACTCCATTCTCGCCATCGAATCAACTTAGTACTCTAAAAAGGCAGAAAAGAGCATTAGAGGAATTGACCGTTAGCAGTCCCGACGTTAGTCCATCAACCGTTGGGTGCTGAAAGAGAACAAAAGAGGAGCAAGCTTCTTTTTTTCCTGAAGTAGAAAACTAACCTGCACTCCGATAACGAAACTAAGAAGAATCTAACGACGAAAACTCTTTCGGAGGAGAATGTCATTCTAAAAAAATAATAATAATGAATAAATAAATTGATCAACGTTCAACCTCCAAGCCACTTGCGTGACTTGTACTGTGCATTTAACACTATGGATGATATATAACAAGTTGAAGATAATCGCTTATTTTACTTGTATTGTTCCGCCCTACCCCCAATTCCAGAAGTGGAATGGATAAAGAGTGGAATTACAACAATATTGTTAAGATCACATACCGAAGAATTAAGAGAAACCTATTGCAGTCCTCAACAGCCATCGCTGCCAACCTTGGCGCCAGATCATGGGTAGTCTTCACTTATCCGGAAACACAAAGCTTTTGAAAGTAAAAGATTCTTTTGATTAGAAAGGTGTCGTTGGATGAAAGGAATCGAGAGCTCTTAATTTAAGATTAAAAAGGCTCGAACAGCCTGAGAAAGGCTCCAAAACACCTTGCGATGACAAAATAACCCACCCTGCAGCAGGCTCTACGAAATGGCGAAGGGAGTATGCAAAGAATACAATCAAAGTGGCACCAATAGAATCAAAATTTCAAATTTCATGGACAATGCTCATCTTTTACGGGTTCAAGACTCTGAAATTCGATTGCTGCAGTATTTTGCACTGAGTTTGCGCCAAATCGTTTACATGATAATAAAGCAAGTAGGACGGAACAAGCTGCTGGAATGAATCAGGTGGCGGATGCATTACAATATTTTGCGAATCAATATCAACTGGCAGTGGTAGTCATCGATCAATTATCTAATGTGGTGGATACTTCACCTGGAACCTCTCAGCTAACACCATTCGAACAAAAAAAAAAAAAAAAAAAAAAAAAACCCACCCATACGATGCAAATAAAACTACTTTAATGTACAGGATAACCAGCAGAAGCCTGTTGAAGCTCTGTTGATCTTCATACAACTGTGCTAGAATCACCTTCTAAACACAGGAATAGATATCCTACAGCACCCCATTAACATAAAACAACCAACCCGAATTGCTTTGAAACCTATTCCAACTAGGAAATCAGCCAGCCGATTCAATTTTGGAGGCCAGAAAGGCCCCCCTTAACCAACCCGACTCAATCTTGAGCACTCACAAGTGCTTTGAAATAGTCCTTAAAAGGACTTTCAACTTTTTTATTCATTAATTTAACCCTTTATTAGCACCTTATTCAAAAAAAAAAAAAAAAAATGTCCTCAGCAAGACATTAAACTGCTGGTTTCTGCTTTCATTTTTAATCTTCTGGCTATTTATTTTACTTAAAATGATTTTCTATTTTTTTTACAGGGCTTTAAAATAATTTAATTAAACAAAAAAAAAAGTCCTCAACAAGACTTTAAACTGTTGACTTTATTTTCCTGTTTTATGTTAATTCTATTTCTTACTAATTGGTTCTTTTTATATATAAAACAAATGATGATAATGATTAATATATATATATATATATATATATATATATATATAAGAATACAAAGAAAATACTTATTTATTTTTAATTTTATTCAAGATTCATTATATTTACTGATTTTTTTTACAAAGGCCTTAAAAGGAATAAAAAATAAATAAAAGCCCTCAGTATGGCTATAAACTGCTTTTTTATTTTATTTTTATTATCACTTTATTTTTGGACATTAAATTAAACTGACAAATTTCATTTTTGATGGGCTGCAGGGCTATAAAAAACAATAAAAGGCCTGGGCAAGGCTTTAAACTGCTCAATTTTAGATTATTTTATCATTTTATTGACTTAATTATTTTACTTACAACTTTATTTTATTTCCTACAGCTTTCATCAATCAATATATATAGAATAACAAAAGAAAGATAAATATATATATCAGATTGAGGGTTGAAAAACATGAATGCCCTCAGCATGGCTTAAAACTGCTTAGTTCTTTTATGAATTATAATTCTGCTTTTTGAATTTGCTAATTGATTTTTTATTCTACAGGGCTACAATAAATAAACAATAAATGCCCTCAGCATGGCTTAAAACTGCTTAGTTCTTTTATGAATTATAATTCTGCTTTTTGAATTTGCTAATTGATTTTTTATTCTACAGGGCTACAATAAATAAACAATAAATGTCCTCAGAAAGACATTAAACTGCTGGTTTCTGCTTTCATTTTTTATCTTCTGGCTGTTTATTTTACTTAAAATGATTTTCTATTTTTTTTACAGGGCTTTACAAAAATTTAATTAAATAAAGAAGCCCTCAGCATGGCTTTAAACTGCTGGTTTTTCTTGTTTTTAATTTAGTTTATTAATTATTTTATGATACAGAAAAAATGGCAAAAATGTCCTCAGCAAGACATTAAACTGCTAAAACCTTTTCATTTAAATTGATTTTATTTTTTAAATCATACTAAATCATTTTTTCAAAATTCTACAGGTTATCAATATACAAAAAGAGCCCTAAGTATGGCTATAAACTGCTGGTTTGAAGCTTTCTATCTTGCTTTTTTTATGCTGATTTTATATTTTATATTTCATTTTCTAATTAAAACTTATAAAGGAAAAGCCCTCATCAAGGCTTCAAACTGATGGGCTTAAAAAATATATATAAAAATAAAAATAAACCAAAATAACAAAAAGCCCTAAGCAAGGCTTTAAACTGCTATTTGATCTTTTATGCTTTTTTATGATGAATAATAACTATACTAACATATTTGATTTGGCTTTCATAGGTATTCAAAATTAAAAAAAAAAAACACTTTCAGGATCTTATAAGTTTAAGAAAATGATTTTAAAATTAAATGAGTCCTTAACAAGACTATAAACTGTTGAATTCAATTTTCAACTTGGCTTTGAAGATAAATCAAAACCAAAAGTATTATCAAGAAAAGAAATCAGCCAATGGTCCTTGGCAAGACCATAAACTGCCCCTTCAAATATCAAAAATAAATCACTAAAATTATCAACAAGGACCAAAGAAAAGACAACATATGGTCCTTGGCAAGACCATAAACTGCCCACCATATGAATTCTCAACAAGGACTCAAAAAAATGAAAGAAAAATCAACCAATGGTCCTTGGCAAGACCATAAACTGCATATTTAGAATATTCCAAAAGATTGAACAAGGACTATCAAAGGAGGATAAGTCCTAGGCAAGACTATAAACTACCTGAGGTTTTATTTTACTTTATTTTTTTTACTTTATAATTTTATGTCATTATAAAAAAAAAGAATTGAAAAGATATACTGACTTAAGCTTTTGAACATATTTTTTTTTTATTTTTATTTTTATTTTTATCTTATTTTTTATTCCAAAATTCAACTATTTATTTATTTTACCTGAGAATGAGGGGCATATCCCAGTCAAGTTCTCAAAAAAGTTTTTTTTTATCTTCATCATATTTTTTCTTCTAGTATTACTTTAAGAGCCATTAAGTTGGCTCAATATTTTTTCCACTCAAAAAAAAAAAAATAAAATAAAAATAATTAATTAAAAAAAAAAAGAGATCAATTTATTTGAAATATTTCTTCAACTACAAGAAAGTGATTGGAACTTGTTTGAAAAGAAGAAGTATTTGTGCCATGAAGGCATTAATTGAACTCTAATGGAGCTATTTATATTAAAAAACTCATAAATTGATGACATAATTTGGGGAATTTACATATTAATAACACCTCAATGTGCTATTTATTCAAAAATGAATTTAAAAGCCCCCCAAAAAGCAAACAAGAGTTTTTTAACTGTACAAATTTTTAATTTCACTGTTTATATTTTTTTTAACAACTCAAATGCATTTATGGGTAACAGAAAATCTGAACCATAAAGGGGATGGACTTGAAATAAAGTCTGAGTCACAATGATGACTCTAAAAGGAAGAGTTGTGGCATCATAAGGGTAATTATATGAATAAAGGAACCAAATTATGATCATTCAACTATGTAATATTAATCATAAATACTCTCAAGAGTACCAATTTTTACTGATTGGCACAGCTTACCACCTTTAACCAAACAGTTCCATGATCTTAATTGTGATTCAGGTTTATTTCTTTTAAATTGTGATCTTTACTCAGATATCTCACTTAATGGTTATTTTATACTCACATTAAAAAAAAAAAACAACTTATTATTGAATCATCATCAAAATAAAATTATATAAATATTATGTATCATCATTTATCCTTATCAAAAGTCACTATAAAAAATAAGGGGTGGGTAAACTTATTTCTTACACTATCCCTTATAGTGGAAGTTTTGGGGAATGAGAACATATCCTCTACAAAATTTGAAAACCAACTCAAGATTTTTAAATGGAGAGGGGGGCCCTTATCCAAACAAATATTATTAAAAAAATATCAATAAACTAATATTAAAATCAATTTTTTAAATCACCTTATTATTACAATTTTTTATTTTTTATAACAGGTATAATTCAGGAATACAAAAGAGCAAAAGGACATGAATTATTTTGAAGAAATAGCAAGAGAATTGGGAAACAACTTATCATAGGACAATTATTCAGAATACTGAAAATGAAGGAGATTATTTATGAAGAAAAGCAGGAGTTCCTTATGGATTGACCTTTGGACAACACCAGACCTTGGAAATTTCTTTCATTCTGGATTGAAACTCAATTGGAATTCAAGAATAACTGGCCAGGATTTATGGACTGAAGGATGACTCACTGGATTAATTATTGACTCAGGACTCACTCAACATTATGGACCAACAAGATTATGAAAACACTCAAATCAAATTGCCCTTGGGATTTTAAAGAAGCTTGAAGACTCGAGAGGTCCTCAGCATGACAGTAAACTGCTTCCCCTGTAGACTTGGGCAGGGAAACTTATAAAACAATAACAGCCAAGAAGCTGGAGGGGATTGTCCTAGTCAGGAGAAGTGCTGAAGGACCATTTTTGTCCTTAGCATGACAATAAACTGCTCCCTTTGTGTAACAGGAACAAGGGGTTTTACAGGTGTTTAGCATTATCAAATTGGCCAAGATGAACAAAGTGTAGCCTCAAGCCATCAATTAAGACAAGAAAATTCCTTATCAAGAAATTAAACAACCAGAAGAATCTTGCATCAAGTGGGAATCATGAAGATTGAAGAATAAAACAAGAGTCAAGTGGAATCCAAAATCAAGCCCAAAGGGGATCAAGAATCAAGATAAGCCCTTGGATTAGGCCAGGAGGTCCTTGCATGACTTAAACTGCAGGACTTGTATACCTAATATACAGGGGTTACACACCTAGTTGTAGGTCCTGTATGACCTTAAACTACATTTATTTATGGAAGAAGGAAGAAAGAAGAATTGTGAAGACCTCAATATTTCAGGACACTAACAAATTCTTAGAAATAACTAAAAAATATAAAAAATATAAAAAAAATATAAAAAAAAATAAAAAAATCACTAATTGAAGATGGATCACCAAATTTTAGCAGCCAAATACAAATCAGTCCTGAAGAAGGTGAGACCAGTCAATGAGCCAATGCCTCAAGACCTTAACCCACCTTTGGAAAGACCACCTTTGTCAAGAGATCCTTATGAAACACCCTTATCACCAAACCCACCTATATTTCAAGAAACCTTCAAGGTCACCCATGAAAGACTCCAAGCAGTCGATTTTGGCCCACCAGGATGGTTATCAAATGAAGAAATCAATTTACTCAAAAATGTTATTACCTTAAGGGAAAAAGCAATAGCTTTCTGTGAAGAAGAAAGAGGATTACTCAAACACTCATATGGAAAACCTTACAAGATACCAGTAATACCTCATAAACCTTGGCAGAAGAAACCAATTCCCATTCCCAAATCAATTTTACCTCAGTTTACTGAATTAATCAGAGAAAGAATCAGGACTGGACTCTATGAGCAATCCACCTCAAGCTATACAAGCCCAATCTTTTGTGTGGCCAAATCAAATGGGAAACTCAGGATTGTCCATGACCTTCAAGAACTCAACAAAGTCACCATCAAGGATGCTGGCTTACCACCTCATATTGAAGAATTTGTAGATGCATTCGCAGGAAGAGCATGCTATGGACTAGGAGATATCATGGGAGGATATGATGAAAGAGAATTAGATGTCACTACAAGACCCCTCACAACTTTTGAAACACCCCTTGGAAGGATGCAACTCACAAGACTACCCCAAGGAGCCACAAACTCAGTAGCAGTATACCAAGCCCAAATGACCTGGATACTTCAAGAAGAAATACCAGAAAGTGTAGGAATTTTTATTGATGATGGAGGAATAAAAGGACCAAGATCACTTTACAACCAAGAAACACTACCAGAAAACCCCTCAATCAGAAGATTTATATGGGAATATGCCATAACCTTAGAAAGAATTTTATTCAGGATTGAAGAAGCAGGACTTACTATCTCAGGATCCAAGTTTGCATGCTGTGTTCCAGCTTTGGACATAGTAGGGCATTTTGTATCATTCAAAGGAAGAACAATCTCAAAACAAAAGATCAACAAGATTCAAAATTGGCCAACACCTCTCAACAAAAAGGAAATAAGAGGATTTCTTGGTCTTTGTGCCTATGTAAGAATGTTTATTGAAAACTTCTCACAAGTTGCATCACCACTCAGAAGACTCACCAGAGAAGATGTTGACTGGGATTGGGATCAAAAATGTTAAGAAGCTTTCCATAAGCTCAGAAGAATAGTTGGAGAAGAAATAACCCTCAAGAAATTGGATTATGACAAAGGAGCAGGAAAAATTAAGCTAGCAGTAGATTCAAGCTACATTGCTGCAGGAGCAGTACTCACTCAAGAAGATAAAGAAGGAAAAGACAGACCAGTATTATATGAATCAATAACTTTTTCAAAATTAGAATCAAAATACTCACAACCCAAATTGGAACTCTGTGGAGTTTCAAGAATTCTCAAGAAACTTCAAACAATACTTTGGGGACAACATTTTGAATTACAGGTTGATGCCAAGGCTTTAATTGAAATGATCAACACCCCTTGCTTACCCAATGCCCCCATGACAAGATGGGTGGCTTTCATTCAACTATTTTCCTTTGATTTGGTACACAAACCAGGGAAAACTTTCACTATGCCAGATGGGCTCTCCAGAAGACCAAAAAACTCAGATGAAGAAGATGAAGAAGCACCAGAATTTGATGAAGAAGAAGATTGGATCAAGCCACACCCTGGATTTGGGGCCAAGAATGTAAATTCACTCAATCTTTCAGGAATACAAGTGCCAACCAAACAAGAAGGATTTTGGAAGAGAATGCAGGAATACTTAAGTACAATGAAAAAACCACAATCAAGTAAAGATGAAGAGTTTAGAAGGATTAAAAGAAGGTCACCCAACTTTTTCTTGGAAGATGGCCAGCTTAAAAGAAGAAACAACCCAAACCCTCAACTGGTGATATCAAGTCAAGAAGCTCAAAACTACATTTTAAAGTCACTTCATGAAGACATGGGCCACAGAGGGGAAAATGAAACTTACAGAAGAATTAAAGCAAGATATTGGTGGGAAGGAATGAAGAAATCAGTCAAGAAATGGGTTCAATCTTGCCTAGCCTGCCAAAAGAGAAGTCAAAACTTACAAAGGGAACAAGGAAGGCCTACAGCAACATCAACAATCTTTGAAAGGGTAAGCATGGATGCAGTCCATATCAAATCTGGAAGATGGAAATATATGGTTGTGGCCAGAGATGATTTTTCAGGATGGCCAGAAACAGTTGGACTAGTCAAATTATCAGCAAAAGCAGTTGCAGAATGGTTCACCTCAGAATGGATATGCAGGTATGGCTCACCAAAAGAAGTAACTGTTGATGGGGGGCCAGAGTTTGGAAAAGAATTGCAAGATGCAGTAAAGAAAGCAGGATCAAGGATCAGAGTCACCACACCTTATTACCCAGAGTCTCAAGGAATGGTTGAAAGGGGCCATAAGCAACTCAAAGATGCATTAATCAAGATGTGTGGAGAAAATGGAGGAAAATGGAAAAAATATCTACCTTTGGTTACATTGGCTGACAGAATCTCAACTAAAAGGACAACTGGTTTCTCACCATATGAACTCCAATTTGGACAACTACCAGTATTACCAATTGACATTGAAACAAAAACCTTTTTAGCAGTAGAATGGCACAAAATATCCACAACTGAGGAATTATTGGAAGCCAGAGCCAAGCAGTTGGAAGGAAAAGAAGAGATGAGAAGAAAAGCAGCAGAAAAACTCAAAAAATCAAGGGAAGACTCAATGAAATATTGGGATAGAAGAATGGCACATCAACTAAGATCACCACTCAATCCAGGAGATTTGGTCCTGGTTTACAACAAAGCAATAGAAACTAATTGGGGGCTACTTTTCAAAAACAAATGGAATGGACCCTACAGAGTAATCAGACAAATAAACAATGGACCATATGAACTTGAGGAACTTGATGGAACAGAATTAGCAAGAAGATTTGCAGCATCTCAAGTCAAGAGGTTCTACCCAAGAGGAAAGTTGATAAACACAAAAGAAGACACAGAAGAAGAGCAAAGTGAAGAAGATGAATCAATAAATGAGGAAGAGGTATTGGAGGAAACCACAGAATCAGATGAAGAATAGAGAGCTCTCACCTGGAATGCTGGGGACAGCATTAAATGGAGAGGGGGATGTGGTATTCCATACCATTTTTTTCACCAGGCTCAAGCTCATAGTACCCTATAACAGCAGTAAATCCAGCCTACAGGCAGACTTACACTCAAATTCTACACCAAAAGGTCAATTTTACAGCAAGAAGCTGGATTTAACTCATAAAACCATGGCACAGGCACCAAAGGGATGTGTATGTGTTTAAATAAATTATTCAATTTCATTATGCATATGTAAAATCAAGTTACATATAGTAAACTAGTTACAACAAACAAGGTACCACCCTTAAATTACACCCCCTTACAGCCACAGGACTCATGCAGCAAGAAAAGGACACCTGCATGAATTACACAGCAACCTAGAACTCAACATAGAAAAGTCACATGATGCAAAGCTCAACTCCATGGAATTCCTGCAGCTCATTTACAACACAGCCACAGGAGTACCTTATCTTATATCCACAGTAGCCCCACTTAAAACCTTAAAACATAATTATTTACAATACTCATCACCTCATGCAAACCAAAGCTAGTTACAACAGGCTGCATGCAGTACAAAATTTTAATTAAATCTCAACCACATGACTATGCACAGCATGTGTCAAACTCAAAAATCACATCATCTCATACATAACAGTAATTTCACCAGTGCAAGAAATTATCACCTGACTTCATTTTAAAGTTCAAAAAGAAGAAAAACAACATGACACCTACATAAATTACACAGCCACTTCTACCAAACCTAAAATAGGACATATGCAAAGGAATTACAAGGTAATCATGTGATACTGCATCCACCAACAGAATATCATGTGACAGAAGAAAGGCTGTGCACAAGAAAACTCCTCAGCCAAAATTGAATCACCTCATGTATGCAAGGAAAATTTAAGAATATCACATCATAATTAGTTCACCAAAAGACAATCATGTGATAAATGGAGGCTGTGCAGAAAGAAAATTATCACCAAACCTTAAATCCCCTGACCCATGCAAGAAAGGTCCTCACCAAAAATGGAGTCACATGATGAAATCAAGAGGAATTAAAGTGGAAAAAGACAGCTCCCATGGAGGGCCCTCTAGGCTCCCAAAAGGTATAAATAGAGGGGCTCTCTCCCCCCAAATTTCAAAATCCCCCCCATGCACAATATATCCTCTGCACATTACAAGCACAGGAATAAGTCATACCTCACCTGGGAGGTAGTCCAGCAAATTATAGTGAATTTACTTACCCAGTAGCTAAGCTCAGTGGAAGTATAGTGTTAAAGATTGCCCAGTAGCTAAGCTCAGTGGAATCTTATTATTATTAAAATAAAATAAAAAATTACCCAGTACCCAAGATTAGGGTTACTACTCTATTAAAATATTTTATCCAGTAAAATAAACACCATTTATCAAGATTTAAAATTAACTTACCCCTTTAAAAATCCAATATCAAAGAACCTTACCTTTTAGATTTAACAAATAAAATTTATCTTATTATTAAACACTCTTAAAAAGAAATAAAAAACCTTTAAAAACAATTATTTTACTCTATTATAACTATACCTTGACAAAACTACCTTTATCAACACCAATCAAATTTTCCAGAAAACCTTAAATAACCCATCCTACCAAGGAATTATCACCAAGAAGAAACAACTCACCTCAATTTAACCAAAAATATTAAAATTAAACAGACAAGTATTTCATTAAAATCTCAAATTTAACCAAAATAACTGACATTATTTTTTATATTATTTATTGAATAGGTCTGATCTGAGACTGCTGAATTTTGTCTTCTGCAGTTGCAAAGCCACTTACTAATTTTATTTTGGTTTGTGAGCTCCAAGGAAGATTTTGTTCAGTATTTTAGGAGGGGCAGGCAATACACCCTTGCCACCCTTGGTTACAGGAGTTATTAGCAATTCAAAACTAGTTACCTGTGATTTCCCCCTCCAGGTACTGCCTCATTTTAATCCCACACAAGAGGAGTTCCCACAATATGACTGTTAAACTTAATTTAAGGCTACAGTGAGTGATCATAAATGATCAAATTAAGCTCAAGATTTGATCCTTAATAACTTTTAAGATCTACACGCTAAAGAAATTCAGAGAGTGAAATCTAACAGCTTGGAATAACCTCATTATTCTGCCAAGAGCATTTCATTACATCATCAAAACTCTATTTTCGATGATTTTTCTTGTAGCTCATCTTTTCTGCTGAATTTTAATATTTTAAACTTCAAACCATGATTTCAAGGGGTTATAACTTGAATATTATAATAAAAATACATAATTATTCACGAATGAACTAGTAGAATCTAACTGTCTCCTTTTTTTAAGTTTGGACCACCTTCACAACAAAGTGGTCAACAGCTCTGTTGATTTTAATCAATAATTCCTTACAGGTTTTAACCTTGTTTATAACTTGTGAAATGAAGTTTATTTTTGTATTCCTACAGTAACTATGTGATGACTTTATTTTTTGGTTCATCACTCTATAATGCATATTTCAAAAGATATTAGCTAAAATCCTTGAATTTATGAGTTGACCAAAAAAGTGCATATATTCAGCTTAGCTCCTTAAGTATTGACTTTGGAGCTTAGCTTCATAATTTTTTTATATGTGAAATTCTATGGAAAATCCAATGGTACCATTTATTTCTAATTTTTTTCATTGGGATTTGAAATAAATAAGAATTCATGTTTTTTATAAGGTATTATTACTTATAACTCATTAAATATTGACTTTACAGATATGCCATAAAAATGGTATATGTGTATTTTACCATGGGGAACCCAATGGTATAATTTCTATTACATGTTTAAACATTGGTTTCCAAGTTAAACCAAGTTTTATGCCAATTTATAGCATTTTTGTAGCTTTAAGGTAATTATTTTTAATGTATAATTATTTCAAATATTTCTTGTGACCTTTTTGGGTATGTGGTCATATCTCAAAGGTTCAAATTTGTGGTCCTGACAAATTGTGGGGTTTTTTGGGACTACCACCCAATCTTTGAATAAAAGAAGTTGGGAAGAGGAATCAAGAGAATAATCTTGAACAGATTTACCTTTACAAAATTCTTGAAGGATACTTCTGTACTGAGAATCTTGCCATAATTTCTTCTGAATTGATTCAATAAAATTTGAAAAACATTCCACCTTGAGTGCAAAAATTCTTGAGGGTTGAACTTCATCTTGCTTAATGAGTTGCTGAAAATTAATTTGATTCTTGCTGATGAAATCCTCCCCCCTCTCCGGATAAACGTTGTCCCAACATGATAAGGCTTCCAGAAGAGTAGCTAGGTGGCCAGGGCCGGAAGTGATAGAGAAATGAAATTTAAAAAGGAATCCAGCCCAGCAGGCTTGACGGAAAGTATGGACTTTGGAAGAAATGAAGTATTGCAAGGAAGAGTGATTGGTGAGAACTTCAAAAGGGGAAGATAGTGAAAGAGGAAAAGCCCTCCAGCGCTTGAGAGCCCAGACTATTCCAAGGATTTCCTTGTCATGAATCTCATAGTTAAGCTCTTCTGGAATACGCTTGCAGCTATCAAATGAAATGGGATGTTTTCCTGAGTCATAAACCTTACTCAGTACAGCACCCAAGGCTTAATTGGATGCATAGGTCTCCACAATGATGGGTAGAGAAGGATTGGAGAATTAGTGAAGGCCTCTTTGAGTTTGTGAAACTGACAAGAGTTTCATCATTGGGGGAAAACAGGAATCTTTCTTGAGGAAACTGGTGAGTGAACTAATCTTCTTTGAATAATTCTTGATGAAACAGCCAAAAAATTGGCAAAGCCAAGGAATGATTGAAGAGCCTCGAGGTTTCTTGGAGGTGGCCAATTGATAATTTTCTGGACTTTTGCTTTGTCAATCTTGAGGCCCTCACAAGAAACAATATTACCTAAATACTCTACACTAGAAACATGAAATAGGCACTTGGAGGCCTTAGCAAAGATCTTATTGGCTCTGATTCTGGAAAGAACAGTGGACACATAAGTGAAATGTTCTTCCCAACAGTTGAATAAGACAATGATGTAATCCAAATAAACCACAAAATTCATATCAAGAAGATCATAGAAAATATAATTTAAAAGAGGCAGGAGCATTGGTGAGTCCAAATGGCATAACTGCCATATTTAGTTCTAAAAGCTGTCAAGTATTCATCACCCTCCTTGATCCTGAGAAGGTTATATAGACCATGCAAATGAATATTGGATAAGATAGAAGAACCATCAAAAACAGTAAGAAGCTGATTGATAGGAGGAACAGGATACTTGTTCTTCCTAGTGACAGCATTGAGTTTGCGCCAATCAACACACAAACACAGGCCACCATCTTTCTTTTTGACAAAGAGGACAGGTGCTCCTGTTGAAGAGGAGCTTGGCTGGATGAAACCTTTCTCAACACTCTCTGAGATGTAGGCCCTGAGTGTATCTGACTCTTGGTTTGATAAAGAGTAGATCACCTCAACTGGAGGTAGAGACCCCTCCAGGTTGATATGATGATCACAGGCATGGTGAGGAGGAAGTTTCTCTGCTTTCACCTTGGAGAATACATCCAAGGACTAGTGATACACAGAAGGAACAACCTTCATCATGGTTTCTATTTCTTCTGGCTCTTCCTCTTTGTCACATAACTCCTCCAGGGAGTCATGATAAGATGAAGGAGGTAGATCCATATTCCCAAAAAAGAGATGAAGTGAAGATAAAGGATTGTTTCTCCAACATCTTGAATCTGTTTTAAGACTTCATCTCTAGAAGATAGTAATGACTGCTGGGAATTAAGGGAAGGAATATGGACAGAAGATAGAAATGATGGTGTTCTAGAATCACCAGCCAGAGCTGCACATGATTTGGCAGGAGAAATGTCATTACTGAAAGATTTTGAAGGATCATGATAGTTCTTGTTATCAGCATTAAAGGTGATCAGAACTTTCCTCCAATAAGTATATGGATTAAAATGATTAAGAAAGTCAAAGCCCAATATGAGGTCTTCTCCCTTGGGAGTATCAATGACTAAAAGGTCCCATACAAAGCTTGGGAATGAAGGAAGCTCAACCATATATTTGGTATGGTGAGTCACAAATAAGGAAGGGGACTCAGAGGAGTCCAAAAATGACAAGAGGAATCTTCTCTGGGAGTTCTGACATAGTCAAAGAATACTTGTGCACAAACTGCTTTGCAATAAATGAGTTGGTAGCACCAGATTCAATGAGAATACTGTAAAAAAAATCAGAAGGAGAAGAAAAAACAAATAATTTAAGAGAATTCTCGACACCAGTATTCATAGTGCACAATTGTGCTCTGGATGGAAAACAGTGAAGACCATTGAACACAACATGATCTTCACTCACGCTTTTCCTTGGGTGGGGAATTGACCTGATGGTTGGGTAAGCTTGTTTTGAGGCCTTTTGAAACAGGACTAAAGAATATGCTTCCCACCACCATAGGTACATAAACCTTCCTTGTTTCTTCTTTCTTTTTCAGAATTCATCAACTTGAAATCTTTATTCAAGAAAGAAAAATGGGGCTTTTCCCTCTTCTGAAAATTCTTCTTTTGACTTGAGCTTGCCAAATTTTGAGGCTGAGAAGAATTTGACTTTGAGGCTTCAGGCTTCTTCTCTTGATTATGAATCTTCTATCTTTTCCTCTCATGGTACCTGGGAGCAGGCTCCAGGGTAATATCCATTAAGTCTTGGATAGAGTCAGTTCTTGAAGGATGGGAGGCCAACTTATCCAAAATCCTGGATGGCAATCCCTTCCTGAAATGGTGGATGAGAGCCCTTTCACCCCAATTGTCAGCCTGTGACTCAAAACCAGAGCACAAGCATGACAGACAAAATACCATAAACCAATGGTATAGCCAAGATACCACCAAAACATGGAGCTGAGCCAAATCAGCTCAAAAGGTATCAAAGGAAAGAGGAAACTTACCTCTTCCTGAAAATATAAGTCTCATCACCATAGGACTAGAAATAACAAAGTTATTCCTGCTCAAAGTTATTGCTGAGCATAAACCTTAATTTTCACCTCTCATCTAAAATCTAGAAGAAGAGGCTTAACCCCATCAAATTGGTACTCATAATGAAGCTCTAAGCCAGGGCTATCCAATGGTACCAGCCAAACTGAGCTAGCACCAGTATTACTGGAGTTATGGCCAGTTTCAGGCCAAATAAGGGTGAACAAAACATTCACCTCTCATCTAACTTCTACATTTTTAGTGTGGGATACCTGAAGTGGGGTCTTTTTGGAAAGAGCACAATCAGGGCTACCTGATGGTGTCATCCACTTTCTCACATATCAACTACTGCAGAAGGTATGGGGCAAACAAGCTCAATACAGCTTTTTGCCTAAAACATGCAAATGTACAAAAGTCTTGTACATGGGATAACTTTGCCATATTTAATGATACCCATATCAAATGAGGTACCATTGTGTAGAGCACATACAGGGCTACACACCGAACCAGCTTTGAGGTTGATATCTCACGAATTGACAAAGTTATAGCTGTTTTAAGGTTAAAATCCCACCTGCTGTCATATACAGCCTTACCATGGGATAATATCTGTGAGCCTTAGAGGTAATTTCATATACCCAAAAGACCACAAATATAAAAAATAACATATTAATATAAATAAAATAAATTTATTTATATTATTAAAATAAAAATCAAAATATAAATATAAAATTATATTAAAAATAAAAAATTAATTATAATTTAAAATTAAAAAATACATTAAATTTTATAAATATAAAATTACATTTATACTTGAAAAAATTAAGTAAAAATGAAACTTTAACAAAATTGTGAAAAAATAAATAAATTTGGGAAAAAGTTAAATAAAATTTATTATAACTTTTTATCCAATAAATAAACATATAAAATTTATTTCACCATTGGATTCCTCATAAAAAATCAGGTGGGGTCACCTCTGAGTGAAATTCTTGTAACTCAACTCTAAATAAGCTTAAATTAAGTTTTTAGTATTTTCAATACAAAAGTTGAAAATCCTCAAAACCTTAATTTAATTCACACCACATGTGGTGTTAACCATCAATTTTTGTGTTAAAATTGAGGTGTTGTGTTTAGTTTAGAAGTTATGAGGAATTGAAGTATTTTCAATTGAATTCAATTGAAATGTCAAAATGTGCGCGTGTATTACATAAGTGAACTTTGATTTACATATGAGGTGTCAATTATTACTGTATTGTACTGTACAATTGAATTGAATTACATATGTAAATTATAAGTATAATACATGATGAGGAATTAAAGGAAAAATAAATTGGAAAGATTAAATTTGGGGGGAAAAGGAACTCCAGCTCTAAGGGGGAGCTAGACCCCCAAAATCCTTGCTGACAGGCGTGGGATGTCAAAATTCACGCAAAAGTTCATCACTTTTGGCCTGGAATTGAGTTACAGGGTCTGTGGACTCAATTGATGATGAGGTTTTGATACCAACTGGGGTAGTTTTAGCTGTTGCCAAGAGGGTAAAACTACCCTTAAGATAAAACAATCTTAATAAAAACAGTTTTAACTGATTTCTACGCCTCTGACACACATTCTGACGTGTTTTGAAGGCTCTAGGCCTGGTATTGCTATAGTAATGGCTGATTTAAGGGTCTGAAATGGCTAAAAATGGCTTAAACCAGCCCTTTTTGGTCTAAACCAGGGTTCAATGATGCCATAATTGGCTTTTCTGTTGTCAGAATGTTTTTCACGACTGACAAGAGTAAATTTTACTTTTGGAGTAAGAGAATTGATGGCTATAAAAGAATGTCTTCTTTGCCCCACTTTTCTCTTCATGTTAGAATCTTTTCCTTTTATTAATTAGTTTAAAACTGTTAAACCAATCAATCAAAGATTCCAACCACCACTTTTAAATCATTTTAATCCTTTTAACCACGTGAAAAAATCATTATAATCATTGTTTGTAACTCTTATAATCATTTTTACCCCTGAACCACCCCAAAAGTGAATTAAAGCATCTTTCATCACTGTAAACTTTGTCACTTTGTTTCCAAATTCACTCTGGTCACTTTTGGGCGTGTTTTCTTTTTAATACTCTTTTTAAAGACTTTGTTCTTTAATTAATTGCTTGCAGTTCTTTGCTCAATTAATTCCAATTGAAATTGCTCTTGAAGAAATTTCTTTTGTAGCCTTAAAATATCTCTTGTAGAGTATTTTTTGGATAAATTTTTATTGTTGGTAAAACAATAAATTTTTATAATATTATTGTTTTATACTAATAAAGTTATAAACAATAAAATTGGCGTGTTTTCTCTTAAAAATAATATTTCATACTATTTTTAATTGATTTTTACCTTATACAAATTTTGAGGACAGGAAAAGTACTTGATTTTTAATCAAAGTTTCATATCCACACCTTACAATATCCCATAATCATGAATATGAGGTGTAAAATAGACAAAGAAGAATGTTTTTACTTCAATACCTCATATGTCAGTCAATACTGGGGTCCCATACAGTTTCTGTACAGCATTCTACGCGTCATACACATCAGAATCAGGGTGTGAGGTCCCCAGATGAAAGTTTTCACCCTGTATTGGTGAAAACCGCCAAGATGGGGTTTTAAAACCACATCTGAGCCCAATACAGGCTATACAGGCTGTTTGCAAACCACAAGCCAGTACTAGAAAGTGAAAAAATCTTCACTTCCTCTACGTGGAAAGGTCTAGCACCCTTTCCACCCCATTTCAGGATAAAAAGGAGGCTTTTCACAGCCAGAATTGTCTCCTCATCCTGCTCTTGAATACCCTACGTAGTAAACTGTCAAAAACAGCTTTACTCTTGGGTAATAAACAGGTATAATTATATATTTAATTATTGTAACTCTTATTATAGTAACCCAACTGGTAAGATTGCACCCTGGGTTCTCAGTAGCGCTCACCACCACTATTATCCAATAGTAGAACCCCTTAATTATATTATAAATCATCTTTAAAAATCCAAAACCCTTATTTTAAATCAATTTTCTAAGTGTCACAGTCATAATTCTAGTTGTAAATACCCTTATTACCACTTCAATATAGACTCAGCCTGACACCAATCTCCAATTTTCAAAACCAAACTTCTGAAATTTCCTATGTATAAGGAAACATGTCCACCTTCTTTCATCTTTAAGGCATCCAACTCTGATTCAGCTTTTCTAACTTCATTTGGGTCTCCAAATAAAGTAAAGAGTTGAGAGTCAAATAATTGCCAAGAATTGAGAAGATAGCTTGTGTCTTGATTGGTGAGATTCAAAAGCTAAGGTTCAATACATTTTGCAGCCCTGCCAATGAGAAATGAAGTGGCAAAAAGGACCTTCTTTTTGTCTTGAGAGAGGTTTTCTGGATCATTATGAAATATTAATTGGAAAGACTGAATAAAGCCTCTACCTTTGAAGGGCTGAGTCCCATCAAAGCATTCTGGTGCATTCATAGATAGAGTCTTGAAGGCTGGTGGTCTTGATGCTTCAAAAGATGAAACTTATTGAAGATTAGCCATGATTTGAGTCATTCATTGCATGATGGTTCAGACTGATGAGAGACAGGCTGATTATACTGGGCTAGAATTGGCTCTCCAGTACTGTGGGATGTCCCACAGGAGCAGGAACACCTTCAGTACCATCAGACTCTTCCTCTTCCACAGAATTATCCTCCTCCTCTTCACCATCTTCACCAGGAGCTGTGAAAGGGGTCCTTGCAAGTCCTAGAAATCTGGAAAATACTCCTGAAAATGAATTGGATCTTCTCTGCCCTCTTGTTTCCTTCCTTGATGGTCCTGCTTCTTCCATATGGGGTCATCTGTCTAATTGGGCCCACAGCTGAGGAACTGCTGGGGTACTGTCAAGAGGAGCTCTTGAAGTTTTAGTAAGAACAGCTTGAGCTCTGGCCTGAGATCTGGTCTGTCTTTCAGGAGGTGAATGTTGAACAGGCATGATTTCAGGAATAAATTTAAAATAAATTAAATAAAAATCAGAATTTGAATATGAAAAGCTTGAGGCAAATCAACTGGAAACTTGAAGTCAAAATCAAAATCCAAATCAAAATCAATGTCTTGAAGAAAAATCAATCAATCAAAATGTCAAAATGAAATCTTCAAGTCAATAAATCAATATGTCAAATCAATCAAAATCAAAATCTTACAGAATCAGTAAATGAAATCAATTCTTGAGGGAAAAATCACTTTTATGTCAAGATCCTTGATGTGAAAAATAATAAAAATCAATGAAATCTTCAGGTCAATAAGTTTTCTTGAAGTCAATATCAATTATTTCAAACCAATAAATAAAATTAAATTAAGTGAGTTCTTCTTTAAAAATGAAAATTTGTTGAATAATGAATCAATATGAATCTTCATGTGAAGAAGGTGTCTGAAAGATTTGATGAGCAATTTCAAAATCAAATTAATTTGAAGATTATTCCTCAATTATGAATGAAATAAAATTTGATGGTGTGAGATAAGATTTAAAAGAGAAAAAACAAAAATAAAATGTGTCAGCTTTCAGTTTTCAAGAATGAAGAATGAATGAGAGAAAACTGAGAAGTGATGATAAATCATAAAATTCATAAGCATTAAAGAGTCATAATTTCAATGAAATGAGTGAATGAAACTATAAAGAAAGAATGAATAGAATTAAAAAAATTATCCGCTAATCAATATAATGTCACAGGGGCTCTTGTGGAAAGAAATAGTGGCCTGGAACGCAGGAATCAAGAGCTCACTTGGAGGGCTCCAAAAGAATAAAGAAATAAAAAGGAATATATTTCTTTAAGGAAGAATAAGAGTAAGGACAAGTATGCCAAAGATAGAAGAAAAAGGGAAGCCAATGGTCAAAGTAATAAAGAAAGCCAAAAGCCAAAGAGCCAACCAAATGAATCCTCAATTCACTGTTTCAACCTGTCAGAGAGAACAATGGAATTAGTAAAGGATATGACCACCAATATCCACTGACAGGAAAATAAGAAAAGGTGAAAATGACCAAATTAAGATTATCAGTATTTATTTTAAAAACTGAAAAGAAATTAAGGATAAAAATAAATCCAATAAATTAATTAACTGGGGAAAAAGTCCCCAGCAAAGGAAAGGTGGCCAGTATATGTGAAAAGCTGAAGACTGATCCTGGAGGGTTGATCACCCGGCTATATTGACTGTTTTGGGTCAATACAGATCTGGGAATCTTGAGAATTGAACTGTGTGATGGAATTCCCACAGTGGAATATGAATTGGCCCAAAAGGGCCAAGGCCATACAGCCTGTATGGACCAATTGAGCTGTCCAAGGAATACTGAAGTACTTGATCCCTGGAAAACTGATTTAATGATTGATAGCCTCTTTAACTTTCCCTTGGAATAATCCTGAAAAGAAAAAAAAACCCAACTCCTGCAGGGACAGGTGGTTGGGGTCCTCAAACGGTCTTCTGGTAGCCGCTAGGGATTGCAAGACTCAATGACTGAAAAGACTTCCTTCAAAATGGGTGATGGACTTGGGGACTTGAATTGGAATGGCATAATTTGATCCTGAAAACATTATGATTGGATGTATGAGCAAAATTGGTGCATAATGGTATATTATATCATATATGCACCATGCCTGAATCCTTGGTGAAGGTGAGTCCCTCCCCTGAATAGAGGGGAAGGCTTTCTGGACTTGAGCTGGCGTCCTCTGGTGGTTGCCAGAAGCAAGGGGTTTCAAATGGCCAATTTGGATCCTGAGGTTCTTTTGGCCATTTTTGGGACTGATGAGATTGGGAGCCAAAATTGGCTCAGGTGGGCCCACCTGGCCTTGAGGGCTGGTTGTTGGCCCCTTTTGCCTCATTGATTTTAGGCCAAAAGGGGCCTAAGGGTCCCACAAAATGTGGGCTGTGGCCCATGGTACATCGATTACAGACCCTGGGCTGTGGATTACAGCCCGCAGGCCATGGAGGCCATAGGGGCCTAAATGTCCCAAAAAGGCCAATTAGGCCCTAGACCCCATAATCAAAGGGGTGGGGCCAAGCACCCTGGTGATGGCTAGAGGGGCTAGAAGCCCCTGGAAGTCCAGATGGACCCCCCAGGCTATTGGTTGCAGGATATGTCCAGTGAAAAGTGGTTTGGCCCAAAGGCCATAAGACACCAAGATGGTCCAATTGGCCATAAAGCTAATTAAATGACCAATTAGCCATAAAATGAGGTCAGGCTATATTTGCGGCAAAAACCCATTGGGGGGTGATTACACGTGGTTGTGACAGGTGGGTAGAGAAGGATTGGAGCTGTTGTGAAGGCCTCTTTGAGTTGGTGAAACTGGCTAAGAGCTTCCTCATTGAGGGGAAAACAGGAATATTTCTTGAGGAAACTGACGAGTGAACTAATTTTCTTTGAATAATGCTTGATGAAACAGTGGTAAAAATTGGCAAAGCCAAGGAAAGATGGAAGAGCCTTGAGGTTTCTTGGAGGTGGCCAAATGTGAATTTTCTGGAAATTTTCTTGGTCCATCTTGAGGCATTCAGAAGAAACAATATAACATAAATATTCTACACTAGAAACATGGAATACGCATTTGGACGCCTTAGCAAAGAGGTTATTGGCTCTGAGTCTGGAAAGAACAGTGGACACATGAGTGACATGTTCTTCCTCAGATTTGGAAAAGACCATCATGTTGTCCAAATAAGCCACAACATAAACATCAAGAAGATAATAAAAGATATCATTGACAAGATTTTGAAAAGAGGCAGGAGCATTGGTGAACCCAAATGGCCTAACGGAATACTCATAGCTGCCATATTTAGTTCTAAAAACTGTCAAATGTTCATAACCTTCCTTGATTCTGAGCAGGTTATATGCACCACGCAAATCAATCTTGGAGAAGATAGAAGAACCATTGAAAACAGTGAGAAGCTGATTCATAGGAGGAACAGGATACTTGTTCTTCCTAGTAACAGCATTGAGTTTGCAGTAATCAATACACAAACAGAGGCCACCATCTTTCTTTTTGACAAAAAGAACAGGTGCTCCTGTAGAAGAGGAGCTTGGCCGGATGAAACCTTTCTCTACATTCTCTGAAATGTAGGCCCTGAGTGTATCTGACTCTTGGTTTGATAAAGAGTAGATCACCCCAACTGGAGGTAGAGACCCCTCCAGCTTGATATGATGATCACAGGCACGGTGAGGAGGAAGTTTTTCTGCTTTCACCTTGGAGAATACATCCAAGTACTGGTGATAAACAGAGGGAACAACCTTCATCACGGTTTCTATTTCTTCTGGCTCTTCCTCTTCATCCCACAACTCCTCCAGGGAGTCATGATAAGATGAAGGAGGAAGGTCCATATTCCCAAAGAAGAGATTAAGTGAAGATACAGAATTATCTTCTCCAACATCTTGAATCTCTTTGAAGACTTCATCTCTAGATGATAGTAATGACTGATGGGAATTAAGGGAAGGAATATGGACAGAAGACGGAAATGATGGTGTTCTAGAATCACCAACCAGAGCTGCACATGATTTGGCAGAAGAAAAGTCATTACTAAAAGAAATTGAAGGATCATTATAGTCCTTATGATCAGAATTAAAGGTGATTAATCCTTGCCTCCAATCAATAAACGGATTAAAATGATTAAGAAAGTCAAAACCCAATATGATGTCTTCTCCCTTTGGAGTAGCAATGAGTTCAAAGTCCCATTAAAAGCCTGGGAATGAAGGAAGCTCAACCATATATTTGGTATGGTAAGTCACAAATAAGGAAGGGGACTCAGAAGAGTCCAAAATGATGAGAGGAATGTTCTCTGGGAGTTCTGAAATGGTCAAAGAATACTTGTGAACAAACTGCCCTCCAAAAAATGAGCTGGTAGCACCAGAATCAATCAGAATACTGTAAAACATATCAGAGAGAGAAGAAAAGACAAAAAATTTAAGAGAATTCTTGACACCAGTATTCAGAATGCACAATTGTGCTATGGATGGAAAACAGTGAAGACCATTGAACACAACATGATTTTCACTCAGGCTTTTCACTGGCTGAGAAATTTGCCTGATGGTTGGGTGAGCCTGTTTTGAGGCCTTTTAAAACAGGACTCAAGACTATGCTTCCCACCACAATAGGTACATAAGACCTCCTTGATTCTTCTTTCATTTTAAGAGTTAATCAAATTGAAATCTTTATTCAATAAAGAAGAATGGGCCTTGTCCCTCTTCTAAGAATTATTCTTCTTATTTTGATTTGAACTTGAAGAACTTTGAGGATGAGAAGAATTTGACTTTGAGGCTTCAGGATTCTTCTATTGATAATTAATCCTCTCCTTTTTCCTCTCATGGTACCTGGTATCAAGATTCAGGGTAATATCCATTAATTCTTGAAGGATGGGAGGCCAATTGATCCATAATGCTGGATAGCAATCCCTTCCTGACATGGTGGATGAGAGCCCATTCACCCCAATGTCCAATTCTTGAAACCAAACCTTTGAAATAAGCAATGTATAAGGAAACATATCCACCTTCTTTCATTATTAAGGAATCCAATTCTGCTTCAGCTTTTATAACTTCATTTTGGTCCCCAAATAAATTGAAGAGTTGAGATTTAAATAAATTCCATAAATTAAGAAGGTAGCTTGGGTCTTGATTGGTTAGATTGGAAAAAAAGGCTCAATCCATTTTGCAGCCCTGCCAATAAGAAATAAAGTGGCATTAAGAACTTTCTTTCTTTCTTGAGAGAAATTTTCTTGATCATTATGAAAGATTAATGGACAAGACTGAATCAAGATTCTAACTTCGAAAGACTGAGTCCCATCGAATCATTCTGGTGCCTTTATAGATAGATTTTTGAAGGCTGGTGGTCTTGATGCTTCAGAAGATGAAGCTTTATGAATATTGGCCATACTCTGAGTCATTTGCTGCATAATGGCCAATAAAGATGGTTCAGACTGATTAGACTAGGCTAGAGCTGGCCCCCACAGGAGCAGGAACACCTTCAGTACCATCAGACTCACCCTCTTCCAAAGACTTCTCCTCCTCCTCTTCACCAGGACCTTTGAAAGTGGTCCTTGAAAGTCCTGGAAAACCGCCAAGTACTCCTGAGAAAGAATTTGATCTTCTTGGCCCTCTTACTTCTTTCCTGGATAGTTCTGCTCTTCCCAAATCAGGCCCTCAGTTGAGGAACTGCTGGGGTGCCTTTGTGGTATGCCATACAAATTATACCAGCTTCAAGCTTACCAAATATGATAATAAAAAATGCAGAATAATTCAGGGGCAAGAAAATGAAAATGTGGAATAACTCCAGAAACAGTAATAAAATTGTAAGATGTGACTATGAAACTGATGATAATCTTACTATTAATCAACAGTACTATGTCTGTTCTTATAAAATATAATAATAAAATATTATTATAACCACAATTAAATAATTAAATAATTATTTCTTTCATGTGTTAAGCACTACTAGTGATCTTAACAGTGAGCAAGTAATTGTCTACAAGAATCAATTACAAGAACAATTTAATAATAAAAACTTCTCTTATTAAAATAATAAATTATTTTAATATATAATTATCTCTTGCAAGAATAATTATAAAGCTAATACTTGAAGAAAACTATTACTAGAGAAAAACTTTAAGAATTAAAGATAAATGACTCACTAATACTCCAAAGAACTTATTGATAGATAAAAGTAGAGAAATTTGAAGTAGAATTGTGGATTTAAGAGATCAAAATGATTTATAGCAGGATTACAACAATATATAGTTGGATTCTATGATTTCACGTCTTTCTGATTGATTCTGAAAAGATTTAAAACACTTAAGAATATTTTAACTAATACTTACTTGTTGGTAACAATGATATAAAATGATAATAAGATGATGATGATACGGAAAAAACAGCAAGAGAAGGCCTCTTTTAAGTCAACAACAGCTCACAGAGGTGTTCCATGGAGCAAACTGAAAAACCAGTGAGTGAGAAAGCATTAAACCCTTTTGGATTAGTACTTACATCATCTGTTGTCACGTAAAATTGTCATAATTGCTTAATTGATGCTTTTCGTGACTACCAACCCCAATATGGTTAAGAATAAAAGGAGTAACATTTGTAAATATTCTTTTATTCCAAAGTAATCATTGATTGCCCAAAGTTATCAATGTTAGTGACAATTTTATCACAGATTGTATTTACTGTGAATTTTTGAAGATTCAGTGTTTCACATTGAATCACCAAATATGGACTGTAAGTAAAACTTTGAATTTTACTAGTAAAACTGTAATTCTTTTTGGTTTTACCATAGATAATACAGCTCTCAATTGGTCCTGAAGGTTTGAGAAAGATTCATTAAGAATTGTATCTTGAATGAATTTTTGAAGTTTTTACCTCATTTCTATGTAGAATTGCAAATATCAGTGTTTCACTGGTTGCTATGAGGTAAATCAATGGATACAAGTCCAAAAATGGTTTTAATTACTCTTTTGGGGTTTATCCATGGAAAGTCATTAGTAATTGACATGGTTACAGGAGTGTAAGTAGCTCTTTACCTCCTTGGCACGTCAAAATAGCAGGTTATTTGCTATTTTCTGGTGTTTTACAGTAGTTGTAACTTGGTAACCAAGTTCCCAAAGAGGTTTAGTTTACCGATTGGGTCAAGATAAGCCATGGAACCAAGCTTTGGAGCTATCCACGCCTCTGGGGCTTCAGAAGTTGGGTACCCTGGCTCTCTTTGATGTCTTTTGCCCCCCTTACTTATTTTTCACGTCAAAATAGAAATTTAAGCTTCAAGTGAGATATCCACTATGGGTGTACCAAAAGTGCATGTAAGAATACCATAATATTAAGTGCTCAAAATATGTATAACACTATTCTTAGTGTATATGTAACATGGGACTTCTCACTTTCCCATTATTTTGGGGTAAAATCAAGAAAAACAAAATTTTTCATGGATCTTTTATGTGGTATTAATGATGTGGTGTTGAAGTATTTTCCATATTACCACCTCAAAGAGTTAATTTGAGCTTATTCACTCTATGGAGCTACCCTAGGTGAGCTTTTGTGTAGAATCCAAATCTGGCCTTAAATCCATGGATTTACCTACTCAATAAAAAGGTATTCATCTTTTCTGAAATCAAAAATGATGAATTTTGAATATATGCATGATTTATCAGTTATTTATAATTCAAAATTTCTTTTTAAGATAATTGTGGCCTATTTGGGTATGTAAAATATACCTCAAGGCTCACATTCCCTCCCAACAAAAAATAAAATTGTACTACAATTTTATTAGTGATAAAAGAATAAGGCCCCAAAGGGGGTTAATGTCCACTGTCCAACCTCTTTACCTTACTCAGATCAAGTAATTTAAAGCAAATTTATAGACATATTCAGGCTTGTGGCCTTCTTTCATGTCTAAATCTTCTTAAGAGTTTATCTGAGTCAGGTATTTCTGATTCTGCCATCCATTCATCCTCATGTACTGCATTTCTATATCTGACAAGATATTCTCTTTGATTTTTACCACTAAGTCTCCTTTCTTTAATGACTTTTTTCATCTTTTTGTCTTGATTCTGTTCCACAGGTGGTACAGTTAAAGGAGTTGGGTTTCTTCAAGGAAACAGTTCTTTGTCAGCTGGTTGATAAGGCTTTATCAAGCTGATTGGAAAGGTGGGGTGTTTATTTTCCAATTCACCACTCAATTCCACTTGAACTGCATTGGTTCCATGTAAAGCAACAATAACAAAAGGTCCTACATAAGAATCTTTAAGTTTCTTTGGGCCTTTGATATTATTAAAATTCAAGGTTGAAACTAAAACTAAGTCCCCTACTTTAAAGTCTGGTACTTTATGACTCTTGTCCCACTTCTGTTTTGCATAATTAAAAGCATCATCCATACTTGGTTTTGCATGAAGTCTTACTTTATCAAGCATTATTTTGAAGCTGGAAGCTGTAGGATGAATGTCAATCAAGTCTTTCCTCAGTGTGTCTGCTGGGAGTCTTGGATTCCAACCTTTCTCTAACATAGCAGGAGTTTGTCCTGTAGAAGAATGGACTGATGCCTTATATGCCAATTCTAATGCAGCTATCAGAGTGCACCAGTCATGGGTAAAGCCATCTGAGTCTTTGAATTCTAATCCATAAGCACAGAATCTCCTGATCATGTCTTCTAAAGTCTGAATCATCCTCTCTTCTAGCCCATCTGTTTGAGGGTGATATGCTGTAGAGAATGATAACTTAGTCCAAAACAATCTATGAAGATTGGTCCAAAGTGCAGATGTGAATTTGGGATCTCTGTCACTTATGATATTATTAAATAATCCTGTATGAGAAATAACTCTACTCCATAAAAGAAGAGCTGTATCCATAGCAGTGTCATCTTTATGACATGGTAAGAATATGGGAATTTTGCTATATCTGTCTACAATGACTAAACAAGCATTATACCTTCTGTCACCACTTGGAGGAAGTGCTGTGACCCAATCCATGTGAACAACTTCCCAAGGGGATTTTGGTTCTTGAATATGGAGCATTAATCCAAATCTCTTGCCTGTGCTCTTGTTTGCTTTTTGGCATCTATCACAGGTGTGGCAATATTCAATGGTTTCTTTCCTCCAAGATGGCCACCATGCACAGTTCTTCACTTTTTCAAGTGTTCTGTCTTCTGACAGGTGTCCAGAGTAGATACTATCATGACATTAATGAAGAATGGTATTGATACGTAATCTACTGCACAATGTCATAACACAAGAATGTTTTGTTCTGTGGTAAATGATCCCATCAAACAAGTGAAATCTTCCTTCAGAATAGGAATTTTTCCAAACTTCATCAAGTGCATTAACTAAAGATGTATCCTTGCAGTCTTTATCTAATATAGAAGTCAAGATATGGAAATTCTTGTCTTGTCTATAAGATTCTCTGACCTCCTCAAAGAATTCAGTCCCAATATCAGTTATGTTAATTCCTTCAATTGGAATCTGTGGTTCAGCTTCCAAAGGTACATAAGCTGGGTTATCAGGAGTGTTGGCTAAAGCCCATCTACTAAGTCCATCAGCATTCTTGTGAATGTTTCCTGCTTTATGAACTATAGTCATGTTTCCTCTATATTCTTGAATAGCTATTTACCATCCCAACATATGTCTGTTGGGAGCTTTCATGTTAAGAAGTGATTTTACTGCATTACAGTCAGTTATCACTTCAAAAACACTGCCATCAAGGTAATAGTGTAATTTCTCAAGTGCCCATACCAAACATAAGCACTCCACTTGGCTTGCACCATATCTGGCTTCTGTTGGTTTGATTTGCCTTGAGATATAACAAACTGGTCCTTCTGTAGGTTTGTCATCAATAATTTGGACTTGATGTAGGGCTGCCCCTAATCCATCTCCACATGCACAATGTATAACTTAAAAGGAATATTCCAGTCAGGCATGAGGAGTAAAGGTGCTTCTGTAAGGGCTTTCTTTATCTTCTCATAAGCTTTAATTCTCTCCTGTGTCATCTCAAATACAGTCTGTTGATCACAGATTCTATAGAGTTATTTGGCTAGAATTGCAAAGTCTTTTAAATGTTGCCTATAGTAACAAGCAAATCCAAGAAAAGAAATAATTTCTTTTTTATTCTGGGGTATTGGCTTAAGTAGTACTGCTGCAACTTTATTTTTGTCAATACCCAAGCGTAAACCAGAAACAACATGTCCTAATGCTTTAAGTTCTTCAAAACCAAAGTTGAATTTCATAAGTGAAATTTTCATATTCACTTCTGCAACTTTGTGAAGTACTTTTGCATGTCTTTCAAGGTGCAAAGACCATGATTCAGAACATATGATAATATCATCAATATAAATGCTAAGCCATCCTTCAGACAATTCTGTGGGGAAGATGGTATTCATCATTCTTTGATAATGAGATGGAGCATTTTTAATGCCAAATGGCATTCTAAGATACTCAAAAATACCACAGTGAGTGATAGTTCTAAGTAATTTCTTAGCTTTAGGCGTCAAAACATTTTGATGGAAGCCTTTCAATTCATCCATTGATGTTATATACTTGGCTTTAGACAATTGAGTCAAGGTTTCTTGGATTCTAGGGATTGGATACCTATCTGGAACTGTGTAGGTATTCAAAGCTCTCAAATCTCCAACCATTCTTGACTTATCATTATGCCAAGCAATGATAACAGGTGTTGTCACTTCAACCTCCTCATTATGGCCTACTTTCCTTAGTACACCAAGTTGAATTAACTCTTGGATATGTTTCTCCAAGGCTTCTCTAGCTCTGGGACTGGCTGGATAAGCTGGTCTTCTAAGTACTGGGGGATATGGTCTGTCAATATTAAGAGTAATATCAACTTCATGTCCTCTTATAGCACCTAATGGTTCAGTATCAGAGGCAAATGCAGTATTGTATGTGTATAACACGTCAATAAGTTCATTCTTCATTTTTGGTGACAATGATGGATTAATTTGTGCTTCAACAAGTTGTGTGGACACAAATTCTTCCTTATAAGTATCTCTCTCAGAAGATACTACTGATATTTGCTTTGGCATATTGGAGAAAGCAAATTTGTTTCTCCTGTTCTCTCCAATTGTGAAATATCTGTCTTTATGGTTATTGATATCAATACCATAAATACTTAAGTAATCATTTCCAAGAATGATATGTTGAGATGTGCAGTTGTCCATTACTACAACCTCAGCTTTCATTCTTATACTTCCTGTTGGATGGGGAAATACAAGAATAGTGTCTAATATACCCAAAGGGTACATATTGGTACTGGCACTACTAAATTGTACACCTTCTATTGGTAATAGATGGTTTTTCCATTCAGGAAGTATAGCTTGGAGATAATCTTTGCCTACACAAGTGCAAAATGCTCCTGTATCCAAATTGACTTTGGCTTCAACATTATTCATTAGAATTGATGTGATACAAGATGCTCCAGCAGTATAACCTTTTCCTTTAGCAGGTTTGGTTTTACACATTCTGGCATCCTGAACATTAATAAGGTTGTAGCAATCTTCACTATACTGTGGCAAGTGGGTATGGACTTCAGTGACTTCAAAGAAAGCTGTGATGTTTTCAATGGGATAGTCCTCCACTGGTGTATCTTCAGAGATTTCAGAATCTTGATCAGATTCTTCCTTCTCTTCAGTACACTGAACTTCTTCAATGACTTGAACTTCATTGATTTTTGTCCTTTTTGTGCAAGTGTTGGCTAAATGTGAACTGCTTCCACATTTATGACACTTTGAGACAGGTTTTTCTGGTCTCTTATCCTCTCTGGGAATCTTAGAGGTCATCTTGGATTCTGTTGGGATTTTAGACCAAGTTTTACCAATTCTTGTTCTGGAAATGATATCTTCCATAGCATTAATGTAGTCTTCTGTTGAACAGGGTTCCACACATCTGCTTTTGATAGCATTTTCTAATTATCCTCCACACTTTCTTAATATTTTCATATTAATCATAGTGTCAGACATATCTGGTTGTAAAGCATATAATCTGTCTTTTTGTCTGAAGAACCAAGTAAGTGGTTTATCTTTCTCTGAGTTAAAAATGGCACTTTCAAAGGAATTTTCTATTTTAAACCTCCAAGAATTGTTGGCCCATTTGGTAATCACTTCAGATTTCAACCAAGACCAATCATGTTTATCATGATCAATCCTCATTTTTTAATACCATTTCTTTGCAGTTCTGGTAAAAAGACAGTGTAATTTTCCCACTATGATTTCATCAGGTATATTAAAGTCTTCTTGCAACATATCAATAGTCCTGATGAATTCAATATGGTTGTATTCTCCTTCACCAGAGAATGTTGGCCATTCTTCTATTTTGAGAATATCTCTTGCAGAGAAGGCATTTTCTCCCAAGAATGGGGTGAGACTTTCTTTAATAGAAAGTTTTCTTCAGTTAAAGGTGTAGAATGTCTTGGCATATGTGGTTCATGATTCTTATGAATTTGTTCCACACTTGCAATTATTTCATTATTCAACTTCTTCCTTTCACTGTCACTTTTTGCTAAGTGTATAGCTAATTTATTGGTATTCTCAACTATTTTTAAGACTTGGTCTTGTAAAATTGTAAGTTGATCATTCACCTTAAAAATGGAAAGTTCCTCCATCTCATCATGCTGAACTTGGCACATGTTTTCAATTCTTTTGCAAGAATTGGTAATTGAGTCAAGTCTGGCATTTGTCACTTGGTGCAATTCAATGTATTTCTTGTCATTTTTCTTTAAATCAACTATATCTGATGAAATTTTAGTTAACTTTCCATCAAGTTTCCCAATTTCTACATTAATACTAGTCTGTACACCAATTATTTGCATGGAAAGTTTCTGTTCATCCTTTCCTGCTCCTTGGCTGTGAATTCCATGAGAGTCCTGGCCATATTGAAGACACTGTCCATGGCTGAAGGCTCTAATTTGGGGATCCTGTACCCTTGTGGGTAAGGTCTGTGCCAATTGGCTTTTCCTTTTTGCTTGCCTTGATGGTTCTTGGGACCTTTCTGCTTCTTCTGAGGTCCCTTGGGCTTGTCGTTGGACACTTCTGGAGCTGGTTTGGAGCTGGTAGACGCCACTGGTGCCTCTGTCTCCAAAGCTGGAGTCATTTCCAACTCTTTCTTCTGGTCTATGGATAAAAGACTTTGGTTCTTCAACCAATTCTTTATCATTTTGACCTTGTCTTTGCAAGACAGGGGGCTCCATCCTCCTAAGAGTTCTATGGTCTTCTCCTGACCCAGAAAGCTCTTGATGTGTAAGTAGGAGTTCATGGCCCCCTGCCAAAGGCTTGGGCATATTTCCCACTCCTCTTCTTTGGCTGCTCTGAACCAATTTTTGTACTGGCATTGATATATTTCTATTTCTGCCACTTGAAAATGGTTCAGCCCTTGGGGAATGGGGGGCAACTCTGGCATCCTCCAGATGTGTCTTTCTTGTGGAGGATTTGGCACTTCTGGATTTGGTCTTGCCTCTTCCTTTTCCACATCCATCTGGTTGGACTGAATAGTTGCTTCCATTTCTTTTAGTGGTAATTTATTCTTTTCTGAGTTAAATAAGGTGCCTCTTTTAGCAATTTGCACCTCAATACTTTCTTCAGATTCTGCTTCTGAAGATTCAGGACTAGTGATGTATCTTTTACTGAGTCTGTTGCCAGCTGCACAGTATTTGATTAAAGACACTTAAAGAGAAAATATGATAAAAGAAATTATTTTTTATGATTTAAGATATTTTAAAAGATTTATTATAAGTTTTATTATTTTTTGATATTAAAAAAAAATATTCTTTTCAAAGGAAAAAAGGATTAAAATTTAAGAATTTGAATAAAAAATTAAGTCAGAGTAACTCAAAGAATAATCTTATAAGTTTATGGATGTGAAAAAGCCACGTGTAAAAACAGTACAAAATTAAACCAAATTCCTCAATGAAATAAGATTTTAAGACAATTTCAAAAATAAAGATAATTTTTTCTTTAAATTGAAGAAAAAAAAAATTAAATTAATATATTTTAGAACTTAAAAATATATTAATTAAGGGTACAAGGTTCAAAAAAAATAGCCAGGCCCCCAAATGTAAGATGTGACTGTGAAACTGATGATAATATTACTATTAATCAACAGTACTATGTCTGTTCTTATGAAATATAATAATAAAATATTATTATAACCACAATCAAATAATTAAATAATTATTTCTTTCACGTGTTAAGCACTACTAGTGATCTTAACAGTGAGCAAGTAATTGTCTACAAGAATCAATTACAAGAAGAATTTCATAATAAAAACTTCTCTTATTAAAATAATAAATTATTTTAATATATAATTATCTCTTTCAAGAATAATTATAAAGATAATCCTTGAAGAAAACTATTACTAGAGAAAAACTTTAAGAATTAAAGATAAATGACTCACTAATACTTCAAAGAACTTATTGATAGATAAAAGTAGAGAAATTTGACGTAGAATTGTGGATTTAAGAGATCAAAATGATTTATAGCAGGATTACAACAATATATAGTTGGATTCTATGATTTCACCTCTTTCTGATTGATTCTGAAAAGATTTAAAACACTTAAGAATATTTTAACTAATACTTACTTGTTGGTAACAATGATATAAAATGATAATAAGATGATGATGATACGGAAAAAACAGCAAGAGAAGGCCTCTTTTAAGTCAACAACAGCTCACAGAGGCGTTCCATGGAGCAAACTGAAAAACAAGTGAGTGAGAAAGCATTAAACCCTTTTGGATTAGTACTTACATCATCTGTTGTCACGTAAAATTGTCATAATTGCTTAATTGATGCTTTTACGTGACTACCAACCCCAATATGGTTAAGAATAAAAGGAGTAACATTTGTAAATATTCTTTTATTCCAAAGTAATAACTTATTTCCCAAAGTTATCAATGTTATTGACAATTTCATCACAGGTTGTATTTACTGTGAATTTTTGAAGATTCAGTGTTTCACATAGAATAACCAAATATGGACTGTAAGTAAAACTTTTAATTTTACTAGTAAAACTGTAATTCTTTTTGGTTTTACCATAGATAATACAGTTCTCAATTGGTCCTGAAAGATTCAGAAAGATTCATTAAGAATTGTATTTTTAATGAATTTTTGAAATTTTTACCTCATTTCTATGTAGAATTGCAAATATCAGTGTTTGACTGGTTGCTATGAGGTAAATCAATGGATACAAGTCCAAAAATGGTTTTAATTACTCTTTTGGGTTTTATAAATGGAAAGTCATTAGTAATTGACATGGTTACAGGAGTGTAAGTAGCTCTTTACCTCCTTGGCATGTCAAAATAGCACGTTATTTGCTATTTTCTGGTGTTTTACAGTAGTTGTACCTTGGTAACCAAGTTCCCAAAGAGGTTTAGTTTACGGATTGGGTCAAGATCAGCCATGGAACCAAGCTTTGGAGCTATCCACGCCTCTGGGGCTTCAGAAGTTGGGTACCCTGGCTCTCTTTGATGTCTTTTGTCCCCCTTACTTATTTTCCACATCAAAATAGAAATTTAAGCTTCAAGTGAGATATCCACTATGGGTGTACCAAAATTGCATGTAAGAATACCATGATATTAAGTGCTCAAAACATGTATAACACTATTCTTAGTGTATATGTAACATGGGACTTCTCAATTTCCCATTATTTTGGGGTAAAATCAAGAAAAACAAAACTTTCCACAGATCTTTTATGTGGTATTAATGATGTGGTGTTGAAGTATTTTCCATATTACCACCTCAAAGAGTTAATTTGAGGTTATTCACTCTATGGAGCTACCCTAGGTGAATTTTGGTGTAGAATCCCAATCTGGCCTTAAATCCGTGGATTTACTTACTCAATAAAAAGTTATTCATCTTTTCTGAAATCAAAAATGATGAATTTTGAATATATGCATGATTTATGAGTTATTTATAATTCAAAATTTCTTTTTAAGATAATTGTGGCCTATTTGGGTATGTAAAATATACCTCAAGACTCACAAAAATTGAGGAATTTTGGAGAAGAAAAAGGAATAAAAATTCAGAGTAGCTTCAGACATGGAAAGAAGATTTAGGAATTATGAAAAGAATCAAGGAATAACTCCACAAATAGAAAATAGGAATTACCAAATAACTCCAGAAATGGAAATAGGAATAAGGGAATAACTCTGGAGACAGGAATTAAATTGTGGAATTTTGGAGAAGGAATTGGAATACCATTGAGGAACTTGGCAGGAATTATGGAAGAAGATTTCAGAATTATAGAAAAAATCCCTGAATAGCTCTGAGGAATAAAAATAAAATTGCAAAATTATTCCAGAGAACAAAATACAACTGTGGAATAAAACTATTGGATTTTCAAAGATAAAATAGGAATTAGGGAATAACACTGGGGATTCAAATGGGTATTAGGGAATAATTCTAGAAATGGAAATAGGAATTATGAAATAGCTCTGAGGATGGAAATAGGAACTAAAGAGTAACTCTAGAAATAGAAATAGGAATTATGAAATAACTCTGAAGACAGAAATAGGAATTAAAGAATAACTCTGTAGATGGAAATAGCAATTAGGGAATAACTTTGGAGATGGAAATTGGAATTAGGAGATAACTCCCAAGAAGGAAGCCAAATTTCAGAACTCTGGAACTAGAAAATTCCAATTTCCCCACCTTTTTCAAATCTGATGGAAATGCACTCAATAAAAAACTGTATTTTCCCCACTTTCTCCACTTACAAGAAAAATCTTGCCAGCTAAATTCTCTCAAAGATATCATATGACTAGAAGAAATTTGCATTATCAGAAGCTGTATTTTCCCCACTTCATTGGCAAAAATAAACTCTAACCAGCCAAATTATCTCAATTGCATCACATGTTGATAAGGAAATTTCTTTGTTAAAATTGAGGTGTTGTGTGTAGCTTAAAGTTTATGAGGAATTGAAGTATTGTCAATTGAAATGTCAAAATGTGTCTGTGTATTACATAAATGAAATTTAATTTTCATATGAGTTATCAATCATGAAAATTGTGTACTGTAAAAACTCAATTTAATTAAATATGTAAGTTACAAGTATAATACATGATGAGTAATTGAAGAAAAAATAAATTGGAATGATTAATTCTGGGGGGGAAAGGAATTGTGGCTCTAAGGGGGGGCCAGACCCCCAAATTCCTTGCTTACAGGCGTGAGATATCAAATTCCATGCAAAATTTCATCACTTTTGGCCTGGAATTGAGTCACAGGGTCTGTGTCTCAATTGATGATGAGGTTTTGATACCAACCAGGACAGTTTTAACTGTTTCCAAGAGGGTAAAACTACCCTTAAGTTAAAAAAATCATAGTAGAAGAAGTTTCAACTGTTTTTGACATCCCTTACACACATTATGATGTGTTTTTAAGGCTTGAAATCAGGTATTACTATAGCAATGGCTGATTTAAGGGTCCAAAATGGCTAAAACCAGCCCTTTTTTGGTCTAAACTATGGTTAAATGATGCCATAATTTGCTTTTCTGTTTTCAGAGTGTTTTTCACGAATTACAAGATTAAATTTTACCTTTGGAGTAATAAAATTGGTGGCTATAAAAGAATGTCTTCTTTTCCCCACTTTTCTCTTCATGTTAGAATCTTTTCCCCTCATAATTAGTTCAAAACACTAATAAACCAGACAATAAAGATTCCAACCACCCTTTTCTTATCATTTTAAAACTTTTAACCATGTTAAAAAATGATTATAATCATTTTTACCCTTCAACCACCCCATAAGGGAGTTAAAGCATCTTTCATCACTGTTAAATTTGTCACTTTGTTTCCAAATTCACTCTGGTCACTTTTGGGCGTTTTTTCCATTTAATAATATTTTTGAATACTGTTCTCTTAGATTAATTGCCTGCAGTCCTTTTTCAATTAATTCCAATTGAAATTTCTTTTGTAGAGTATTTTTGGATCAATTTTTATTGTTGGTAAAACAATAAAGCTTTATAATATTATTGTTTTATACTTATGGACTTAAAAACAATACATTTGGTGGTTTTTCTTTTAAAAATCTTAATTGTTAATATTTTCAATCATATTTTACCTTATACAAATTTTGAGGACAGGAAAAGTACTTGATTTTTAATCAAAGTTTCATATCCACACCTTATAGAAGGAGTGAATAAATTCTTTACTTGGTTTCCTCTTTGGCACTTGGCTTTCTTTTTTATTCTGCATCTCACCTTTGTACTTTCATTATTATTATTGAAGAGCTCTACTATCTCTCATTTTTTTCTTCTTTTGGAGTCATCCAAGTGAGTTTCCCGATTCCTGAGCTCCAGGCCACTCTTGTTATCCCCAAGAGCCCCTGTGACAGAGTGGAAGGTCCTCTGGACCTTACCACATATGAGGAGTGAAGAATCTTTCACTCCCAATGGTTTTCATGTGGCTTAAAAATACCTTAATAGCCCTTATTGCACCCATATGTGGCTTTGAAACCACATCTTGTCACTTTTCCCCAATGGAGGGTGAAAATTCTCATCTGGAGTCCGCACAGGCATGTTTTGACAGGTCAGATGTGTAGAATGCTGTAAATCATGCATCAGCAGACCGCATATTAGTCATAATATGAGGTATTGAGGTATAAATAAGCCTTTTTGTCACATTTAGACCTCATTTTTATAGTTATGGCATAGTATCCCACAGTATTGATTTTTCTCCCAATATTGTGTAATTTTGACCTTGAAACTGCAATAACGTTATCAGTTTTGAAGGCAGAGGGCTCAAAATTGCTTCATTTTGTAGGCCTCAATGTTTTCTACATGGTGGCTACTCATGTGGTATACCTAAAATAAATATGGTGAGTTTATACAGGATTCAAACTGAAACATTGGAATTTTTATTTTTGATAAAACCTATATCAATTATTATCTTAAATACGTTTTGTTATGAATTTTTAACAAGGATATTAAGAGTACCATTAGAAAGCTCAGATTTGTATATTTTTAAAAAGTTCACACTTTGGGTATCTCAAATCAAAACTGTAGAAGTTTGATGAGAGGTGAATATTTTTCTCCACTTATTTGGCTTATATTTTGCCATAACGTATGTATTTTTAATGCTGGCTCCAGTTGGCTAGTACCATGGAATAGACCAGACTTAGGGCTTTAATTTTAAAATAAATCTCATTTAATTCTTCCTTCTCCTCCATATTTTAGATGAGAGGTGAAAATCAAGGTTTATGCTCAGTTCTTACTTAGAGCTGGAATGACTTTTCCATTCCTTCTCCTAGGGTTATGGAGGTTTTATACTTGGAAAGAGGATACTTCCCTCCTTTCTTGAATTCTATTCTGAGCTATTGTCAGGATGAGTCTATGTTGAAGTGGCAATAAGGCTATTTAAAACTAAATCTATGACTGTGACACATAGGAAATAGTTTCAAGTAATTTTATAAGGGTTAAAGATGGTTTAATTTAATAATAAGAGGGCTTTACTATAAGGAATATAGTGGTGGTGAGCGCTGTTGAAAGCCCTGGGTGCAGCTTTACCTGTTGGGTTACAATAATAAAGACTACAATACTTTTAAATTAAGAGTATACCTGATTATTACCCAAGAGTAAAACTGTTTTTGACAGTTTACTACGTACGGTATTCAAGAGCAGGATGAGGAGACAATTCTGGCTGTGAAAAGCCTTCTTTTTATCCTGAAATGGGGTGGAAAGGGTGCTAGACCTTTCCACATAGAGGAAGTGAGGATTTTTCACTCTCTAGGACTGACTTGTGGTTTTCAAACAGCCTGTATGCCCTGTATTGGGCTCAGATGTGGTTTTGAAAACACATCTGGGCGGTTTTCACCAATACAGGGTGAAAATGTTCATCTGGGGACCTCACAGCCTGATTCTGACGTGTATGACGCGCAGAATGCTGTACAGAAACTGTATGGGACCCCAGTATTGACTGACTTATGAGGTATTGAAGTATTAACATGCTTCTTCGTCTGTTTGACACCTCATAATCAGAGTACAACTGTATCCTGTCATAATACAATTGTATTGGTCATATTGTGGGATTATAACCTTCAAATGGCCATACCTCTGTCGGTTTTTGAGATATCATGCTCAAAGTTGGTTCATTGGGTAGCCCTGTATGAGCTCTACACAATGATACCCAATTTGGTATGGCTATCAGTCAATATGACAAAGTTATCCCATGTACAAGGTTTTTGTACATAGGCGTGGTTTGGGCAAAAAGCTGTATTGAGCTTGTTTGCCTCATAACTTCTGTTATAGGTGAGATATGAAGAAGTGGATGGCACCATCAGATAGCCCTGATTTTGCTCTTTCCAAAAAGACCCCACTTCAAGTATCCCACACTAAAACTGTAGAAGTTAGATGAGAGGTGAATGTTTTGTTCACCCTTATTTGGCCTGAATTTGACCATAACTCAAGTAATACTGGTTCTAGCTCAGTTTGGCTGGTACCATTGGATAGCCCTGGCTTAGAGCTTTATCTTGAGTACCCATTTGATTGTTTTAAGCCTCTTCTTCTAGATTTCAGACGAGAGGTGAAAATTAAGGTTTATGCTCAGTAATAACTTTGAGCAAGAATAACTTTGTTATTTCTTGTCCTATGGTGATGGGACTTATGTTTTCAGAAAGAGGTGAGTTTCCTCTTTCTTTTGATACCTTTTGAGCTGATTTGGCTCAGCTCCATGTTTTGGTGGCATCTTTGCTATACCATTGGTTTATGGTATTTTGGTTGTCATGCTTGTGCTCTGGTTTTGAGTCACAGGCTGACACTCCCTCCCAATAAAGAAAGAGGCTCATCATTGATGAGACTGTTCAGTCCTCCTAGAGGCCCTTAATATGCTTAGATGAAGGTTCCCATCTGGTATGGCATCCTCTGCCAACCATTTGTCTTTATCAGCTGTCTGGTGCTTGAATCTGACTAAGTATTGTCTTTGATCCTTCCCATTAAGTCTGATCTTCCTGGCCCTGATGATTTTACTCACAGGTGCTTGGGAGTCCTCCACTTCCACTATATCAGGTGGTGTGGGGTTCTTTCTCCTGGAGGGGAATTTATCCTCTCCTGTTTGGAAGTATGGTTTGACAAAACTCACTGGGAAGACTGGGTGCTTCCTGGAAAATTCCTCCATAAGTTTGACTTCCACTGCATTCTTTCCTATCAACTTAATGATAGTGAAAGGCCCTACAAATGAGTCCCTCATCTTCTTGGGTCCTTTAAGATTATTAAAGTTTAGTGTAGACACTAGCACTTGGTCTCCTTCCTTAAAGTCAGGTTCCATATGTGATTTGTCCCACCTCTGCTTATTGTTGTCACAACCATGGCAATTCACCTCCTTGGATCCCCATATGGCATATCAAGCCACAGTTCTTTTATGGCCAATTGGCCAATATGGCCACATCATCATATTATGGACCATTTATGGTCATTTGTGTTTTGGGGCCTTCATGGCCCTTCACCTCAATCCAGAACCCATAGCCGCAATTTATGCCCAAATGGGTATTTCTGGTCATTTCCCTCAAAACCAGGGGAAATGGCCCAAATGGCTGTTTTTGGCCATTTGCGCACTTTTGCGTATTTTTGCGCACTTTGACGCAAAGTGTCCAAAAGACACTTTCCCGCCTTTTGGGCCAGTTTTTGGCTCAGAACCCAGAAGTGGCCAAAAACCCCAAAGGGCCCAGAAACACCTTTCCAAGCTCTGAAGCCATCACATCCATCCTTTTCCCCTCTGCCTTTCCATCTCAAGACCTTTGGACGTAATCTTCTTGCCAATGAACCAATATGCCATAAATGATGTTATATATCATTGTGCAACATTTTTCAACAGAAATTCAATGGTGGCAATATCAAATGGTCATTTCAACATTCCAACATCTCATCACGTCATCAAGGCACCCAATTATTCAGAGGAATCATCAAGGCTCAAGAGCAAGTGTTTCAGCGTCAAAGACCAATGATGCCATCAAGCAGTCATTGGTTATTCTCACTCCAAGTATTCCTTCCAAGGGAATACTGTCAATTCATTCTCAAAATTTATTCAAGAGGCAGTGTCAAAGCTCCACTCAATCCATCTTGGCAACCATATTCATTTCAATACAGTCTGGATCCATCAAGAACTGTATTTCATTTTCAAGCATGGGAAATTCATTCAACCCAGTTCAATTTCAATATTAGCCAGCTGTATCAATTCCCAAAACAATCAATACAGCCTCAAGGATCAATACAGATCAGTTTTCAGCCTGAAGAACTCAAGCTCCCAACTTTTCACATATACCGGCTACTCTTTCCACCCTGGGGGGTTTTTCCCCAGTTAATTAATTTACTTTGATTTTATTTTATCTTTATTTTCTTTTCATTTTAGTTAAGCAAATACTGATATTATTAAGTCAGTCATTTAGCACTTTTCTCTTTCTCTTTCTTTGCCTGTCAATGGATATTTGGTGGTCATATCCTTACTAATTCCATTATTCATTTTTGGAAGGTTGAAACAGTGATTAAGGACTTACTTGGTTTGCTCTTTGGCCATTTGGCTTCCCTTTCCTCTGTTGAATCTCATCTTGTACCTGCATATGTTTTAGAGAAATTCATTCTTATTATTTTTATTCTTTATTCTTTGGAGTCTTCCAAGTGAGTTCCCTGATTGCTGAGTGCCAGGCCACTCTTGTATTTCTGTCCAAGAGCCCCTGTGACATTATATTAATTAACTCATAATTTCTTTTCATTCTGTTCATTCCTTCTTTATAATTTCATTCACTCATTTCATCAAAATTATGATTCTTTTATGCTTATGAACTTAATGATTCATTGGCACCTCTCAATTTTCTTTCGTTCATTCTTCATTTTGAAAATTGAAATCTGACCCATTTTTATTTTTGTTATTCTTTTTTTAAAATCTTTTTCAATTCATCAAATTTTCATTTCATTCATAATTCAGGCATCATCTTGATTTTCTTTGATTTTCAAATTTTTCATCAAGATATTCAGACACATTCTTCACATCAAGATTCATAATTGATTCATTCTTCAAGAATTTTGGTTTTTAAAGAAGAATTCACTTGATTTTGATTGATTGATTGATTTGACATATTTGATATTGACCTCAAGAAAATTGACTGACCTGAAGACTTCATTGATTTTGCTGATTTTTTCACATCAAGAATTTTGACATAAATTGATTTTCTTCAAGATTTCATTTGATTGATTGCTTTATTGACTTGAAGACTTCATTTTGATTTGATTCATTGATTTACTTCAAGACATTGATTTGATTTTGATTTTGACTTCAAGACCTCATTTGATTTTGATTTATTGACGTACTTGAAGATTTTCATTTGATTAATTGCTTTTCCTCAAGATTTGATTGTTGGCTCTTTTCACTTCAAGCAATTTTTTTTTTAATTCATTTATTTCATTTTTTCTTGAAATCATGCCTGTTCAACATTCACCTCCGGCAAGACAGACAAGATCTCAGGCCAGAGCTCAAGCTGTTCTCACTCCAACTCCACGAGCTCCTCTAGATGGCACCCCAGCAGTTCCTCAACTGAGGGCCCAATTAGATAGAGGACCCCGCATGGAAGGAGCAGCACCATCCAGGAAGGAAGGAAGAGGGCCTAGAAGATCAAGTTCATTTTCAGGAGTAGTTGGCGGATTTCCAGGAACTTCAAGGACTATTTTCAAAGGTCCAGGTGAAGATGGTGAAGAGGAGGAGGAGAATTCTGTGGAAGAGGAAGAGTCTGATGGTACTGAAGGTGCTCCTGCTCCGGTGGAAGCATCCCAAGGTACTGGAGGACCAACTCTAGCCCAGTCTAATCAGCCTGTCTCTCATCAGTCTGAACCATCTCTATTGGCCATCATGCAGCAAATGACTCAGATTATGGCCAATCTTCAAGCAGCTTCATCTTCTGAAGCATCAAGACCACCAGCCTTCAAGACTCCATCTATGAAGGCACCAGAATGCTTTGATGGGACTCAGCCCTTCAAAGTTAGAAGCTTTATTCAGTCCTGTCAATTGATTTTTCATAATGATCTGGCAAACTTCGCTCAAGACAGAAAGAAGGTCCTTTATGCCACTTCATTTATCATTGGCAGGGCTGCAAAATGGATTGAGCCTTATCTTTCCAATCTCACCAATCAAGACTCAAATTACCTTCTCAATTCTTGGCCTTTATTCGAATCTCAACTCTTCACTCTATTTGGTGACTCGAATGAAGTCAGAAAAGCAGAAGCTGAGTTGGATTCTTTAAGAATAAAAGAAGGTGGGCATGTATCCTTATACATTGCTGATTTCAGAAGTTTGGTCTCAAGAATTGGTGATTGGGGTGAACGAGCTCTCATCCATCATTTCAGGAAGGGATTGCCATCCAGGATTTTGGATCAATTGGCCTCCCATCCTTCAAGACTTAATGCACGTTATGCTGGAACTTGATACCAGGTACCATGAGAGGCAAAATGAAAAGAGTCATCATCAAGAGAAGAAGGCAGAAGCCTCAAAGTCAAGTTCTTCTCATCCTCAAAATTCTTCAAGCTCAAGTCATAAGAAGAGGGACAAGCCCCATTCTTCTTTATTGAATAAAGATTTTAAGCTCATGAACTCCAAAAACGAAAGAAGAATCAAGGAGGGTCTTTGTACATATTGTGGTGGGAAGCATAGTCTTGAGTCCTGTTTCAAAAGGCCTCAAAACAAGCTTACCCAACCGTCAGGCAAATTTCCCAGCCAGGGAAAAGCCTGAGTGAAGATCATGTTGTGTTCAATGGTCTTCACAGTTTTCCATCCAGAGCACAATTGTGCATTCTGAATACTGGTGTCAAGAATTCTCTTAAATTCTTTGTTTTTTCTTCTCTTTCTGATGTTTTTTACAGTATTCTCATTGATTCTGGTGCTACCAACTCATTTATTGCAAAGCAGTTTGTTCACAAGTATTCATTGACTATGTCAGAACTTCCAGAGAAGATTCCCCTCATCATTTTAGACTCCTCTGAGTCTCCTTCTTTATTTGTGACTCACCATACTAAATATATGGTTGAGCTCCCTTCCTTCCCAAGCTTTGAATGGGACTTTTTAGTCATTGATACTCCCAAGGGAGAAGACCTCATATTGGGCTGTGACTTTCTTAATCATTTTAATCCGTTTATTGATTGGAGGCAAGGATTGATCACCTTTAATTCTGATCATAAGGACTATAATGATCCTTAAATTTCTTTGAGTAATGACTTTTCTTCTGCCAAATCATGTGCAGCTCTGGTTGGTGATTCTAGAACACCATCATTTCCGTCTTCTGTCCATATTCCTTCCCTTAATTCCCATCAGTCATTACTATCTTCTAGAGATGAAGTCTTAAAACAGATTCAAGATGTTGGAGAAGTTAATTCTGTATCTTCACTTCATCTCTTCTTTGGGAATATGGACCTTCCTCCTTCATCTTATCATGACTCCCTGGAGGAGTTGTGGGATGAAGAGGAAGAGCCAGAAGAAATAGAAACCGTGATGAAGGTTGTTCCTTCTGTTTATCACCAATACTTGGATGTATTCTCCAAGGTGAAAGCAGAAAAACTTCCTCCTCACCGCGCCTGTTATCATCATATCAAGCTGGAGGGGTCTCTACCTCCAGTTGAGGTGATCTACTCTTTATCAAACCAAGAGTCAGATACACTCAGGGCCTACATTTCAGAGAATTTAGAGAAAGGTTTCATCTGTCCAAGCTCCTCTTCTACAGGAGCACCTGTTCTTTTTGTCAAAAAGAAAGATGGTGGCCTCCATTTGTGTGTTGATTACCGCAAACTCAATGCTGTTACTAGGAAGAACAAGTATCCTGTTCCTCCTATGAATCAGCTTCTCACTGTTTTCAATGGTTCTTCTATCTTCTCCAAGATTGATTTGCGTGGTGCATATAACCTGCTCAGAATCAAGGAAGGTGATGAACATTTGACTTGTTTTAGAACCAAATATGGTAGTTATGAGTACTTGGTTATGCCATTTGGGCTTACCAATGCTCCTGCTTATTTTCAAAATCTTTTCAATGATATTTTTTATGATCTTCTTGATGTTTATGTTGTGGCTTATTTGGATGACATTATGGTCTTTTCCAAATCTGAGGAAGAACATGTCACTCATGTGTCCACTGTTCTTTCCAGACTCAGAGCCAATAACCTCTTTGCTAAGGCGTCCAAATGCCTATTCCATGTTTCTAGTGTAGAATATTTAGGTTATGTTGTTTTTTTTCAAGGCCTCAAGATGGACCAAGCAAAAGTCCAGAAAATTCTCAATTGGCCACCTCCGAGAGACCTCAAGGCTCTTCAATCATTCCTTGGCTTCGCCAATTTTTACCGCCGTTTCATCAAGAATTATTCAAAGAAGATTAGTTCACTCACAAGTTTCCTTAAGAAAGATTCCCGTTTTCCCCTCTATGAGGAAGCTCTTAGACAGTTTCATCAACTCAAAGAGGCATTCACCATTGCTCCAACCCTTTCTCATTTCAATCCTTCTCTACCCACCATTGTAGAGACTGATGCATCAGATTATGCCTTGGGTGCTGTACTGAGTCAGGTCTCTGACTCAGGAAAACATCCCATTGCATTTGATAGCCGCAAGCTTCTCCCAGCTGAGCTCAATTATGAGATTCATGAAAAGGAACTCCTTGGCATAGTCTGGGCTCTCAAGCGCTGGAGAGCTTTCCTTCTTTCAATTTCTTCCCCTTTTGAAGTTCTCACCGATCATTCATCTCTTCAATATTTTATGTCTTCCAAGATTCTCACTCGCTGTCAAGCCCGCTGGGCTGAATTTTTATCTGAATTCCATTTCTCAATCACTTACCACCCTGGCCACTTGGCCACCCTTCCAGATGCCTTGTCACGTTGGGACGACGTTTACCTGGAGAGGGGGGAGGATTTCATCAGCAAGAATCCAATGAACTATCAGAAGATAATCAAGCAAGATGAAATTCAAGCCTCAAAGTTTTTTTCAGTCAAGGTGGATTCATTTTCAAATTTGATTGATTCAATTCAGAAGGCAGTGTGGCAAGATTCTCAATATAGAAGTGTCCTTGAAGATTTGGGTAAAGGTAAATCTGTCCAATATTATTCTCTTGATTCCTCTTCAAAACTTCTCCTTTTCAAAGATCGGGTGGTGGTCCCAAATGACCCCACAATTCAACTCAATATACTTCAAAAGCGGCATGACTCTCCTCTAGCTGGACACCCTGGCCAAGAGAAGACTCTCAAGCTTGTCAAGCGGGATTTCCACTGGTCCGGCATGACTCAATTTATCAAGTATTATGTATCATCCTGTCAACAGTGTTCAAGAAACAAAAATATTCACCACAAGAAGTTTGGACTCCTCAAGCCTCTTCCAATTCCAAGTGGTACTTGGATTTGTCTTTCAATGGATTTCATCACTCAACTGCCACTGTCCAATTCCTTTGACTCAATCCTTTTCATAGTGGACAGATTCTCAAAAATGGCAGTTTTTATTCCAACAATAGCTTCAATCACTTCATTAGATTTGGCCCATTTATTCATCAAGAATATTTTCTCAAATAATGGCCTTCCTTCAAGCATTGTTAGTGATTGAGGTTCTCTTTTTGTTTCTTCTTTTTGGACCAATCTTTGTCAGAAGCTCAAGATTTCAAGAGACTTGTCAACTGCTTATCATCCAGAAACTGATGGACAGACAGAGAGGGTAAATCAGATACTAGAACAGTACCTTTGGATGTATGTCAGTTATCATCAAGATGATTGGAACACCTGGCTCCCTCTGGCTGAATTTGCCTACAATAACTCTGACCACTCTTCAACAAAACAATCACCATTTTCCACTGTTTATGGAAGAGATCCTCATTTTGACTCAGTTCACATGACTCAAGATACTCCTGCTGGAAATTTATCAACAAAAATCCAATCATTACAGAAAGATGTCAAGAGAGAACTTGAAGTTTCCATAAACAGGTTTAAGAGGTATGCAGATAGAAGTAGAGCAAGTCCACATGTTTTCAATCCCGGTGACATGGTATGGCTTTCTTCCAAGAACATCAAATCAACCAGACCCACCAAAAAGCTGTCTGAAAGATGGCTGGGTCCTTTTCCAATCTTGAAGAAAGTCAGCACTCATGCCTACCACCTCAAGCTTCCATCTCAATGGAAATCCATCCACCCAGTCTTCCATATATCCCTCCTGGAACCAGTCAAGACATCAACAATCCCAAATAGGCATCAAGAGCCTCCTCCTCCAATCATCATTGAAGAAGAAGAGGAATGGGAAGTCTCTCAAATACTGGACTCAAACCTCAAGAGAGGAAAATTATGGTATTTGGTGGAATGGAAAGGTTTCAGTAAAGACCCAGAAAGATCCACTTGGGAACCAACTGAAAACCTCAAGAATTGTCCTGAACTCATCAAAGATTTTCATTCATTATATCCTGACAAGCCAGGACCCAATTCTTTAAGAGCTTGATTTTTTATGGTGCTTGGTGGGGAGAGGAATTACCAAAAGTAAGTCCCACTCCTGGTATGCACCTTTAGGGGTATTCTACTCTTTTGTTGTAAGCATCACCTTGGCCACTCTGTGAGCACTTTGCAAATTTTGGACACAGATTTTTGGACAGGCTTTTCAACATCCAATTCCAAAATTATGGCCATTTTCACTTGGGCAAATGGACCATTCACTCTTTATTTTCTTTTCCAAGCCTTTTCAATTCAATTCATTCCTTCAACATTCTTGTTTTCTTTTTATGGCACTGGTGGGAGTGGTAACTACCAAAAGTAAGTTCCTCTCCTGGTGTGCACTTCCCTGAGGGGTCTACAATCTTGTCAAAACATCACCTTGGCCACTTTGTGAGCACCTGGCATCAAATTTCTCTTTCCAGGTCCTTGGCCAATCTCAAAATCAGTTATCAACCTCCATGATGAAGATTGGAACCTCCTCAAGATTCAATTCATTTTTCTCTTTTCTTTTCTTTTCTTATTTTCATTTTCATTCTTTATTTTCATTTTAAATTTTCTCTTATCATTTCAATTATCATGTCAAAAATTTTCATTCATTTCAAAATTCAATTCAAATCATGAAGCCAATGTCAAAAGAAGATCAAGCAAGTCCTGCGTCAAATGTCAAATTTTTTAATATCAGTTTTCAAATTTTTAATTTTAATCAGTCCTCTTGAATCACTCTCTCAAAATCTTTCCATTAGCCTCAACAGGCTTCACCTTGTATTGGTGCTCAGGAGCTCACCATTCCAAGGTGGGGGGTACTGTCACAACCATGGCAATTCACCTCCTTGAATCCCCATATGGCATATCAAGCCACAGCTCTTTTATGGCCAATTGGCCATATCCATCACCAGTGGCCAATATGGCCACGTCATCATCTTATGGACCATTGATGGCCATTTGTGTTTTGGGGCCTTCATGGCCCTTCACCTCAATCCAAAACCCATAGCGGCAATTTATGCCCAAATGGGTATTTCTGGTCATTTCCCTCAAAACCAGGGGAAATGGCCCAAATGGCTGTTTTTGGCCATTTGGGCTCATAATGCGCATTTTGCGCATTTTTGCGCACTTTGACGCAAAGTGTCCAAAAGACACTTTCCCGCCTTTTGGGCCAGTTTTTGGCTCAGAACTCAAAAGTGGCCAAAAACCCCAAAGGGCCCAGAAACACCTTTCCAAGCTCTGAAGCCATCACATCCATCCTTTTCTAAAAGAAGTGAACCTACGCTCTTTTATATCATAGTAATCTTCTTCTTATCTCAGACTAACTAGAATATTTTGATTATAAAATTATCCTCCTCTCCTAACTGATTATTCCTATCTCAGATGATTTTACTCTATAAGTGCCCCAAAGATGATTTAATATGTGAGACGAAGCCCCAATGAGACTATTGTTAGTCTTAGCCAATTATCAGGAACAGGGGAGACACTTATCGAACCTAACAGTAAGAGGAGAGAAGTCAAACACGATGAGGCTAGAGTAATTATAAAAAGGAGGTCTTATATAGGCTTCACTACAACAGTCTCATTGGGGCTTCGTCTCACATATTAAATCATCTTTGGGGCACTTATAGAGTAAAATCATCTCAGATAGGAATAATCAGTTAGGAGAGGAGGATAATTTTATAATCAAAATATTCTAGTTAGTCTAAGATAAGAAGAAGATTACTATGATATGAAATAGCGTAGGTTCACTTCTTTTACTCCCCCATACTTGTTAATTCGGGAGCAGATAAGAGAAGTTTAAGGTGTGGTAACGCCTTGCTTAAGGGGACATTTTTAGTGAGAAGGTCTGCTGGCATTTTTGATGTGGGGATATACTTGAGATTGAGAGATTGACCTTCTAGCAAGCTTCTGATGAAATGTAAACGATAGTCGATATGTCGGGTACCATGGTGATAGACTGGGTTTGAGGCTATTGCAATGGCACTTTGATTATCTGAGTGCAATGTACAAGATACTTCATTATTTGTTGTTTCGAAGATAAGCTGTCTAGTCCATGCCAAATCTTGGGCTGTATACTTTGATTTTATTTTATCTTTATTTTCTTTTCATTTCAGTTAAGCAAATACTGATATTATTAATTCAGTCATTTAGCACTTTTCTCTTTCTCTTTCTTTGCCTGTCAATGGATATTTGGTGGTCATATCCTTACTAATTCCATTATTCATTTTTGGAAGGTTGAAACAGTGATTAAGGACTTAATTGGTTGGCTCTTTGGCCATTTGGCTTCCCTTTCCTCTTTTTCATCTCATCTTGTACCTGCATATCTTTTAGAGGAATTCATTCTTATTATTTTTATTCTTTATTCTTTGGAGTCTTCCAAGTGAACTCCCTGATTGCTGAGTGCCAGGCCACTCTTGTATTTCTTTCCAAGAGCCCCTGTGACAATTGTACTCTTTTGCCTCAGCTATGCATTTGGCAGCTGTGTCACAGGCCCTCTTCCACATATCATGGAAGTCTTTGGCTGTGGGGTGGATGGTTAGAAGATTCTTCTTTAAGTGATCCACAGGGAACAGGGGATTCCACCCTTTCTCTACCAGTGCAGGTGTTTTTCCTGTGGTGGAGTGCTGGCTTGTATTATAAGCCAGTTGGACTGCTGGTAAGAGGGTAACCCAATCATGGGTGTATCCTTCATGGTCCTTGTATTCCATGCCATAGGCACAGAATCTCCTGAGGATGTCCTCCAATGTTTGGATCATCCTCTCAGCTAGGCCATCTGTTTGTGGATGGTAAGCTGTGGAAAAAGCAAGCTTGGTACCAAGCATGTCATATAAGTTGGTCCAAAATTCAGATGTGAATTTTGGGTCCCTATCACTAATGATGATCCTAGGGACTCCACAGGTGGATATGATGTTATTCCAAAATAACAGGGCAGTATCCATTGCTGTGTCCTCTTTATGGCATGGTAGACACCTCATACTCTTGCTGAACCTATCAACTATGATCAAACAGGCATTGTAGTTTTCTTTTCCTCCTGGGACAAGTCCTGTAACCCAGTCCATGTTGATGGTTTCCCATGGGTGCTTGGGTTCTTCTATATGTTGAAGTGGCCCATACTTCTTCCCATGTTTCCTATTTGCCTTCTGGCATCTCTCACAAGTGTTTATGTATTCACTCAACTCTTGTTCCCACTTGGGCCACCAAGCTGTGCTTGCTACCCTCTCCTTGGTCCTGTCTTCACTCATGTGTCCCATATAGGGGCAGTCATGGCATTCCTGCAGGATCGGGGAGATGTGGTCCCTGTCTACCACTGTGAGTGCACTTGTGTGTTTTTCTCTGTGGTAGAGCAGGCCATCTATAAGGAAAAACTTGTTGTCATTATAGGCCCTCAACCAGGGTTCCTCCAGCTGGGATTCCAGTTCTGGACTCCTGTAATTTTGTTGAAGGAGTTGTAGTAATATGCCACACTGTTTGTGCTTGGCATAAGACTTCAGTACTGCACTGAAAAATTCATTATGCAGTTCTGAGCAACTTATTCCCAGTATGGGAGTTTCTGTTCCTTCTGAATCAGTGTTCCCACTGTCAAGGGTGCCACTTTCTGGTGCCCATTCAGAAAATGTGAAGTTCTTCTTCCTATCTACTTTTATGAAATGGATAGGAATATTGGCTGCAACTTCAGGGTCATAAGCTGGATTGCTTTTGACATTGTCCAGTGGCCATCTGCTAAGGCCATCTGCATTGGTATGACTTTTACCTTCTTTGTATATGATGGTCATGTTCCCTCTATACTCCTGAATGGCTATTTGCCATCTCAGCATGTGTCTATTTGTAGTCTTTATGTTCAGTAAAGACTTCAAAGCTGTGCAGTCTGTGTAGACTTCAAATACTGCACCCTCCAGATAATAATGGAGTTTTTCTAGAGCCCAGACCAGACATAGACATTCAGTCTGGGTGGCCCCATACCTGGCTTCTGAATCTTTTGGCTTCCTTGAGATGTAGCAAATCACTCCTTCTCTTGGTTCACCATCCACAATTTTTCTTTGGTGAAGGGCTGCTCCTAGGCCTTGACTGCATGCTGCATCTATATATAACTTGAATGGTAGTTCAAAGTCAGGTAAGATGAGCACAGGTGCATTAGTGAGTTCATATTTGATCCTCTCATATGCATCCCTCCTCTCCTTGGTTATTTCAAAAACTACATCTTTTGAACATAACTTGTATAAACTACTAGCTATGTGTGAAAAGTTTTTAATGTGGTTTCTATAGTAGCTAGCAAACCCAAGGAAAGATTGCATCTCTTTGATGCTCTTTGGTACTGGCTTTTGCAGTACTGCTGCTACTTTATTGTGGTCAATTGCCAGACTAAGACCTCAGACTTTATGTCCTAGAGCCAGTAACTCTTGTTGGCCAAAATTGCATTTTTTTAAGTGAAATTTTGAGGTTTATGGGTGTGAATTTACTTAGTACTCTGTCTATGTATTGCACATGGTCCTCCCATGTCTCTGAGTATATAATGATATCATCAATATATACTACCATCCAGCCTTCCAATATTTCATCTTGAAATATTGTGTCCATCATCCTTTGGAAGTGGGCTGGTGCATTCTTGATGCCAAATGGCATTCTGGTATACTCATATATGCCCATATGGAATATTATTCTGAGTAATTTCATGGAGTTTGGTTTAGCTCCATTCTGGTGGAAACCTTTCATACAATCCATTTTGGTTATGTATTTGGCTTTAGCCAGTTTATCCAAGGCATGAGGTATCCTGGGTATAGGGTACCTGTCTGCTTTTGTGTAGTTATTCAGAGCTCTGAAATCTCCACACAGTCTAGACTTGCCATAATGCCAGGTTATTAGGACAGGGGTGGTGATTTCCACTATTTCATTGTTTCCAATCTTCCTGATGACATCCATATCCAGGAGTTCATTGATATGTTTCTCAATTTCTTTCCTGGTTTCCAGGCTTGCTGGATAAGGAGGTCTCCTAAGCATGGGTGGATAGGGTCTTTCCACATCCAGATATAGCTCTATATCATGGCCTTTTTATCTTGCCTAATGGTTCTTCACCAATGGCAAATGCTGGTCTGTTCTTTCTCAGCATCCTCAGTAAACTTAGTTTTTGTTTACTGGTGAGGGTAGTGCTAAACTGTCCCTCTCTGAATTCCTTCAGAAGTTCTTCTAGTGGGTCTTGAGAATATATCTGGTATATATCAAGTGAAAATTTCTTTTCCTTGTTAGTACCAATGGTGATGTGCCTATTTTTACTGTTGTAAATGTCTATGCCATACATCCTTTGGTAATCTGTTCCCAGTAAAAGCCCTTGGATGTGGGCATCATCAAGCACTACAAACTCTGGGTTGAGTCTGATATTACCCTTCCTGTGGGGTATAATTATCTCTTTGATAATTGTTCCAATGTAAGTCATCTTCCCTGATGCACTTTTAAAGTTCTTTGCCTTAGTGGGCAAGAGCTGTTTTTCCCAGTTTGGGAAGTGGGTATCTAGATAGTTTCTGGCCACTATGGAGCAGTGTGCTCCATTATCAATGATCAGTGGGTGCTGAGCATTGTCAATACAAACAGTCATTTTAGTGGCTGTCCCATGTATATAAGCCATTCCTTTGGTTGGTGTAACCAGGAATGTTTGTGCATCTTGTGTGTGTTTGCACAAGTTCTTGTCAGCAGTGTCCTATGGCATGCCTGCTTCCAACTGTATGTCCTGGATTTCTAGTGGGGTTTCCTCTTGGTATTCCACTAGAAATTCCTCTCTTGGGTCTTGATCATCATCAGATGGTTCTCTGATGGCATCACCCATGGAGTCTGATTCAGAATCCTCTTTTGGAGGCTCTTTCTCAGGGACTTTCTCTATGGCATAGACTTTTTTCTTTGCCTTTGGACAGTTGTTGGAATAGTGGTCTGTTGAACCACAATTGTGACAAGAATTCCTCTCCTTTGCCACTTCTGCCACCCTTTCTTTGGATTTGTCTTTAAACTCTACCCTGTAAGGTTGTTTCTCTTTGAAACTACTGCTCTTAAATGGGGTGAATTTCCCTATATTAGTCCTTTTCCTTATGTCTTGTAAGGTGTTGGTAATGTCATCTAGAGTGCAATTTTGGTTGCATCTGCATTTTACTGCATGCGCTAGTTCTCCTGGCAATTGTGTCAGAAGTTTGTGATTCCTCATTTGGATTTTCATCTGAGGATCAATGGCTTTAAGTCTTTTAGACTGTCTAAGACACCACTCATATGGATCTTTGTCCACAGAGTATTTGTCCTTTTCAAATGACATGGTCTTTTGCCATATCCAAGTTCCATTACTGTACTTTTGGATGATTTGACTCTTCCACCATGGCCAGTTTCTCCTGCCATGGATTTCTTTCATTTCTGTGTACCATATACTAGCATGACCTTTAAATGCAGTATTCAATCTAGCAGTGATCCAGTAGTCTGGTATTCTTGGTACATCAATGAAGAGTCCATCAATATAATCTATGAGTTCCATATGATCATATTCTCCTGATCCAGAGATTTTGTGCCAACTTGAGGCCTCAGGAAGCTGTTTCAAGGCTTCCTTCTCTGAATAAGACATGCCATCTCCATCCTGGTATTGTGATGGGGATCTTGCCTTATTCATCAACATGGCATCTGGTTTGATGTCATCTGGTTGATATGGAATATCTATAACTTGGCCTTGTGGTTGGGGCTTCAAGCTATGGTAGGCATTAAACAACTTGTTAATGTCTTGATCCAGACACTCCCTGTCCCTTGTGCTGTGGTGTTGTTCTTCAAAGACTATATTCAGTCTTTTGTTGGTTTCTTCAGAGGCTTTTCTCAGTTGAGCATATCCTTCTTGAAGATTTTTAGCTATCTGTTCCAAGGAGGCTTGAGTTTGTCTCATCCTCTCTTGGCCAGCTTTAATTTCTGCAAACTGCTTTGCAGATTGTTCAGCATATTGGGACATTTGTAACCACAGTGTATTACTGTTGATGTTACTCTCAGATGTGACAATGTTATTTTCAGTCTGAGTGGGGGTAATGTTTCTATTACTAGGACTACTGATTCTAGAGTGGTTTACAATTACTTCTGGTTCTTGTGTACTTCTTTTACCAAATCTAACAGCTTCTGGATCATGGGGTCTGACTCTTTCCTCCTCTGGTTGAAGGAGGCTTTGTTCTTTCCCTTGTTTCCTTGTCTTCTTCTGGAAACTTCCTGGAATTGTGAAGAATGGTGACTCTTGGCCACTGATCTGCTGGTTTCTGAATGGTGTGAAGCCACTGGAGAGCTGATTTGGCCTACTCCTTGTGAGCCTGAAGGAATCTGAGTAGGCCCTGTCTGGGTTAACTGTTCTTCTATAGCTTGGATAGTGGCTTGGTTCTCCCTTATCCTCTGTGCCCTTGCCTCCAGGAGTCTGAACTGCCTGGTAGGATTCCAACCTTTGGTGATTACCATCAGGTCTTTGAGTTCTATCTCTTTGAGACAGATCTTCTGGCAACTTGCTCCAAGTTCTGCCCAGTGACTTTCCAGGTTGAACCTCTTGTTGTCCATGCTCCATTGAAATAAGTCTTTGAGGGGTTGGTGGAGCTGAAGAACTTGATCCATATCCTTCCAGTCCTCTGGTTTGGGGTTCCTGTTGAATTGGAGTGTGAATGGTAAGGTTGATATTATCTCCCTCATTGTTTTGACATCCACCACTGTGTCCAAGGTGTCTTCTTCCAGGTCTTCTGGTTCTGGACAAACCTTCTCTGTCCTCTGGTTGGTTCCTTTGGAAGCCAAGGTCTCTGAGGTATGTAGGGGACATATCAGTGTTTGCAAGCAGTCAAAAACTTTATGGTCTTAGGGTATTTACCTTTGACTGTGCCTTGTACAAATTTGTTATCTGCTGATTTGGGCAGTTTGCCTTTGGAGGTTACGTCTGGGTTAATAATTGTAATCTTCCCTGTACAAGTGGTTAAGGTTGGTTTACCTTGTCTTGAAGCAGAGTTTCGTGGTTTTCTACTCCTCTGAGTGGCTATTGGTGTCCACCTTTTGGCTGTAATGAGGCCTTCACTAAGTCTTTTTCCTTTGCCCTTGCTGCCCTCTGGTTCTGAGGTTGTCACTGGTGTGTTGGCCTGTGACTGGGTCTCAAGTGGTATGAAATTCTCTTCCACTCAATCAAACAGGAAAAAGAGGGCTTATGTCAGTTAAGACTTCTTAAAAGGCTGGTTTTTCACGTTTAAGAATGGCCTCTGGGCTTGTATATTATGACAATATGCCCTTGTATTATGACAGTGTAATTGAATTAACAATTCCATGTCAAAAATACAGCTTACTGATATGTGGTATACTGTTTGTATACCAATATCTTACAGAATACTTGTAATTAGCATGTATAATCTGTCAAAGATGGTGTATTACAGGGCAATTGAGTTAACAATGTGCCCAGACACGCCTCAACTGTTGGTTTATCAGTTTGAGCTGTCTTGATTCAATCAAGAATTAAGACTGTATTAGTGGCTTAAAAGTGTTTTTTATATACAAAACACACCAAAAATACTGGTCTTGTGGTTATTAGCCATGTGACAGATACTCTTCAAGATATGACTATTTTTTACAAAATAAATAAAAATATATAAAAATATATATTTTTTAGAGAGAATGAGGCCTAAAAAGATAAACCAAGTGTTAATAAAATGATAAAAAAAGAGAAAAACTTACTTGTAATAAGTCCAAAAAGGTTTTTAAAACACGGCCAGGCCCCAAAATGTCAGGATGAGTCTATGTTGAAGTGGTAATAAGGCTATTTACAACTAAAACTATGACTGTGACACATAGAAAATAGTTTAAAGTACTTTTAGAAGGGTTAAAGATGGTTTGATTTAATAATAAGAGGGCTTTACTATAAGGAATATAGTGGTGGTGAGCGCTGTTGAAAGCCCTGGGTGCAGCTTTACCTGTTTGGTTACAATAATAAAGACTACAATACTTTTAAATTAAGAGTATACCTGATTATTACCCAAGAGTAAAACCTTTTTTGACAGTTTACTACGTAGGGTATTCAAGAGCAGGATGAGGAGACAATTCTGGCTGTGAAAAGCCTCCTTTTTATCCTGAAATGGGGTGGAAAGGGTGCTAGACCTTTCCACGTAGAGGAAGTGAGGATTTTTCAGTCTCTAGGACTGACTTGTGGTTTGCAAAAAGCCTGTATGCCCTGTATTGGGCTCAGATGTGGTTTTGAAACCACATCTCGCCGGTTTTCACCAATACAGGGTGAAAATTTTCATCTGGGGACCTCACAGCCTGATTCTGACGTGTATGACGCGCAGAATGCTGTACAGAAACTGTATGGGACCCCATTATTGACTTACTTATGATTTATTGAAGTATTAACATGCTTCTTCGTCTTTTTGACACCTCATAATCTGAGTACAACTGTATCCTGTCATAATACAGTTGTATTGGTCATATTGTGGGATAATAACCTTCAAATGGCCATAGCTCTGTCAGTTTTTGAGATATCATGCTCAACATTGGTTCATTGGATAGCCCTGTATGGGCTCTACACAATGATACCAAATTTGGTATGGCTATCATTAAATATGACAAAGTTTTCCCATGTACAAGGTTTTTGAACATAGGCGTGGTTTGGGCAAAAAGCTGTATTGAGCTTGTTTGCCTCATAACTTCTGTTATAGGTGAGATATGAAGAATTGGATGGCAACATCAGATAGCCCTGATTGTGCTCTTTCCAAAAAGACCCCACTTCAAGTATCCCACACTAAAACTGTAGAAGCTAGATGAGAGGTGAATGTTTTGTTCACCCTTATTTGGCCTGAATTTGACCATAACTCAAGTAATACTGGTGCTAGCTCAGTTTGGCTGGTACCATTGGATAGCCCTGGCTTAGAGCGTTATCTTGAGTACCCATTTGATGGGTTTAAGCCTCTTCTTCTAGATTTCAGATGAGAGGTGAAAATTAAGGTTTATGCTCAGCAATAACTTTGAGCAAGAATAACTTTGTTATTTCTTGTCCTATGGTGATGGGACTTATGTTTTCAGAAAGAGGTGAGTTTCCTCTTTCTTTTGATACCTTTTGAGCTGATTTGGCTCAGCTCCATGTTTTGGTGGTATCTTGGCTATATCATCGGTTTATGGTATTTTGGCTGTCATGCTTGTGCTCTGGTTTTGAGTCACAGGCTGACAGCTATTTTCTCCATTGTCACCCTTAGTGGGAATTTTGATCTACCGCTGGTTTATAGTATTTTTCTTTAATGCTTGTGCTCTGGGTTTGAGTCACAGAATGACATACCCTCCCTCTGAAAAAGGCTCATCATTGATGATCCTGTTCAGTACTCCTGGAGGCTCTTAATCTTCCCAATTGAGGGCTCCAATATGGTATTTCTTCTTCTTCTAACCATTCTCTTTGTCAGGTGTCTGTTTCTTGATCCTTACAAGGAATTGTCTATGATATTCTCCATTGATTCTGATCTTCCTGGATTTGATGATTTTATTCACTGGTCTAGGTGAGTCCTCAACTTCCACTAGGTCCTGTGGAATCTGAGTTTTTCTTCTGTAAGAGCGCTTGTACTCTCCATTCTGGTGGTAGGGCTTCACCAGGCTCACTGGGAAAACCAGGTGCTTCCTAGAAAATTCCTCAGTAAGTCTAACCTCCACTGCATTCTTCCCTATGGGCCTTGTGATAGTGAAGGTTCCTAAAAATTAGTCTCTCATTTTCTTAGAACCTTTGACGTTATTGAGGCTCAGATTAGATACTAGCACCTTGTCACCTTCCTAAAAGTTAGATTCTTCATTACTCTTCTCATATATTTTCTTGATGTACTCCTCAACCTTGGCTATGCATTTTTCTTCTGTATCACATTCCTTTTTCCACATTTTGTGGAAGTCTTTGTCTGTTGGTTGGATGATTAGAAGATTATTCTTCAGCTGATCAACTGGTAATTAGGGGTTCCACCCTTTCTCTATCAGAGATGGTGATTTCCCTGTTTTTGAGTGCTTTCTGGTATTGTAAGCTGGTTTTATATTTGGTGAAAGTGTGACTGTGAGCCTTAGAGGTATTTTCATAGACCCAAAAGACCACAAAAGATAAATTAAGATACAAATATAAATAAAATAAATTTATTTATATTATAAAAATAAAAATTGAAATATAAATACAAATTTGTATTTAAAAATCAAAATTTAATTAGAATTTAAAAATAAAATTACAATCAAATTGAAAATTATGAAATTATATTTTTACTTGTAAAAATTAAGTAAAATTGAATTTTTAATAAAAATTATGAAATGAAAATATTTTTGGTAAAAAGTTATATAAAATATATTATAGCTTTTTATCCAATAAATAAACATAAAGAAATTATCACACCATTGGATTCCTCATAGATAATAAAGTGGGGTCACCTCTGGATGAAATTTCTGTAACTCAACTCTAAATAAGCTTAAATTAAGTTTTTGTATTTTCAATAGAAAAATTGAAAATCCTCAAAACTTTAATTTAATTCACACCACATGTGGTTTTAACCATCAATTTTTGTGTTAAAACTGAGGTGTTGTGTTTAGTTTAGAAGCTATGAGGAATTGAAGTATTTTCAATTGAATTCAATTGAAATGTCAAAATGTGCGTGTGTATTACATAAGTGAAATTTGATTTACATATGAGGTATCAATTATTACTTTATTGTACTGTACAACTCAATTGAATCTCATATGTAAATTACAAGTATAATACATGATGGGGAATTAAAGGAAAAAATAAATTGGAAAGATTAAAATTGGGGGGGAAAAGGAACTCTAGCTCTAAGGGGGAGCCAGAGCCCCAAATTCCTTTCTGACTGGCATGGTATGTCAAAATCCACACAAAATTTCATTACTTTTGGCCTGGAATTGAGTCACAGGGTCTGTGACTCAATTGATGATGAGGTTTTGATACCAACCAGGGTGGTTTTAACTGCTGCCAAGAGGTTAAAACAATGTTAGTAAAAGCAGTTTTAACTGGTTTCTAAGCCTATTACACACATTCTGACGTGTTTTGAAGGCTCTAGACTAGGTATTGCTATAGTAATGGCTGATTTAAGGGTCTAAAATGGCTAAAAATGGCTTAAACCAGCCCTTTTTTGGTCTAAACCAGGGTTCAATGATGCCATAATTGGCTTTTCTGTTGTCAGACTGCTTTTCACGACTGACAAGAGTAAATTTTACTTTTGGAGTAAGAGAATTGATGGCTATAAAAGAATGTCTTCTTTGCCCCACTTTTCTCTTCATGTTATAATCTTTTCCTTTTATAACTAGTTTAAACACTGTTAAACCAATCAATAAAATATTCAAACCACCTTTTTTTAAGTCATTTTAAACTTTTTAACCATGTGAAAAAATCATTATAACCATTGTTTGTAACTTTTATAATCATTTTTACCCCTGAACCACCCCAAAAGTGAATTAAAGCATCTTTCATCCCTGTTAACTTTGTCACTTTGTTTCCAAATTCACTCTGGTCACTTTTGGGCGTGTTTTCTCTTTGATATTCTTTTTAAATACTTTGTTCTTTAATTAATTGCTTGCAGCTCTTTGCTCAATTAATTCCAATTGAAATTTCTCTTGAAGAAATTTCTTTTGTAGCCTTAAATATCTCTTGTAGAGTATTTTTGGATACATTTTTATTGTTGGTAAAACAATAAAGCTTTATAATATTTTTTTTTATACTAATAAAGCTATAAACAATAAAATTGGCGTTTTTTCTCTTAAAAATAATATTTTTTACTATTTTTAATAGTTTTTACCTTATACAAATTTTGCAGACAGGAAAAGTACTTGATTTTTAATCAAAGTTTCATATCCACACCTTACAGTGACCCAGTCATTGGTGTATCTTTCATGGTCCTTATACTTCATTCCATATGCACAAAACCTCCTCATTATTTCCTCCATTGTTTGGATAATCCTGTCAGCTAGGACATCTATTTGTGGATAATGCAAGCTTGGTCCAGAATTCTGGAGTGAATTTGGGGTCCCTATCACTTATTACTATCTTGGGAACTCCACAGGTTGCCATAATTTTATTCCAAAGTAGTAAGTCCATGTCCATAGCTGTATTCTCCTTATGACAGGGAATATGTGTATAATTACTAGGAATTCATTTTAGCTGTCTTTGCAACCTGGTACAAGTCCTGTTACCCAGTCCTTTTTTATTATCTCCCATGGGCCTTTGGGCTCTTCTATGTATTTGATTAGTTCATATTTATTCCCATGTTTTCTATTTTACCTTTTGCATCTCTCGTAAGTGCTGATTTACTCACCCAGCTCTTGTTCCTACTGAGGTGAGCAAGCTGTGCTTTCTACCCTTTCTTTGGTTCTGTCTTCACTCATGTGTATCATATATGGGCAATCATGACATTTTTGAAGAACCAGTGTGATATTATCTCTGTCAATCATTAGTAGAGAACTTGTGTGCTTCTCTCTGTGGTATAGGACACCACCTATAAGTAAAAGAAAAAGACAGGTGAATTGGCTTTTTCATTCTTTATACACCCATATGCATCCCTTATTTCTTTGTTTATCTCAAAAACTACATCTTTTGAACATGATTTGTAGAGACTACTATTTGTGTGTTTAAAGATTTTGATCTGGTTTCTGTAGTAGCTATAAAGTCTTCAAAAAGGATTTCATTTCCTTAATGATCTTTATTACTTGTTTCTGAAGTAATTCTGCTACTTTATTAAATAGATGAATTGGAAAAATCCATGAAAAAAGGTGGTATAAAGGGAAAAATAGCAAACAGGTGCGAGGTGTGAGCCTTGGGGTATATTTTACATACCCAAATAGGCCACAATTATCTTAAAAATAAATTTTTAATTATGCATAACTCATAAGTCATGCATATATCCAAAATTCATCATTTTTGATTTCAGAAAAGATGGATAACTTTTTATTGGCTACGTAAATCCATGGGTTTAAGGCCAGATTTGGATTCTACACAAAAATTCACCTAGGGTAGCTTCATAGAGTTAATAAGCTCAAATTAAGTCTTTGAGGTGGTAATATGGAAAATACTTCAATACCACATAAAAGATGTATGAAAATTCTTTTTCTTAATCTCACGCCAAAATAATGGGAATGTGAGAAATCCCATGTTACATATACACTAAGGATAGTGTTATGCATGTTTTTGGCACTTAATATCATGTTGCTTTTACATGGAATTTTGGTACACCCATAGTGGATATCTCAATTTAAGCTTAATTTTCTCTTTTGACATGAAAAATAGGCAAGGGGGACAAAACACATCAAAGAGAGCCAGGGTACCCAACTTCTGAGGCCTCAGAGGCGTGGACAGCTCCAAAGCTTGGATCCATGGCTGATCTTGGCCCAATTAGTAAGCTAAAACACTTTGGGAACTTGTTTACCATGTTACAACTACAGTAAATCTTAAGAAAATAGCAAATAACCTGCTATTTTGATGTGCCAAGGAGGTAAAGAGCTACTTAGACTCCTGTAACCATGTCAATTATTAATGACTTTCCATTGATAAACCCCAAAAGAGTAGTTAAAACCATTTTTGGAATTGTATCCATTGATTTACCTCATAGCAACCAGCTAAACACTGATATATGCAATTCTACATAGAAATGAGGTAAAAGCATCAAAAATTGATTGAGGATACAATTATTAATGAATCTCTCTAAAACTTTCAGGACCAATGAAGAGCTGCTTTATCTATGGTAAAACCAAAAATAGCTATAGTCTTACTAGTAAAATTAAAAGTTTTACCTACAGTCCATTTTTGACTATTCTACATGAAGCACTGAATCTTCAAAAATTCACAGTAATTACAACCTGTGATGAAATATCCAATAACATTGATAACTTTGAGAAATCAATTATTATTTTGGAATAAAAGAATATTTACAGATGTTACTCCTTTTATTCACAACAAGATTGGGGTTGGTAGTCACGTAAAAAGCATTAATTAAGCAATTATGATAATCTTACGTGACAACAGATGATGCAATCAATAATCCAAAAGTGTTTATTGTTTCCTCACTCACTGATTTTTCAGTCTGCTTAATGACAGACCTCTGTGAGCTGTTGTTGACTTAAAAGAGGCCTCCTCTTGCTGTTTTTTCCACATCAAATCATCTTATTATCCATTTATATCATTGTTACCAACAGTTAAGTATTAGTTAAACTATTCTTAAGTGTTTTAATTCTTTCAGAATTAATCAGAAAGATGTTAAATCATAGAATCCAACTATATATTGTTGTAATACTGCTATAAATCATTTTTGATCCCTTAAATCCACAATTCTACATCAAATTTCTCTACTTGTATCTTTCAATAAGCTCTTTGGAGTATAAGTGAGTCATTTATCTTTAATTCTTAAAGTTTTTCTCTAAAATTAGTTTTCTTCAAGAATTATCTTTATAATTATTCTTGAAAAAGATAATTATATATTAAAATAATTTTATTAATTTAATAAAGAAGTTTTTATTATTAAATTCTTCTTGTAATTGATTCTTGTAGACAATTACTGCTCACTGTTAAAATAACTAGTAGTTTTTAACAAGTGAAAGAAATGATTCTTTAATTATTTAATTGTGGTTATAGTAATATTTTCTTATTATATTTCATAAGAACAGACATAGTACTGTTGAGTAATAGTAATATTATCATCAGTTTCATAGTCAAATCTTACACCAGGTGTCACAACCATGAACATTGACCCTCTTGGATAATTTTATGGAATATCTCTTTCATGCAAAATATATGGAAATCTTGCCATATCCATCAATTTTGGCCAAATTAACTTTGTTGGCCTTTTGTGGTCATTTCATCATCTGGGTCCAACTTGGCTCCTTTGTCATAATCAGCCCATTTTTGGCCAATTTCTGCCCCTGGCCACTTTTGAGCATTTCCCAGAGAAAAGTGGAAATACAGCCCAAAAGGCCATATTATTATCTTTTAGCTTTTAATAAATTTCTTCCCAATTTGTACCTTTTGCTTCATTTTTCTATTATATGCCATTTTCCCATGAAATATGGGAAATATTCCCAAATGGCTATATTTTGCCATTTGGAGCTGAATTTCTAGTTTTTCATATTTTGTGAACTTTTTTCAACTACAGTTTTAAAGCTTTTGTAGGCTAATTTTGGCCAAGACTGTCCAAAATACCCAGAAAGCCTTTGAAGCCATCAAATGCACCCTTTTTCAATGTTTTTCAAGGCCATCCTCCAGAAGACATTGTGCCACCTTTTCCATTCCATACCCAGAAGTGCCATAAGTGGTGTTATACACCAATACAAATTTTTTTTTACAATAAATCCAATTGTGACCAAAAAAAGCCCATGCTTCAAATTTGAAAGTAATTTTCCAACCCTTATGGCATAATATTTTCAGGAGGATTAATCAAGGCTCAAGCTCATAGTGTTTTTTTGATACCAATCATCTCCCTCATAAGGTGTTGTTCATTTTCAAGTTTCAGTATTCCCCCAAGGGGATACTTTCCAGCTTCATTTTAAGGGATATCAAAGAGGCAGTTTCAAATCATTCTTCAGTTATTAATTCTTGATTTATTCACCTTTGTAACCACTCCCTTTCCATAGAGGCCTGTATTTAAACCATAGATCCTTGGAATATTATTCAACCCAGTTCCTTTTCCAATTGTTCCAGGTGTTCATTTCTTCAAGAAACAAGTACATACCATTTTTCAGCCTCAAGGATTCAAGCTCTCAGCTTGCCATATATACCAGCCTCTTTATGGACCCCAGGGGTTTTTTTCCTCAGTTAATTGATCTGCTAGGATTCATTCTTATCTTTTCCTTTCTTTCATCTTGATATTAAATACTGATTTTATTAAGTCAGTAATTCTCACATCTTTTCTTTTCTTTCCTTTCAGTAGATATTTGATGGTCATATTCTTTACTAATTCTATTTTTCTTTCCGGAAGGTTAAAACAGTAATTAAGGACTTGTCTGGTTTTCTCTTTGACCACTGACTTTATTTCTTATTTTGAATCCCATCTTGTACTTGCATGATTATTGTTAAAGAAATATATTTATTGTTATTTATTTAATGATTTGGAGTCTTCCAAGTAACTTCCCTTAATACTGAGTGTCAGGAGACTCTTTTTATCCCCAAGAGCCCCTATGACAGCAGCATACCCAACCTTTGGAATTTTTTAAAGCCCAAATAAGGTTTTCCTCCTGTATTTAGGGTTTCTAAGCCTTATTTGAGCTTTGAGATTAGACTTTGATTGAATATTACACTTCATAAGGGCTTATCCTCCCTTTGGAAAGGATTTACCAGCTTTCAAAGGATAAATCGTTATATTCAGGCTTGTAATAAAGGTTTTATGAAAATTAAATTTAACCACATGAAAGCCTTATCATAAGTTAATATTTAGTGTATATTTCTGCTTTTATGTGTAAAGAAAATTACTTCAGAAATTCATAGAGAATACATTTATCAATGAATTTACTTGTAATTTTCACATAGTTTAAAGCTTAACATTATCTGTGTATAATTCCAAATTTAAGTATATTCTTCAAATAAAGCTCTTTGGTATTTAGCCTTACAGTACCTCTTTTAATTATTCTTGAGAGAATGAAGATTTTTTCAAAAATTAATTAAAAATTTCAATTAAAAGTTTTTTCTTGAAAGTTTATCTTGAAGATATACATATAATGAAATTTAAAATAAAGGAATTATTCTAACATTAAAAATTAAAAATAATAAGCATAAATGAAGCTTAAATCTACTTGGAGTTGAAAATAACACCTGTCACCAGGGCGAATCTTGCGTCAATTGTCGGCGATTGACTTCATGTCGCACCGCGGTCAGTATAAAATCTTGCTTCAGTCTTGTTAGTGTCACTTTATAGTCACTGGATTTAGTGGGTCATGTCACGTCAGTGTCAAGACAATGTCAATCGTCACATGTGTCACATGAGAATGTCACTCAAAGCCCAAACCCGTTTCAACACTATTTGCAACGTTCGGGTAATTTCACCTAATAGCTTCCGCCTCCCCGACTCTTAGCATGCTTAGGCGCCCGCACCACCCTCCAGATGAGACTCTGACACTGCCTGCCCCCGATCTCCGTCCTCACCACTCCTTACGCTTTCACACCCCCACCCTTACCATCCTTACGCTTGTGTAGTGCCCTCCCGACACTGCTTACGATCCTTACGCTCGCCTAGTAAGTACCCTCCCGACATGCCATTGACACTGCTTACAATCCTTACGCTCGCCTAGTAAGTACCCTCCCGACATGCCATTGACACTGCTTACAATCCTTACGCTCGCCTAGTAAGTACCCTCCCGACATGCCTCCGATGCCACTTACCATCCTCACGTTTCCGTATTACATCCACAGTGTATGGTGGCTTGTTGGCGTACACAATGGAAGCCATCACCAAAATATGCTGAGTGGCCTTCTCTGCCAACAGGACCTCAGGGGAAATTGGTCAGTATATTCACAATGTTGTGGTTAGGGTTTAAATCATGAGACTCACAAATTAAAACCTAATAAGTGGACTATTTAAGACAATAATTGTGTCTCCTGTTTCCCCAAGAAAACCATTTTATTTCATATCATTCAAATGGAACACTTTGCTTAGTCCTTACCTCATGAGTGTTGAATAGTTCAAAAGTTGACTTTAGTAGGTTTCTCACTAGTCAACTTTATTCAATGTCTCACAGGGAAGTGATTTAATTTGCATGATATGAAATAATTTTCAAAACATCGCCTCCTTCAATTTCCCGAAAAATCGCATTTTGCAAATGTGATTATTTTACTTCCACCTATTTTCTTCAATTTGGATCTTTTTATTCAAAATTTTCAAACAAGTTATCAATCAACTAGTCACCATCTATTTTCTTACTAAACTACCTCCGCGATGGCCCAAACCCCAGGAAATTCAACGGAATTTAATGAACGACCAACTTCAGCCCCAGAGAGTGGAAGTGAAATATCTGATATGGCCAGTAGTCGTGAATTAGGCATTGAAGCAGAGAGCCAGTCACATGAAGATAATCAAGATCCACCAGTTCTTCCAGAATGTGAGTATACATCCATCTTGAGTATTTCTAATCTCTCAAAACCTGATATTGTGTCATAGCCTTTATTTCAGGTCAGCCTCCAAGCTCTCAGAAACCGAATTTTAAAAGTTATGAGGAGGAAAAGACTGTTGAACCTTGTGCACCGACAGAAGATGATGGGCAAGATGATGTAATCTTCAGTGGGGAGGTGGAAATTATATCCAAGGAACAATTTGTCTCCAACATTGCTCAAACAATCCCAAGGCTCGAAAAAATTCAAAATGATAGTAAAATTCCTGATTATGTGCGTCAAAAGATTGCTGAAGCCATGAGCCTCCTCAAAATGGATTTGAACCGTAAGTCCATTACTAATTCAAAACAAAATTGATAAAAATACCTGCTTACAATATATGGGCAGGTGTGGAGGTGGGAGAATCTCTACCTGAAGGATCTCGAGTCGTAATTGGATTTCCAGGCAAAGGATTAGGAAAAAGACCAAATATACATGCGACCAAAAAAACCAACAAAAAACGCCGTACCTTTGAAGCCGCAAAGGATTCCCGGGATCAAGGTGATGAAATGATCAATGTTGAAGTGGACCATATTGATAATGAACCTCCGCATACTGAACCCCCCCCATACTCAATGAAACAATCCATGATGAAGCTCCACATACTGAAAGCCCCCCGATACCCAATGAAACAATGCATGATGCAACCCCTCCCGCCTCTCCTCGGAATATTCAAGCCTTTCAAGAAAGGGAAACAATTAAACATGATACAATGGGACGAGATATGACTGATATAATTCCCGACGCTGAGCCCGAAGTGTCATCCGCTGCGAATTTTCAAGGAATATTTTTATCCCACATGGAAGAGTTTGCAGGCATTTTGAATTATCATTCCAATATTTCTCAACAATCATGGAAAAGGGGGCTTGATAATATCAATAGGATTTACACAAATAGATGGGACAATTTACCAACAAAGGATGCTCATACATTCCTGCCCGTTGGTATTAAGGTGATCAGTAACTGAGAGCTTAAAATGTCGGCTTGGCTTGAGGACCTTGAGATGGCAGGTGAGTTTTTTTTTATTTTTGTGCATGATACTTGATTATTGGCTGTTGACTGGTGATATAAATTGCAATATACAGGGTTAGGTTTTTTTAAGCCAACAGAAACAGAAGCATTTTTTGATCACAACATTTGGAATCTCAAATTTATGAAGGAATCAGCTAAACCTCCAGATAATCTCCTAAAATCTGAACACTCCTTCTTCAAAATGGTTCAGAGCCTTCTTTACCCGGCGAATCCAGTTAAACATTTTTGGGCAAATGTTATGTTTGAATCCATTAGTTTAGTCTCATACGATGTGATTGCACCCAAACCATATGTTGCACCAACATCAAATTCGACCGATCCTCTTGGACTCGAACGCGGAGCAGTTGAATACCTTGCCTCCTGCTTGAGTAAATCGAAGCAACGTGCAACCCAACTCAGCATTGAAGGTGGCGGCGCTGACAATGAGATATCCACAAAGCCGCACAAGAACCTGGAGGATCTAATGGATACAGTTATCCATTTGATGATTGCATACAACATGGTACGTGCACATACAAAGGTCGAAGTTAATGGCATCAAAGGCAAACTCACGAACTCAAAAAAAAATGAGGCCATCAAAGATCTTTTGACGTGTCACAAGAATCTCGGAATAAATCAAATTTGCTATGGTATATTAGTGGCATTCTGTGCGGCGGGGGTTTGTGGTTTGATGGTATGCTCAGATGACTGGAGAACAAGCTCAGTTAAAGGGGCTTTATCACTAATTGACATTTCCGCAAAACTTTCAGAGGGTAAAAATCTAGTGGAGCCAGTGTGGCTACGTACTAATAAGTATATATGTAATTTACTGAATAAAAGTTTCTTCTCATCAGAGTCTTTTAACCCCACTGTACCTCTTAGATTTGAATTTGCACGATGCTTGGTATTAGACTTTGGTGATGCCTGGGTGGCAAAGTGTGGTCTTGGTTCGAGTGATGAGGTCACATTGACTGTACCCAGGTCAGCTAAACTTACAACCAGGATTGACCCGTTTTAGATTAGTGTTGTACTAGATAGATTGTAATTGAATTTTGAAAAGTGATTTAAGAATTTAATAATCATGACTTCCTATCCTACTACTGCCCGGATGCCACAGTCTGAATACCAATAGTAATTGTATGGCGGCATGCCTCCGTACGTCTTTGAAAAGACTCCGACAAGACGCAAGCTGAGTCAGGCAGCTGTGCGTGTGCGGAGCACATGCGGGGGCATTGCGGGAGGTCGCGTTTATCACTTCCCGCCAGCCCATAATAGGCAAAATGTTACTGTGTCTTTCAAGAGGACTGGGATAACTAGGGATCCACAGCAGGATGCATATTGCATTTGCGTGTGCTTGCAATATTCCAAATGGTTGGATTGGAAAGTGATTGCATGGGAACATCAATATGTCAAATTGAATAATGCACTATCCACTGCAATTTTTAGGTTCAGGTATTTGAGATCGCGAATTCGCGAAGGTCAGGCGTGATCTTTCTTTTTAGCCGCAATTAAAAAAGATTCATCATCCGCAATTCAATTTAGGTGCTATTAATAAATCAGTAATCATTTGGTTTCATTTCATTTTCTGCTGCAAGCATGCCATTCACGAAAAAAGGAAAAGAGCGTAAAAGGGAACTCGCAAGAAAGCGTCGGGTTGAGGAAGGAAAGTGTGAGTTGCTTGCTTAATCTCAGTGTATATATATAGATATATATATGCTTCCACATTTATGTGGCACCCTCATTGAGCCCCACAGAAGAACATTGGTTTTAGTCGGTTCAGATTGTGCCAATGTCATGTGGGCTCCAACAGGGAAGTCAAAGGATGTGTGCCGAAGAAAGCTCCTTGGGCATTGGGCACCATTCTGGACTCAAAACTCCTTAGCTTCAAATGGCAGGAAGCAGTATCTGATATCTTGTCTGCTTCAACACAAAGTGATCCCTCAACCACTCGGGAATAGTCGGACATCCCAAAAGATAAATGAGGGCAAAACCACCCGAAAGCAGAGGTTTTTTTCCTCCTCTCGACCAACAGCACAAATATCAATGCCAGTATCAGCAAATATGATCCCAAGTGAAATTTGGAGCCTTGTGGATGTCAATCAGATCAAACGCATTCACTTTGGCCATGTGGCAATTTTCTCTTCAACCGGATTACTCATTGCCCTTGTCGAATTCAGACCATTCACAACAATGAGTGAAGTCGAGGTCAATCAATGGGATGAATTATCACAATTCTTATTTTGCGAAAAGAGGTTCACTGACCCTATTGCAACAAATGGAGCATTACTGGAGGGATTTATGTTCGCGATTGGGTGGCGCAAATGCACCACGTAGAATGAACAATTTGGTCTGTATGGAAGTGCTGGCAAAATTGAAAATGCAAAAGATGAATGGCGGGACCGAGGTGCCAATCTTAGCTCGGTGGGTTGCATTCTAGGTCAATCCTTACGATATGTTGGGGATAATTTATTTCAGAAGATTCAAAATTGCTACAGCTCATTGGGGGTTCCGTCTTTTGATCAAGTCAAGTATGAAGGCAATAATCCCCCAAATCAGGGTGCATGTGAGTTTGCTTCAGCACTCACTTTCACCATGAATGGATTCAAAAACTCACCTCATCTTGATAAGGATGCATCGCTGTATGCTTTGGGATGGTGGTTTCAAGCTGATAAGGAGACCGGCCAAATTCAAAGAGATGCATCAAAGCGGTGTACAGGGGGGAAATTGATTTTCCCAAATGAGCATTTTTGGATTGATCTATCCGATTGTCATGGGCTCATTCAGGTAGTGTGGGCCAGCAGTACATTTCTTCATTATACTGATCCAGCACAGGACAACGAAAGCACGGCACTAGTGGGTATGTCCGCACAATGCTCAAGGAGGTTGGCAAAAACAATGTGCCGAAAAAGCCACGGCTATTATGAGATTGGCGAGGTAGCGGCCTATCAAATCAGGGATGGTAATACAATCTCAGCCCAATTCAAAGAGTGAGGCAGTCGGAATAGCAGCGTGATTGGTAGATAATGGTGGGGTAAGGCAGAGGACAATATACACCAGGATTGGATGATTTCGGGTGCGGGAGATGGGGTGTCTCACATGAAAAAGGGGTGAAGTGGATTATGTACGGAGGCATGCCATCGTACATATGCCAGGTTTGTTGCTCTTGTCCAGGATCCCAACGCTTCACACGTGAATCCTTATGCTTGTGCAGGTTCCGACAATGCTAAAAGTTCCTTACGCCTATGCGGGCTGCCGACACTTCACACACCAATCCTTACGCCTGTGCAGGTTCCCGACAGCTCACACGCCAATCCTTACGCCTGCGCAGGCTCCCGACAGCTCACACGCAAATCCTTAGGCTTGTGAAGGTTGCCAACAATGCTGACAATTTCTTACGCCTGTGCAGGCTCCCAACAATTCACACGCCAATCCTTTCGCCTGTGCAGGCTCCCGACAGCTCACACGCCAATCCTTACGCTTGTGAAGGTTCCCAACAATTTAAACAATTCAATACATGACTAAGATTAATAGCGTGTGACCATAGGAACGGCAATTTCTCATGAATCTGGAGTGGATTGCTCACATGCCGGAACCTCCCGCTTTTTTACAGTTAAGATTTGATATGGCTCTAAACAATGGAGGAAGAAAATATAGGAGGCAGGAATGGTGACTATTGGCGCATTTTTGGCAAAAGATTTTCTCAAATACAAATACTAACTCAAACTTTTGGTGGGGCACTTACAAAAATTATTCTCACACAATAGTAAATATGAATCATTGAGGAATTATAATAAATTCACGTGAACAAAGAACGTAAGAGAAATTGAAAATATCTTTCATTGAATACAAAAAATTTATCTAAAGGAGTGTATTACAAAAGGTAAAAAGAGGAAAGAATACGATTTTTTTGTGGATTTTATTTTTCTAAGAATTTTGAGACTATCCCGGTGATGTCCTCCATTGGATAAGCCTCCATCGCCTCGCCAAGGAGGGAGTTTAGTTCCTCCCGGAATTCCCGGTGCAGCTCATTTCAATGAGTTGCATCCACAAAAGGAATCATGTGGAGCAACCGACGATGCTCCAACAAGATTCGGTTGATCGATTTGTGGACGATGGCTCAAGGAATCATTAGTATCGGGCGCAGGTCGGTGAATTCCTGGCGAGCGTCATCGTAGGAATGAGAGGAGCTTGGCACCGGGGGGGAGGAGGCGGTTGGGTTCTTGGCGGCAATGGGAGGGATATCCAGGGAAGGAACCGGGGTAGGAGTGGAGGGAGGGGGAACAGGAGGGGAAGGTGGCGGAGTCGGTGAAGAAGAAGGGGGAGGGGGGGATCCGACTGGCGTATCATCAATGATGATAATCGAGCGGGGAGTGGCGGGACGAGCTGGAGATGGTTGAAGGAGGGGTGAGGAAAAGTGGAGTAGAGTTAAAAAAGTGAAATAGGGACTTACCAAAAGGTTCCTCCGTTGATTGCGTAGGAGCCACCTCAGGTTGAGGCTCACGAGTCGCAGTGTCCTCAGGTGGTTTGGAGGATGGACTCGCGCCAGGAATAGGTGGCTCATCGTGCTGGGAGGCTTCTACAAAAGGAGGAAGAGTCAGTTAACTTGATGCGAAAGTGAAAATGAGAAAAGAGAAAGTTGGCTGCTTACCGCCGAATAAGTCCTCAGACCATCGAGTGCCACTCGGGCCTGGAGTGGGTTGCCACGGGGTTTGCTCGCGAGGCAAACTAGGAACGGGAGAGTCTTGTCGGGGGGGATCCGGGGGGTTTTGTTCTATGAGTAATGGAAAAAAGTGAGTATTATTGTGTGAAGATAAATGAGATAAGGAGGAGAAAGAAAACTTACTTTGGCGTTTGAATCCCATCGGTGACAAGACATGGTGACAATTGGCCCAAGCTCGAATGTCCTCTTGCCATCGCCATCCTTCATCGGCCGGATAATCACTTCGCTCCAGTCAAGGAGTGAAGTGACCATTGGATGGTGGCCTAGGAGGGGGAGGGGACAGGGCTAATCGTCCGGAATCGTTCCCGTCGGCCTGTTTGGGGGCCCGGCGTCCATTCACGCTTGGAAATGGTTTCATCATCGTCGACCACAAAGGAGTCATCGCGAGGTCGTCTTGGGCGAGAACTCCTCTGGCCGCATGGTTGGAAGGGTCGGACAACAAACGAGCATTTCTTGTGTTCTTGTCGGCAAGCATCACAAGCGTCGGTCGTTGTCGAAGAGCGGATGCAGGGGATACCCCGCTTGGTGCATAATGTGCACGACATCTAAAAACAAAAATTGGGGTTAGTAACTAAATAGAAAGTAAGCAATCAAGAAAGAAAAGGATGACGTACGATGAATTATATAAATTTAAAACGGAAACAAATTAAAAACGCTCTAGTCGGAAGTTTTTAAAAGTCTGGAAGGAAGTCGTGAAGAAAGAAAAATATTAATATCGGATAATAACGTGGACAAAACTTTATTTGAATGGAACGCACGAAGTAGATAGACGGGGGGTTCTGGAAGTATAAGCGGGAAAAAAACAAAGCAGAAGGATAGGATAGTGGTTAGTGGCGTGCAAAAGAAAAGAGTGGAAAAGCAGGAAGACCTAGGGTAATACGCACAAAAAGGAGAACAGCGGGTGAGGTGGAGTGAAGTGGAGCGTGTGAGAAAGAAAGTGAAAGGCTTGTTGTGTGAAGATGGTCTTTTATACCATGGTGAAGCTGAGACAATCTCAGCAGTTGCAGCACCCGAACAAAGGCTCAGCTTCAACGCGTGTGGGCAAAATTGAAGCTCAGTCGCAGCGAATGGTGCAACTGAGCTTCAATTTTGGCGTGAGGCAGAAGAACAATGGGGTTGTGGCTGAGTATTGCTATTGATTGAATTGTCAAACTCAGTCAAATCCCCTTTGTTTCCTTACATAGCCACCCGATCACCCAGGAGGGTGGTCGTGAGGCCCTCGTTGAATCTGCATGGTGGGTGCAATGCACATGTGCCCCATGCAGAAATGCACGTGGTGCATTTGGTCACAGGTGACCGCGGCGAGCATACCAGCCTTATGGCTGGGTGATAGTGTTTGAACAAAGGGTCGGGCGGCTGTATGACAAGTGAATACAGCGTAATCTTGGCTCGACCCATTGCTCAGGTTTGCTTTTGGGTCATAATTGAAATGCTCAGTGGCTGAACATTTTAATTGCACAGTTGTTGAACTATTGATATAACAATATCAAATGCACAATGCTGAGCAATTGCTAGGTCATTTTTGTAAGCACACAATCTGAGCATTTGGCACAGCATCGGATGACATTTCAGCCAGGTGCAGCATTTCACACGCTTTGGTGAAGTGCTCCAAACTGAGCCTTACAATGAACTATTGCAAAAATGGTCCGGACCATGGCTTGACTGAGCACTTCCACACGGTCCTTTTGACCATGACATGCTCAGCTTGCGTGTGCAAATTGGGTGAAACACAATGCTGAGCATGTGGCACATGAGATACGTATATGAAAACGATTGCATTGGCTATATGCATGCAGGCTGAAGTAGTATTACACCTTCCTAATCTGTACAGCCGACACTGTAGTACGCAGCAGGGCTGGATATGCGGTCCCAAATCGGTCTGAAGTACGACTTCATTAAAAAAACATTTGGTCGTACTGGAACTTGCGAGATATGTAATCACTATGTCCTCATTAAGTACCATACCTGATAAGGTCATTGTCAGTTCCAGTCTAACCGGGATTTAATTCAATAAAAATTGTATTCCGTTATTCAAAATATTTTGTTATCATCTCTTTTTCTCACGGCTCAAAACAAAATCTTATCAATTTTAAATTGTGTTTGTTATAATTTCAAATGAACATCATTTATTGTAGTTTGCAAAGGACATGTATTAAGCAAAAATGAATTGTAAGTGGGATTAAGGAAGCTATCAGTCATTGTAGCTATAATTGATGAATTAAATAGTCGCTTAATTGGAATGAGTTTTTGGAAAGATCGTATATTTGTGCTCATTATAAACAAATGAGAATTAAAGAAAATGATTAAAAAATTATAAATAAAAATGATAAAACATTTGAGATACGTGAGATGTTGCGCAAAATAATTAGTTGGGATTTATTCAGTGCGTAGTTGCTATTTGATTGGTCAGTTTCAGTTCCGCGCGGAAACAAAAGCGCGTTGGAACTGTTAAGTCTGGTAGAATTAACAACCTAAATCAGTTTAGCCGAACTGCATGGAATAACCGACATGACAGCCTTGGTACGCAGTACACCTTTGTAAATGTATGCTGCAGGGCAGAGCAAAAGCTGTTCAGCAATGTAACATGCAATCACGTCAAGCCATCAAGTCATATATCTCAACTGCATCCCTTTGATGCACCTTGTTGGACAGCTCTACCTAACTCCGGCACAGATGCGCGTGTAATCCAAGTTAATGTAAGTGGGTGATATCGGGGCAAACTTTGACTGCCCGCGCGTGCTCATTGGCGGGCAGCCACACACTTTCTCATATGCACCACCCAACGGGTCATACGCAGGCAACTTTCACATGCCTGGAAGACATTTTACTGCCAGTCTTCCGACCGGCTATTTTCTTGGTTGGGTGGTCAGCTGCACTGCAGACGCTCACCCGCTTGCGCATGGAAACCTGAGGTCAATCAGTATGGATTTTCTTCAGCCTCATCCGCATTAGAATAATCCCGGCCTATGATTGTGTCGGGATCTCCCACTCCGGGTCATTTTCTGCACATTCTCAAGCGCCCCACGCAATCAAACTCATGTTCGGTGGCACGCCACCGAACATATCTTACCCGCCCACACACACACATCTCTACAGTGAGTTTGCCCTTTGAAACCGCCAACATTGCCCAGTAGGTCCCTGTGCGAAAATTAACCTGGGGATGATATGCTCATTGTTCGCTGTCACACCAGCGAACATGGGCGCATGCCTCTAATATGCCCCTCCACAATAAGTTGCTACAACCCACCCAATTTCAGATATGCTAATGTCAACCTTGTTCCACCAAAGGTTTCGTAAATTGCTGCAGATCCAGCAAAATATTGGTGCACCCACATTTTGGCCACCTTGCCTTGATATATGCCCCAAATTGGATATGAAAATTATCAGCCCAAGACGCCCACCCCCATCAAGACCATGCACGTAACCACAGGCCATCCCCCTTTTGGCCTGTTGCTGCCTCTCATATAAGTTCCCCACCTGCGCCTATTTGTCTTCATTCCGTTTAGCTAACCCCTCCCAATCATATAATTTCCAACTGTCCCCAAATAATTTAAAATAGCCATCATGTCAACCCCTTCACAACCACTTTGCATTGGGATGATTAATATTCGTATTCAAATAAATAGTGATATAACCTTAAAGCCTGAGAATTCCCACTTAGGTTCTTGGATTATCCTATGGCACAATCAACACAACATATTCGTATATCTCCCCAATCACCAGCATGCTATTGGCTCTCTCCCGGGAACCCTTTCCCAAACGTTGATACCATTCCTTGGGGCACCAAAACCGTTCATGCACTGTGGTCCTGGTGGGGCATGGATTGAAAATTGCCAAACCAATCCTACTCAAATATTATTTGTTGAGGGAGTATTTATGACTGATGCAAATGATCCCTCCTCATCTCAGAAACCCAATCTAGCATTGATGTTCTTCACATGGTTAAACATTCTATTCATAATGGAAAGCTTTCGAACACAAGATTTCAAGCTTAAAATGCCCAAAGAATATGACTGTACTACTCATTGTCAATGTCAACTCTTTACTCCGACATTTCCCGCTTCAAACTCGACGCCTGCTTCATATCCTGCTGTTTCATCATTGATTTCCAAGCAAAAACTGATACAATTACCCAGTGGATCAGACCTCCCCATGCCATTATTCAAACCCCCCTCCTCCCTCATCAAAAGACCGGACTAGCTTTTCTCTGGGATCGAGAAGTCCCCAATGGCCAATCAGCCCGTAACCTTTGGGCCACCTCACCCCCAGGATCCACTTTTAATGCCAGGCACATCATTACAAACAAGGTCGTTAGCTCATTTGAATCCCTTTCGACCAATACCCCTCTTGGAGGACTGCTTGCGGATGATATGGGATTAGGTAAAACCATTCAGGCCATTGCTCTAATTGGTACCTCCAACGAGCGGATGATTGCAAACCCCCATCGCTCCATGCCCACCATGATCATCTGCCCCCCTCGCTTAATTACCAACTGGCAATCAGAAATATCCAAGCATGCTCAGGCTGGAGCACTGCATGCCAAAATCTACCATGGTCCCACTCGTCACTCATTATCCCAAGCCGACATCTCAAAATATGATATCATCATCACTTCTTACAATACTATCACCCAAGAATTTAAGCAAACCAATCCCTCTACATCATTCATTTTTCAAATCAATTGGCATCGTATAATCTTGGATGAAGCACAGTGAGTGGCTGAGCTTAAATGATTCAAATTACCTTTTATATCCAATAACCCTTGCCCCCTCTTATAGCTATATTTGCTCTCAATACACTGCCACTCACCGTGCCATTAATAGCCTCCTTTCATCCCGTTGAATATGCTTAACGGGCACACCTATTCACAACACCATTTATGACCTTTTGGGCATAATATCATTCATCACTCAACCACAGAGCGCCAATCAAGATAACTGGTCACCATTCATCCTGAGTAGTCTTTCAAAAGGTTGCAATGATATTTTGCATTTGGCATTGCGGCATTAAAGTTTGCGCCGCACCAAAACCACACATCTCAAATCCCTCCCCACTATTAGCCATCATTATGAGCTGCTCCCACTCAACCCAACCATGCAGCAAGAATATTCCATATTCTATGAAGAATTCCTATCATCCAAAAGCAAAGGACTAGGAGAATTTTTCAGAAATATTAATAAGCTGCAAATATGTTGTAACCATCACATCATGCTTAACACAATTGCGGAGGCGGATTTGCAAGACCTTGAGGGCAGGAGCACTCAGGATAACTCGCCAACAATCACACGAACTCTTGTGGATGTGGAAACATGCATGATGAGTAGTAAAATTGCACACCTCCTACAAAGCTTAATGAAGAACAAACAAACAAGGTGTGGTCCAACCAAATCAGTGGTTTATACCCAATGGACCCAATTTCTAGATTTGTGCGTTAATTCTAATATGCATCCATTACCAATTGACTCCATCTGACTTTTTTATATTGTAGAATTGGTATTGCTCTTGCCCATCACTCTATCCTTTCAGCACGAATTGATGGAACAATTACACCACGAGCGCAGGACAAGGCGCTTGAGAATTTCTTCAATAATCCTGAATGTGAAGTACTCATTGCATCCATTGCCGCGGCTGGAACTGGCCTCAATATAACTTGTGCTAATGTAGTCTATTTAATGGTGAGTTTCCCCCCAAAATTCTCCCCTGATTTTCGGACCCTGACATCCACATTTCCAGGAGCCCAATTGGAACCCAGCCATTGAGGCTCAGGCTGTTGATCGTCTACATCGTATTGGCCAACAACGACCTGTACAGGTCATCCACTATATCACTCCTCATTCAGTTGAGGTCAACATGCAGAAGGTACCTTTAAAGCTCATCTTTCACTTGATTGTATTACTATTCTAAAATCCTTCCTTATGGGAATGCCATATTCCAATCACCAATAGGTTCAAGAAAAGAAAAAATCATTAACTGCGTGAGCCTTACTGATATTATATAATTTGTGATTGACAAAGTTGATAACCCCTGTTGACTCTGGCACAGGTCCACAATTATGAACACCATGAGCTGGATCGAACTTCTTCAATATTTCCTCAATGAAAATGAGCAATAGAGTATTATTGCTAAGGGAGATGGTGATACATTTCAATTCATATTGTCTATATTCTAACATATTTAGCAAGTTGTTGCATCCTTAAGAGATAATAATCAGATTTTATTACACCTGCACAAATAATTCACAAAATGTTAATTTGTAACGGTGCTATACATTTATATTACTAAGTTATTGCAGAGCATCACCATTCGGCCTAATAACTGGCATGTCAAGTATTTTGAGGGCGCTAGTCTGCATCTTACTACAGCCTTTGAGCCAATCTTGATCAAATACCTGAAATGATAAGCCTTCCGGAATATCACCATCATCTGGCAATCTATCAATAGTTTTTTTACCCTTTTTTTAATGTGATTACAAAACTCTATGTCTTGATCCATTTTTAATACCAATTCATTAAATAACTGGGAGCGCCAGCGTAATCCCACTTTGCGGTAAACTTGACGGCCATTTTCCAGTACCTCCTCAGTATCTGAACATACTCGAGGGTCATTGAATTGTGATGCTAGAATGGGAAATTTAGCCGTATCACACCATTCACAACGGCGCTCACAGGTCTGCACATAATCAACTAGATCATCATCAGTCTTTGCTCACAATGAAGAAGAGATACATTAACCAACCCTTTGACGAATCTTTGCGAGCTTTTGATTCTCCTTCTTTTTAACCAAATACTCGGCATCCTTTTGAATAGACTTCCATTCTCTTTTCAAATAAGTGAAATATCGCTCCATTAAAGCCGCCACGACCCCATAGTTATTATGATCCTTGTTCCATCAGTAATGATGATACTTGGTGCTGACCAGTGCAAGACGGAATGTACGGTAAAACACCATAGACATCAGCTCATTGAACGGATGTTGCCATGAGCTCTCCCAGTCCCAAGTGAATTGCTTTAGTCCTAGCTTGTGGAGCTCATTTTTGCACTAGCTTTGGAAACCCTGAGACTGAACCTGTGTTGATGGCTCATTGAAAACATCCTTGGGGACATATCCGAGATGACCAGCCACTTGAATTGCAATTTCACGCTCTTCTCTGCTGGGTGGTGCTGGTAGTGAGGAAAAATCCTTATCCCTAACTTTGAGTAGGAACAGGCAATGTGCGTGTACTGCTGATCTCATTCCATGGACATTCTCTGGAAGTTCTGCCTTCAGCCATTTTTGTTGCTCCTTCTGGCTTGCACGTTTCGCCACATTGTGAGCTTTGCGGGCTTGGTTCCTTTGCTGTCTGACCTCGGATTGTTCAAGCATACTCTGGGCAAGGCCCAGCTGAGGATGGGTGAACTCACTATTTGATTGAGTGCCTTGCTCATGCGCCATGAAATCATCCCTCCTTGGTTCATCATTTCTTTCACTTTGAGTCGGAGACATGTTCTCATCCTCATCATCCACAATTCTTTCTCTTGATGTACTGGCATGACCCGTTCTTGGTTTGGAGGCATATGGATGATGACGTCCAGTGACTTTCTCTTTATGGACCAGAGGTGAAGACACATAAAGTTCATCCCCTGCCATGCAAATCATCAGTTAACACATCAAAACATTAATGAAGACTGGTCATCCTCACGATCTTCAATTGGCTCCTGAGATCGGACTGACTTGCCTTTAGGTGCCATATCTAACCCATGAAACAAACATATCAAATTGTGAATAAGTTTCTACTCCAAAATTCAAATGACTTACTTTGATGAAGCGTCAATCCTGGATTTCCCTCCGACAGACCGCTCCAAGTTACATTTTCCAAAGGTCTTTTTCGTCGCCCCCCATCAAGCCGCCTTTCATTGCCCACATGAACCTGAGATCCTGATGGAATATTGAGGGTTGCCTGTTTACTTCGTCCAAAGGGATCCTGGGATGCGACTGGATTCCGACCGGGGTTAAGGAGGAACTCACGTGGAAATTTTGATTGGGGATTAGCGTTTGATGAGATTTGAGGTGTGCCTTCCGGCCCCTCAGACACATGCATTTGTGTATTAGTGGGATTCGGGGGAATTGGAGTGACAGAAATATTTGGGATCGCCCAAGTGCTGGAAGTTGGAGCCTTCGGATTTCCCACATCAATGTTAAGACCTGATACATTCATTGAGGATGCAATAGGGGTTGTGAGAGGAATGTTGGGACTCAATGGTGATTGTGTTTGAACATATTCTATGCTAGATTCACTATCTGAGTCATGAACAGAACCTGAACGGGATTGATGTGACTTGGAAGATGACATAAGGGCCGAAAAAGTACAGTAATATTTTTAACTTGATAAAACAGTTCAGTATTGTGATAAAATATAGGGATATGAGATGAGATTTTTTCAAATTTAGAATAGAGAAATTCTATGAATAGTTGGAACCAAGTGTTGTGTGGAAGTCGGATAAGACTCTTTTGAGGAGAATCCTCCCTGCCTCCTCTTGAGCTCCTCCGCTTTTGTCGGAAACCACCCTGCACGGCCTACCAGCATATAATGTGATATTTCCTTGATCTGAAAGGGGACCCATCATCCATAAGTAATCATATTTGGTAACATTTCTGCCTCCCCATTGTCACATTTTGTGAATTATCCAAACTGCCAATATATGCATTGAAATTCCACAACATTGTACATCTGTAAAGGGGTATATTCATGAAGGATTTACCCACAAAAGAGACATCACCTTTTCAAGAAAGGCAAGACAATCCAAATCACATTCCAACTGATTCAAAGCCCGCCGCACTCAAACCAAATACCAAGACTTTAGCTGCACTCCAACCCCTTATGTAATAGAGTTATATAGTTATGTCTGTAATAAGGTTTAAACCATGTACGATGGCGTGCCAGCGTACATGGATTAAATGTTAATCCCCTCAATTCAATGGTAACACTTCACTAATGGAACCCCCTCAATGGTCAAACCCGCACTATCACAATGTGTAAATAAACTAGAATATGTATGAGCATTGAGCAGCATGGCATTTTACCCAATTAAACGCCTAACCAATTCCGCCATCCAGATGAGACATGTTATACTTTATCCACTGCAGCTCATGCACCATTACAAATGGGATAAAATCCTCAGCTGGCTCAAATCATCTCCCCCTTCATAAATAATCACTGAATTTTATTTCCAATTAATAACACTCCTAAACACTTTCACATCAACCATAGATATTTTTACACAAACCAACCGTACTCCCAATTCCTGCAACAATGACAACCCGGCCCTATTCCTCAATGCGTATATGCATGTGTCAACACTGCTCAACTCAAACACACTCTTCCCCTGAGGGTGATAGGCCTGGAGTTGCCTTCACACCTTTCCAATATAAACAGCACATTAAAAAGCTCAAATCAACCATTGCACCCAAATCTCTTCCAAACATCCCTACTTCTGCATCAGGATCTGGGTGCCCACAAATTCTATTGGATCAAATCTTCCCAGCTGATTATTCACGTTTTACCCAAAGCACTTTCTCAACTCCAGCGGGTCTCAATTCAACTGCACAGAAACCATATAGTGGCAGTCAAACCCTTCCCCCACAAGACCTAGGAATGATAATATCTGCCATTCTATCATTAAGGTATAATTTACCCCGCAGGGCTTCATGCATACTCAACCCCACCCTGAATCTGCTGATCAAGTCCAGTATCTCAAGCTCAGCTGGTCCCCCCGCTCCTGCATTCCATATACCTCAAGATCTGAGTACCATATTTGAACATCTCCAATTGGAGCCAGTGATTCAAAACTATATATGTTGTCCTCAATGTTTCTCTCTTAATGGCCTTACTGAATCAGTCACAACTGACCAACCCCACTGTCAACGCCATAATGACCCAAATGATCATGATCCCCCTTGCACACAATCATTAGGCAAATTCATCTATTCATCTGAACCCCACACCCAAAACACAACCAACATGAAGCAAAAATTTATACCAACAAAACATTTCATTTATCAACCATTCAAAAATTGGCTTGCCAGATTCCTCCAGCGGGCTGGAATTATGGAAATTCTGCATCAACATCAACAATCCCAAACCCCTGAAGGAACCCCCAAATGTGACGTCTGGGATGGATTGGTCTGGAGATGCTTCACTGGCACTAGAAATATCCATGATCCCCCATTCATGTCCATTCCTGGTGCATTGGCCTTCTCCATATATGTGGACTGGTTTAATGCACATGGAAAGTCAACCCGGTTGGCTAGCATTGGACCTATCATGCTTATTTGTCTTAATCTCCCCCCAAGTGAAAGATTGAAGCCCGAGAATGTCTATGTTTCAGGAATCATCCCTGGTCCGAAGGAGCCAACTGCGCTTCAATTGAATTATCTATTAATGCCACTCATCAACGAGCTCAAAGAGCTATGGCAAGGTTACCATTTTGCACCCACCTCAACAGGTCCATCAGGATCCTTTATCCGTGTTGCCATCCTCACAGCCATTGCGGATGTGGTTGCCATGCGCAAGCTTACTGGATTTATTTCCCATTCAGGAAACCACTTTTGTAATTTTTGCACCATTCACAAAGCTCAAATTGAAGAAATTGGTCCTCAATTTCACTACACGCGCTCATACCAAAGTCATAAATCAACCATTGCCAAATGGCTTTGGGCAACCCCACAACAAAGACAAGCAATTTTCTCTGAGTATGGAGTGCGATATTCAATTTTGGAAGACCTTCCGTATTGGGATGCAACCAGAATGGTTAATCTTGACATAATGCATAATTTAATACTTGGAATTTTGAAGGATCATGCAACTTTCAAATTGTGCATTCCAGAGTCCAAATCAAAAATTTACTTCAGGTCCCGCAGGAAATCCAATGACACCAACAGTTCAGAATCAGATTCCAAGACCTCCAACAGCTCTCTTGATAAAATCACATTGAGAGAGGCCTGCTCCCTGAGAAGAGACGCAGCAAAAATAATAAATGAGCCACTCCCCACTACTTCCACCCAAAAAAACTACTTCCCAATGCCCACCCCTAACACAGAACATCCATCTAGTGGTTCTGCGGAGATTCCTTCATTTGATGCCGATTACATCCCCACTTCTGAAATACCCTCTGAATTGGATATCACTGCACTGAGTGATCACCAGATCAAGGGTGAGGCTCTGGAGCATCTCCGTCAAATCATATCTGAGACAATAATTCCCTCATCATGGACAAGAGTACCTCGCAACATGGGTTCCCCCTCTCATGGTAGCTTAAAAGCAGCTGAATGGGCTCTCTTATATAAGGTCTATATTCCATTTCTAATGCTCAGTCAACAGATGTCATTAGATGCACACCAATCTGCCAACACTCAAAGAAAAATGGGTCAGTCAGAAGAACTTGCAAATGAACTAGCCAAGAATACATTCCATTTGATTAGTGCTATCAACATTGCCACAAGCTGGACTGTTTCAATAGATGATGCGACTGCATTTGCTGAACATTGGAAAAAATTCCGCCTTTCCAATCAACACCTGTTCCCAAAACAGAAAAGTAAACCAAATCATCATTTTGCTGATCATATTCCCGAACTCTTCCAACGTTGGGGCCCAGCACAAGCCTCAGCCACATGGGGTTATGAGCGCTTGATTGGAGTATTTTCAAAGATGCCAACAAATAACAAGATATGTACGTCAATTAATAAGATCAATATATTCACATTGATTAAACACCTGAACTGAATAAGACTAACTTTTTGCAACTCTGAATAGATGATATAGATAAAACCTTACTTCAACATATCTGTCGATGTTCCAACCTTTCCGTTCTCCTGAAATCCCCATCTGTGCCATGTGAAATAAAACAGCTTTTCGAATCACAGCCACCTGCCGTGTTCAATCACCATAAATATAACAAGCCATCCCGCCATGACCAACAAAATTATGATTGCCTGGTTGAGTACTTACAGACTTTTCATGCAACAAGGGAAATGGTTGATTGAATCAGCTTAGACAATACCGTGCAATCCACAAGTCATCCCACTTCAAGGATTGTCTCACCTTGGTATTTTCCAGTTTCAAACATTAATATGGGGAACAATATATTTTCAACTGAATCCAAAAATGTCAGCAACAGTGTGATATGTTTTCAAAGGGGCAACTCACGACAATTTGGTATTATTGATAGCATTTTCAAAGTCTCTGAGCCATCTAGCATACTGAACAATAACTTTCTGATTTTAAAAACTTTGAAGATTGATGTGAATTTCCTACCAGATTGGCCGTATCTCAATATTTATAAAGCTGTTGGTTTTGATGATGGACACTTGATTATATCAGAAGAAGAAATAGAAGGTAACTGTGGATTGTATGATAACAAAGCTCTGTCATGTGGACTTCTTGTAATGATAAAGCCGTTATTTCATGATATTTAGTCTACAAAAATGCAAATCTCTCAGATTTATTAGCAATTTTGCTAGTGAAATAACTGCCTCAAAATTTAGTGACAGAGACATGCCATTGTGACAAGCAAAGCCCATTATTTCACATTGCCACAAAGAACTTACTATTTTGACATTGGGTACAGTGTGAATAAGCCAAGTTCAATGATCAAATGACCCACACACTCACCTTTCACAGCATCCAAAATTTCTAACTGCGCCATCATCATGTTGGAAGCGGAATTGGCTTTTGCGTACCCACACCCGCATGTGCACCCGCACGCGCCAATGCACACGCCCACCCACACGCCAATGCACACGCACACTTCATGGATGACCTGGTGAAGTCAAACCCCCCGCCTACATCAAGACTGGCTGAAGGACATCTTTGATGTGTGTGTGCAAACAGGCGGGTCTGGTGTAATTTTTACCAATCATCGGACGGTTGTGGGATGATCAGGTGGTGAGGAATCTGAGTTGAAGGCACAGGGGAACCAATATTATTGGATGTCACAGGATTTGGTGTAAGACCAGAGTGTGACGTGTGCTCGACGTTCGCTTGATTTTCGCTTGACGTGAGCTCAACTTTTATCCTGCTTGACATTTGCTTGATGTGAAGTCAATCGCCGAGGATTGACACGAGATTTGCCCCGGTGTGTAACTTAAATTTCAATTAAAAAATTTAAGAGTTTTAAGTTAAAACTTTATTTTTTATTCTTTTTTCAGTTTTAATTAGTACACGCCCTCTGGAAGAATCTTTTATGACAGGGTAGTTTTCTTGTGGCATTAAAAGAGCCAATTAATTACTATTTTTCTCCCATAAATCAGTACAATCAATTTTTAAAAACATAATAGTTTATTAAATAAAATCTTGTATTATCATAAATAATTCTTCAATGTTCTGTTATTTATAGTTACCATAAATAAATAATTTAAATCTTAGATTTTGATTATGTTTTTTAATACTTAATAATTGCTTCATTTTGTAAAATATTTTTATAAGATAACTTGTAAAAATACAAAATTCCTCTAAGCATACCTTGAATATTGTTTTTGGATTCTTTTTAACTCATTTTTATTATTTAATAATTGTTTCTGACCTTTTTGGGTGTGTTTCTATCAATTAATAATTTTTAAGTAGGTTTCTCATCAATATTCTAATTTTTTAACTTATCATTTTATTACTTATTATAGAATCATTTTCTTAATTATTATTACACATTTGCATATAATAGTTTATTTATAAAAAATATTATATATTATTTTGATATATAATTATTAAAATTGAGATTATGAAAATTTCTTAATGATATTGAGTTTTTATATAAGTTCTCATTAATACTATAATAATCATATTTATATTCTTAGTTCTAGTATTTGATTATATTGTATTTTTATTTGAGGACTGTCATAGTACTCTTAAGAATAAGTTATATTATTAAGAGTTTCATAGACAAACTTTACAGTTGGCCAGGTCAATGAAAGTGATACTTCCACAATGGGTTGTCTTTTGAAAGCTGAAAAATAATTTGAAATAAAATCTGAAAAGCTAGTAAATATTGGAATAATACATGCATGAAATATGGGCAACCTGAATAAATTCATTAATCTAGAGGCTAAATGTGATATTGAATAGTGAATCTTGGAGGCAATTTTCAAATAAAATGGAAATGTCAAATATTTGAATTGAGAAGCACAGTGAGCCTTTGAGATATGACCACATATCCAAAAAGGTCACAAAACAACTTTACAATATTTATTCTAATAAAAAGAATTAAAATTATTATTTTAAAGTAAATGAAAATTCCATAAAAAGGCATAAATTTTGTATTACCTCTGAGTATAATGGTTAAAAATTGTAAATCAATATCACCATTAGATCCACCAAGGTAAAATACACATATAAAATCTTTTTTTCATATCTCAACTGACAATACTTATTGAATAATAAGTAAAAAATGCCATAAAAATGCATAAATCCTTGATTATATCAGGTACCAATTAATCAAAATGTGAAATTAATTTAAAAATTGGATTTCCCATGAAATATTACACATATACCACTGTCACAGGGGCTCTTCTAAAATGAAGAGGGCCTGGCACTCAGTGAACAGACTTACTTATGGAGGGCTCAGAAGAAATTCTCAGATGATAAGAGTAATAGAGTAAGAGGATAAATTCCTAGTCATAAAATAATAAGCATAAAAGATAAGAGAGACAAAACAAAAGCAATAATAAAGAGCCAACCACAAATAATCCTGTACCACTGTTTCAACCTGTTCAGAAAAGAGAAAAGGATTAATAAAGGATATGGCCACCAGGACTCTACTGAACAGGTGAGGGAAGGCAAAGACTAACTTAATAAATAATAAAATAATATTTCTTAAATGAGAAATAAAATAATATTAAATAATAAATCCAATATTTTAATTAACTGGGGGAAAAACCCCCAGGCGGATGAAGAGGGGCTGGTATATGTGAGAAATACCAGCCTTGGAGTTTGAGTGTTAAGATACTGGCCTGTATGCTGGAAGAAGTTGTATGTGGGATTGAATCCTGTATTGGTGAATCCAATACAGGTTATACAGTCAATACAGGTATTTGCGCCTGTATTGATGAAAGGCCTGTATTTGGGTCTTGCCTGTATGAAACTGTATTGAGGTCTGGAACTGTATTTGGAGAATGTAGAATGAAACCCCCTTGCTGATTGGGTATTGAAGGGTATCCAAGAAATAATGATTGTTGCTGATTGGGCTTTGAAGGGTACCAATGAGGTAATGATTGTGGAAGATGATTGGTAATGCCCCTGCCTCCTTGGCTGTGACATTATCCCCCTCTTGAAAGTGGTGAGCTCTGAGCACCATGAGTATAGTGAGTCTTGATGAGCTTGCAATCAATCCATACAGTTCTTTCCCCAATTCCTTAAATGTATCCCATTAAACTTTCTTCTCCAATCAATACTCAAACAAAATCTTCATTTAATCACTTGTAGGTATCTTCCCCTTGATCTTGATTCTGAACTCCCTCTTTTCCTTCAAAATGCCTTCATTCTTCTAAAATAATGTTCATTCTTGTCTTGAGTGTCTTCACCAAACTTTTCTTGAGTCCTCATGGCTTTTGAAAAGGGGGTGACCTGGGTTTATGTCCCAAGAACACCTGATTTCATCATAATTTTGAATCTTGACAGTGTTGGCGTGAAGTGGCCAATACTTGAGGTTTTGGACCATTTCAGAAGTCCTGGCCAAAATCCTTGATTTTGTGATTAAAGGGGTTTTGGCCAATTTGCGCAAAAATGCGCATATATGCCATAATGGTGAAAAAATTGAAAAACTTGATTTATGATGAAAAATTGGCCTTATAGGGTGTTCTGGCCATTTTGCGCATTTTTGCGCAAATGAGCATATATGCCATAATGGCATATATATTGGTGAAAAAGTTGATAAATGATGGAAAAATGGCCTCTAAGGTGTTCTGGCCATTTTGCACATTTTTGCGCAAAATGCGCAATTATGATGAAATTGGCCAAAAAGGCCTTTTGAAGACTTTTGACAAGATAAACAGGCCTTTTGCGCAAAAGTGCGCAAATGCGCAAATTTGCCAATATGCCTAATTAAGCATATTTTGATGAAAAATGATAAAACTGAGCTATTTTGAAGTTTTGAGGTTTGATATGGCCATTTGTGCCAAAGTGCATAAATTCATGAAATTGGCCAATTGGGCCATTTGAAGCAGGGTTTTCCTTTTGATCTTGATTTCTTCCTGAATGTCTTTCTTCTTATCTCCTCCTTGAATGGTCAATTGTCATAGATGCCTTGCTGATTGGGTTTTGGCTTTCAATTTTGATCTTAAGGGATGAGTTTAAGGCTGACTTGAAGAAGCTTTGATGAGGGTTATCTGTAGGTGGTCTTTACCATTACTAGTGTTTTGCTCTTTGATTATTGAATGAATTGACTCCCCAGACGTGATATGGGAGTGATGACTACTGCTTTTTGAAATAAGAAATAAAAATAAAAATAAAAATAAAAAATAAAGATAAAAGATACAAGTAAAAGAAAATGAAATAAAAAAATGAAAATGAAAATAATTGAGAGAAAAAGAGAGTAAAGAAAGAAATAAGAAATGCCTGAGGGTTGGCCTTCTTGTGGTGAGTTTCTTGATTTTGGCCAAAATGTTCTGAAAGATAAAATCAAGCATTTGATGCTCACAGCGTGGCCAAGGTAATGTTTTACAAGAAGTAGACCCCTCAGGGATGCATACCAGGAGATGGAACTTACTTTCATAACTTCCACTCCCCATCAAGCACCATAAATGAAAAAGAAATTATGCCATAACGTGAATTGTGGTAATGAATTTCTTGAAGGATAATTTATGTCATGATTAAAGAAAGAAAAGAAAATAAGAGAAGGATTGGGCCATATCTTGATGAAAGGTCCAAATCTTGAGGGTATGATGTTGCAAGGCCTTCTGAACCTGTCCAAAGAATTGACAAGTGCTCACAAAGTGGCCAAGGTGATGCTTACAACAAATTTGGGTAGAATACCCCCTTAAAGGTGCATGCCAGGAGAGGAACTTACTTTCATAAACTCCAATCCCCACCAAGCACCATAAATAAAACTCTTGAGGCATTTGGGCCAGGCTTGTCTGGATACAAAGTGTGAAAATCCTTGACAAGGTCTGGTGAGTTGGTAAGGTTGGAAGCTGGTTCCCAATTTGTTCTTTCTGGGTCTTCATTGAATCCTTTCCACTCCACTAAATACCATAATGAACCTCTCTTGAGTTTTGAGTCCAGAACCTGAGCCACTTCCCATTCTTCTTGCTCTTCCACTATTACTGGAGGTGGTGGCAATTGGTGTCGATTTGAGATACTTGATTGCTTTACTGGTTCTAACAAGGACACATGGAAAACAGGGTGAACTGACTTCCATTGTTGAGGCAACTTGAGGTGATATGCATGGCTGCCAATCTTCTTGAGAACTTCAAAGGGTCCCAACCATCTTTCTGAAAGTCTCTTGGTGGGTCTTGTTGTCTTGATGTTCTTGGAAGCTAGCCATACTTTGTCCCCAGGTTGGAAATCAGGTGGAATTGCTCTATTTCTATCTGCATACTTCTTGAAACGCTTTATTGCTGACTCTAATTCTTCTTTGACAACTTTCTGTACTGATTGGAGTTTTGATGATAACTTTCCAGCAGGTGTATCTTGAGAAATGTGAATTGAATCAAAGCTGGGGTTTCTTCCATAAATAGTGAAAAATGGAGACTGTTTTGTTGATAAATGTTCTGCATTATTATAGGCAAATTCAGCCAGAGAAAGCCAGGTGTGCCAGTCATCTTGATGGTAACTGACATACATCCGAAGATACTGTTCTAGAATCTTATTTACCCTCTCTGTCTGTCCATCTGTTTCAGGGTGAAAGGCAGTTGAAAGATCTCTTGAAATCTTGAGCTGCTGACACAATTGAGTCCAAAATGATGAAACAAATAATGAACCTCTATCACTAACAATACTTATTGGAAGACCATATTTGGAAAAGACATGATTAATGAATATTTGAGCTAAGTCCAAAGCAGTGATTGTTGAATAAGTTGGAATAAATATTGCCATTTTTGAAAATCTGTCTACAACTACTAAAATTGAATCAAAGTTTCTTGACAAGGGCAATTGAGTGATAAAGTCCATTGATAAAGAATTCCAAGGACCAGATGGAATTTGAAGAGGCTTGAGTAATCCAAACTTCTTATGGTGGATGTTCTTGTTTCTTGAACATTGCTGACATGAGGACACATAGTCCTTGATGATTCCATTCATGCCAGCCCAATAAAAATCCCTCTTGATGAGCTTGAGGGTCTTCTCCTGGCCAGGAGGGCCAGCCAACGGTGAGTCATGATGCTTTTGAAGAATGTCCAATTGAATTTCATGATTGCTTGGAGTGACTACTCTATCTTTGAACAATAATAATTTTGCTTGAGGTTCAAGAGAATAGTCTGGGACTGATTCTCCTCTTGCTAATTTCTTGAGGATTTCCTTATAATCTTTGTCTTGCCATACTTGTCTTTGGATTTGATCAACTACATCTGAAAAAACATCAACTATAATTGAAAAGAATCTTGACTCTTTAATTTCATTTTGCTTGAGAACTTGATGAAAATTTTGAGGATTCTTGCTGATGAAATCCACCCCCCTCTCTGGGTACACCTTGTCCTGACATGACAAGGCATCTGGTAAAGTGGCCAGCCTGCCTGGGCGGTAAGTGATGATAAAGTGAAATTCAGATAGAAATTCTGCCCAACGGGCTTGATGACAAGTAAGGACTTTAGAGGACATAAAATACTGAAGGGAGCAATGGTCTATCAAGACCTCAAAGGAATCAGAAAGAGAAAGGAGAAAAGCTCTCCAGCGCTTGAGAGCCCAAACTATGCCAAGGAGTTCCTTGTCATGAATTTCATAGTTGAGTTCAGCTGGTAAGAGCTTGCGACTATCAAATGCAATGGGATGCTTTCCTGAGTCATTCACCTGACTCAGTACAGCACCCAAGGCATAATCAGAAGCATCAGTCTCTACAATAGTTGGTAGAGAAGGATTAAAATGAGAGAGAATAGGAGCAGTGGTGAAAGCTTCTTTGAGTATCTGAAACTGACTAAGAGCTTCCTCATTGAAGATAAAGGGAGAATCTTTTTTAAGGAGGGAAGTGAGAGCAGAGATTTTTTTGGAATAATTTTTAATGAAACGACGATAAAAGTTGGAAAAGCCAAGAAAAGCTTGGAGGGCCTTGATGTTCTTGGGCTGAGGCCAATTGAGGATTTGTTGAACCTTTGAAGAATCCATCTTGAGACCATCACTTGAAACAACATAGCCCAAGTATTCCACACTTGAGGCATGGAATACACACTTGGAGGCTTTAGCAAACAAATTATTGTCTCTCAGTCTTTGGAGATCAGAGGCCACATGTTTAACATGTTCATCCAAAGAGCTAGAGAAGACCATAATATCATCTAAGTACACTACAACAAAAATATCCAAATAATCTGCAAAGATATCATTCACAAGATTTTGGAATGAAGCTGGAGCATTGGTTAAGCCAAATGGCATAACCAAATACTCATAACTGCCAGATTTGGTTCTAAAGGCAGTTAAATGCTCATCCCCCTCTTCAATTCTCAGGAGATTATAAGCACCATGCAGATCTATCTTGGAGAAGATAGTGGCACCGTTAAAGACGGTAAGAAGCTGATTCATTGGAGGAACAGGATACCTGTTCTTCCTAGTGACAGCATTAAGTTTGCGGTAGTCAACACACAAACAAAGACCACCATCCTTTTTCTTAACAAAAAGGAAAGGTGCTCCTGTTGAGGAGGAGCTTGGTCTGATGAAACCTTTCTCTACATTCTCTGAAATGTAGGCCTGCAGTGTTTCTGACTCATTCTTTGATAAAGAGTAGATAACACCAACTGGAGGTAGAAGACCCTCCAGTTCGATATGATGATCACAGGCACGGTGTGGAGGAAGTTTCTCTGCTTTCACTTTGGAGAATACATCCAAATATTTGTGATAAACAGGAGGGACTACCTTCAGCAAAGTTTCAATCTCTTCTGGCTCTTCCTCCTCATCCCACTGCTCCTCCAGGGAGGCATGAAAATATAAAGGAGGGAGGTCCATATCCCCTTGAAAGAGATGAAGTGAAGATATAGCAACATCTTCTCCAACATCTTTTATCTCTTTGAAGACTTCATCTCTTAATGGAAGTAATGACTGAGAGGGAAAAATGGAGGGGTTATGGACAGAAGGAGGAAGGGAATGTGTCTTAAGTTCACCAACCAGAGCAACACTGTTGACAGCAGTGGAAAAGTCATTACTAGTAGAAGAAATAATACCACTAGAATCCTTATGACTAGAATCATAGGTGATCAATCCATTTTTCCAATCAATAATGGGATTGAAATGGTAAAGAAAATCATAGCCCAATATTAGGTCTTCTCCCTTGGGTGAATCTATGATAAAGAAATCCCATTCAAAGCTTGGGAAGGAAGGTAAATCAACAACCCACTTGGTATAATGGGTGATGAACAGGGAAGTGGATTCATTAGAATGCAGAATGAAAAGAGGAATCTTTTCAGGGAGCTCTGACATGGTCAATGAGTACTTGAGAACAAAATTCTTTGCAATAAAGGAGTTTGTAGCACCAGAATCAATGAGAATACTATAAAAAATATCAGAGATTGAAGAAAAAATAAGAAATTTTAAAGATTTCTTGACACTAGTATTCAGAGTGCACAATTGTGTTCTTGAAGGAAATAAGTGAGAACCATTGAACACATCATGATTGCCACTCAGGCTTTTCCCTGCTTGCTAGGGAAGCCTTTTGATGACCCTTGCCTATTTTCAGGCCTCTTGAAGCATTTTTCAAATGGGTGTTTACTACCACAATAATTGCACAAGCCTTCTTTAATCCTCCTCTCCTTTTCAGAGCCAATTAATCTGTTGTCCTTATTGAGGAGAGCAGCATGAGGCTTGTCTTTGGACACTTGAAAATTCTTCCCCTTCTTATTCTTCTTGTGATAAGGCTTCTTTGATGATGAACTTTGAGGAGGCTTGGAGGAGTTGGATCCACTGATTGGAGGCTTCTTCTCTTGATGACTGCCCTTTTCCTTCTGCCTCTCATGGTACCTGGTATCTAATTCCAAGGTGATATCCATGAGTTCTTGAAGGCTATCAAAAGTTCCAGGGTGAGAAGCCAATTGGTCCAACAATCTTGATGCCAAGCCTCTTCTATACACATGAATATAGGCCCTTTCCCCCCAGTCTCCAATTCTTGACATTAAACTTCTGAAATCAGCTATGTACAAGGAAACTTGACCACTTTCCCTCATCCTCAAATTATCCAACTCTTGTTCAGCTTTTCTGACTTCATTGGGATCACCAAACAGAGTGAATAACTGGGTTTCAAATAACTTCCAGTTATTGAGGAGATAAGAAGGGTCTTCATTGGAGATATTTGAGAGGTAAGGTTCAATCCATTTGCCAGCTCTACCAGTAAGAAAAGAAGTTGAGTAAAGCACCTTCTTCCTGTCAGAGAAGAAGTTTGCTGGGTCATTATGAAAGATTAATTGACAGGATTGAATGAATTCTCTCAATTTATGAGCTTTAGTACCATCAAAAGAATCAGGTGCCTTCATTGATGGAGTCTTGAATGCAGGGACCTTTGAAGTGTCCCTTGGGGCAGCTGCTTGAGTGAGCTGTCCCATAAACTGAGTCATTTGCTCCATCATCTTGAGGAAATTTGGTTCAGCTTGAGAGACAGAAGGTTGATTAGAAAGGGCTAGATTTGGAGCCTCAGGAGCTTCAGGAGCACCTGCCAAGGCAGCTGCCACTTCAGTCTCCTCAGATTCTTCCTCTTCCACAGACTCCTCCCCCTCCTCATCTTCAGCTTCCCCCAATCTACTTCTAGGCCCTTGAGAAACACCAGGATAACCACCCAATAGTCCAGAGAATGATCTTGATCTTCTAGACTTCACACCTCCTCTTCTGGAGGTTGCTGCTCCTTCCATTGGTGGTCCTCTGTCCAAATTTGCACTCAGTTGATGAACTGATGGTGTGCGGTCAAGAGGAGCCCTTGGTGTAGGAGTGAGAACAGCTTGATGTCTCTGGGATCTTGTATTCTTGGCTGGTGGGCTATGCTGAACTGGCATCATGAAAGAAGAATGAATAAAAACTTGATGATACTTTGAATAAAATAAGGCTTGACCAAAACAATCAAATGAGAGTCTTGATGAACTTGAGAAATCAATCAATAGTCTTGAAGTGAATCAATATGAATAAATCTTGAAGAGTGAATATGACAAAGTCAAATTCTTATGAATAATCAATTTCAATCAATAAGTCAAAGCAAGTAAATCAAGTCAATTCAAAATCAAATCAATTAAGTCTTGAGGAATTCAATCAATATCTTCAAAATCAATTCAATTTTCTTGAGGAATCAAATTCAAAGCAATAAATCAAATCAAATCTTGAGGATAAATCAGATATCTTGAGGAATCAAATCAAGTCAATCAATCAAATCAATCAAAGTCAAAATAAAGTCTTGAGGTGAAATCAATGTCTTGAGGAATCAATCAATAAATTTGAGAAATTTCAAAACCAAAATCACTGAATACCCCAAATCAATAAAATCCCTGAATGATGAATCAATTAACCCAAATAATTCCACTCAAATAACCTGATAAAAACCTGAATTCAGACAAAAAGAGAAATGAGAATGATAAAGAATAAAGTGAAATGGTCAGCAGAATTTTTGAAATGAGAAAGAGAATCAATTTTCATTTGAATAAAATGAATGAGATGAAAATTGATAAGAGAGAAGAATCATAAAAATCATAAAAAATCATAAAATCATGAAACGATCATAATTGAATAATGAGAGAAATGAATAAAATGAATGAAAGAAAAAGAAGCAATTATGAGTTAATTAAAATAATGTCACAGGGGCTCTTCTAAAATGAAGAGGGCCTGGCACTCAGTGAACAGACTTACTTATGGAGGGCTCAGAAGAAATACTCAGATGATAAGAGTAATAGAGTAAGAGGATAAATTCCTAGTCATAAAATAATGAGCATAAAAGATAAGAGAGACAAAACAAAAGCAATAATAAAGAGCCAACCACAAATAATCCTGTACCACTGTTTCAACCTGTTCAGAAAAGAGAAAAGGATTAATAAAGGATATGGCCACCAGGACTCTACTGAACAGGTGAGGGAAGGCAAAGACTAACTTAATAAATAATAAAATAATATTTCTTAAATGAGAAATAAAATAATATTAAATAATAAATCCAATATTTTAATTAACTGGGGGAAAAAACCCCAGGCGGATGAAGAGGGGCTGGTATATGTGAGAAATACCAGCCTTGGAGTTTGAGTGTTGAGATACTGGCCTGTATGCTGGAAGAAGTTGTATGTGGGATTGAATCCTGTATTGGTGAATCCAATACAGGTTATACAGTCAATACAGGTATTTGCGCCTGTATTGATGAAAGGCCTCTATTTGGTGAATCCTGTATTTGGGTCTTGCCTGTATGAAACTGTATTGAGGTCTGGAACTGTATTTGGAGAATGTAGAATGAAACCCCCTTGCTGATTGGGTATTGAAGGGTATCCAAGAAATAATGATTGTTGCTGATTGGGCTTTGAAGGGTACCAATGAGGTAATGATTGTGGAAGACGATTGGTAATGCCCCTGCCTCCTTGGCTGTGACAACCACTTTTATATCATATCTGTACAGCTAATAATTAAGGAAATAACCTGAATATATGCACTTTTCTTGTGAGCCTTGAGGTATATTTTACATACCCAAATAGGCCACAATTATCTTAAAAAGAAATTTTGAATTATGCATAACTCATAAGTCATGCATATATCCAAAATTCATCATTTTTGATTTCAGAAAAGATGAATAACTTTTTATTGAGTAAGTAAATCCATGAATTTAAGGCCAGATTTGGATTCTACACTAAGATTCACCTAGGGTAGCTCCATAGAGTGAATAAGCTCAAATTAACTCTTTGAGGTGGTAAAATGGAAAATACTTCAATACCACAGAAAGATCCGTGAAATTTTTTGTTTTTCTTAATTTCACGCCAAAATAATGGGAAAGTGAGAAATCCCATGTTACATATACATTAAGAATAGTGTTATGCATGTTTTGAGCACTTAATATCATGGTATTCTTACATGGACCTTTGGTACACCCATAGTGGATATCTCACTTGAAGCTTAATTTTCTATTTTGACATGAAAAATAGGCAAGGGGGACAAAAGACATCAAAGAGAGCCAGGGTACCCAACTTCTGAGGCCTCTGAGGTGTGTACAGCTCCAAAGCTTGGATCCATGGCTGATCTTGGCCTAATTGGTAAACTAAAACCTTTTGGGAACTTGGTTACCATGTTACAACTACTGTAAATCTTAAGAAAATAGCAAATAACCTGCTATTTTGATGTGCCAAGGAGGTAAAAAGCTACTTAGACTCCTGTAACCATGTCAATTATTAATTATTTTCCATGGATAAACCCCAAAAGAGTAATTAAAACTCCTTTCGGACTTGTATCCATTGATTTACCTCATAGCAACCAGTGAAACACTGATATTTGCAATTCTACGTAGAAATGAGGTAAAAACTTCAAAAATTCATTAAAAGTACAATTCTTAATTAATCTTTCTGAAGCTTTCAGGACTAATAGATAACTGTATTATCTATGGTAAAACCAAAAATAATTACAGTTTTACTAGTAAAATTAATGGTTTTACTTACAGTCCATTTCTGACTATTCTACGTGAAACACTGAATCTTCAAAAATTTGCAGTAATTACAACCTGTGATGAAATTGGCAATAACATTGATAACTTTGAGAAATCAATGATTATTTTGGAATAAAAGAAGATTTACAGATGTTACTTCTTTTATTCTTAACCATATTGGGGTTGGTAGTCATGTAAAAGCATCAATCAAGTAATTATGATAATCTTACATGACAACAGATGATGCAATCAATAATCCAAAAAGGTTTATTGTTTTCTCACTCACTTGTCTTTCATTTTGCTCCATGGCACGCCTCTTTGAGCTGTTGTTGACTTAAAAGAAGCCTCTTCTTGCTGTTTTTTCCACATCATCATCTTATAATCATTTAAAATCATTATTACCAACAAGTAAGTATTAGTTACAGCTATATTTAAGTGTTTTAAATCTTTCAGAATCAATCAGAAAGACGTGAAATCATAGAATCCAACTATATATTTTTGTAATACTGTTATAAATCCATTTTGATCCTTAAAATCCACAATTCCACGTCAAACCTCTCTATCTTATCTTTCAATAAGCTCTTTGGAATATTAGTGTGTGATTTATCTTTAATTCTTAAAGTTTTTCTCTAAAATTAGTTTTCTTCAAGAATTATCATTATAATTATTCTTGCAAAAGATAATTATATATTAAAATAATTTTATTATTTTAATAAAAGAAGTTTTATTATTAAAATCTTCTTGTAATTGATTCTAGTAGACAATTACTTGCTCACTGTTAAAATCACTAGTAGTGCTTAACACGTGAAAGAAATAATTCTTTAAGTATTTAATTGTGGTTATAATAATATTTTATTATTATATTTCATAAGAACAGACACAGTACTGTTGATTAATAGTAATATTATCATCAGTTTCATAGTCACATCTTACATTTGGGGGCCTGGCCGTGTTTTTTTTTGAACCTTGTACCCTTAATTAATATATTTATAAGCTCTAAAATATATTAATTTAAAAATTTTTTCTTTCATTTTGAAGTTAAAATAATTCTTATTTTTGAAATTGTTTTGGAAATCTTTTTCATTGAGGAATTTGGTTTAATTTTATACTGTTTTTACACGTGGCTTTTTCACATCCAAAAACGTATGAAATTATTCTTTGAGTTACTCTGAATTGATTTTCATTCAAAATCTTGAATTTTATTTTTTTTTCTTTAAAAAGAATGATTTTTTTAATATTAAAAAATCTTTAAAAATATTTTAAAAAGTATAAAAAATAATTTTTTTCTCTTTTTCTAGTGTCTTTAATCAAATACTGTGCAACTGGCAACAGACTCAGTAAAAGATATATCACTAGTCCAGAATCTGAATACAGTATTGAGGTGCAAATTGCTAAAAGAGGCACCTTATTTAACTCAGAAAAGGCTAAATTACCGCCAAAAGGTGTGTATTTTATCTTATATTTTCACCTTTTATCTTTAAATTGATGTGAAAATGGTGCATACCAGAAATGGAAGCAACTATTCAGTCCAACCAGATGGATGTGGACAAGGAAGAGGCAAGACCAAATCCATAAGTGCCAAGTCTTCCACAAGAAAGACACATTTGGAGGATGCCAGAGTTGCCCCCCATTCCCCAAGGTCTGTACCAACAGATTTTGACGTGAATTCTGAGCCTGAACTGATTCATGACCATATTTCCAGGGCTGAACCATTTTCAAGTGGCAGCAATAGAAATATATTAATTCCAGTACAAAAATTGGTTCATAGCAGCCAAAGAAGAGGAGTGGGAAATATGCCCAAGCCTTTGGCAGGGGGCCATGAACTCCTACTTACACATCAAGAGCTTTCTGTGTCAGGAGAAGACCATAGAACTCTTAGGAGGATGGAGCCCCCTGTCTTGAAAAGACAAGGTTAAAAAGATAAAGAATTGGTTGAAGAACCAAAGTCTTTTATCCATAGACCAGAGGAAGGAACTGGAAATGACTCCAGCTTTGGAGACAGAGGCCCCAGTGGCGTCTACCAGCTCCAAACCAGCTCCAGAAGTGTCCGAAGACAAGCCCAAAGGACCTCAGAAGAAACAGAGAGGTGCCAAGAACAATCAAAGCAAATTGGCACAGACCTTACCCACAAGGGTAGAGGATCCCCAAATTGGAGCCTTCAGCAGTGGACAGTGTGTTCAAAATGGCCAGAACTCTCATGGAATTCACAGTCAAGGAGCAGGAAAGGATGAACAGGACCTTTCCACGCAAATAAATCATGTACAAAGTAGTATTAATGTAGAAATTGGTCAGCTTGATTCAAAGTAAACTAAAATAACATCAGATATTAATGAATTGAAAAAACATGATAAGAAATATACTGAATGGTATGAATTAACAAATGCCAGATTTGATTCAATTATCAATGCTTGTAGCAGAATTGAGAGTACATGTCAGATTCAGAATGATTAAAAGGAAGATCTTTCTATTTTTAAAATTAATGATCAACTTAAGATTCTACAAGATCATGTCTTGAAGATAGTTGAAAATACCAATCAGTTTGCTACACATTTAGCAGAAAGTGACAGTGAAAGGCAGAAGTTAAAGAATGAAATCATGGTAAATGTAGAACAAATTCATAAGAATTATGAACCACATATGCCAAGACATTCTACACCTTTGACTGAAGAAAAACTTTCTGTTAAAGGAAGTTTTACCCCACTTCTAGGAGAAAATGTTGTCTCTGTCAAAGATATTCCCAAATTAGAGGAATGGCCAACATTCTCTGGTGAAGGAGAATATAACCATATTGAGCTCATAAGGACTATTGATATGTTACAGGAAGACTTTGATATACCTGATGAAATCATAGTGGGGAAATTACACTCTCTGTTTACCAGGACTGCAAAGAAATGGTATTACAAGATGAGGATGGATCATGGAAAACATGATTGGTCTTGGTGGAAATCTGAAGTGATTACCAAATGGGCCAACAATTCTTGGAGGTTTAAAATGGAAAATGCTTTTGAAAGTGCCATTTTTAACTAATATAAAGATAAACCACTTACTTGGTTCTTCAAACAAAAAGACATATTATCTGCTTTACACCCAGATATGTCTGACACTATGATTAATATGAAGATATTAAGAAAGTGTGAAGGAGAACTGGAACATGCTATCAAAAGCAGATGTGTAGAACCCTGTTCATCAGAGGACTACATTAATGCAATGGAAGACATCATTACCAGAACAAGAATTGGTAAAACTTGGACTAGAATCCCTATGGAATCCAAGATAGTCCCAAAGATTCCCAGAGAGGATAAAAGACAAGAAAGAACTGTCTTGAAGTGTCATAAATGTGGAAGTACTTCACATTTAGCAAATACTTGCACCAAAAAGACAAAGATTAATGAAGTTCAAGTCATTGAATAAATTCAGTGTACTGAAGAGAAAGAGGAGTCTGATCAAGATTCTGCAGCCTCTGAGGATACACCAGTGGAGGACTATCCCATTGAAAACATTACAGCTTTCTTTGAGGTCACAGAATTCCATACCCACTTGCCACAGTACAGTGAGGATTGCTGCAACCTGATCAATATCCAAGATGCCATAATGTGTAAAACATAACCTGCTAGAGGAAAGGGTTACACTGCTGGAGCATCCTGTATCACATCAGTTTTGATGAGTGATATTGAAGCCAAAGTAAATTTGGATACAGGGGCATTTTGCACTTGTGTAGGAAAAGATTATCTCCAAATTATACTTCCTGAATGGAAAAACCATCTATTACCAATAGAAGGTGTACAATTTAGTAGTGCCAGTAACAATATGTATCCCTTGGGTATATTGGACACTAATCTTGTATTTCCACATCCAGCAGGAAGTTTGAGGATGAAAACTGATATTGTGGTAATGGATAATTGCACATCTCAGCACATCATTCTTGGAAATGATTACTTGAATATCTATGGTATTGATATCAATAACCATAAAGACAGATATTTCACAACTGGGGATACCAAAAGACAAAAATTTGCTTTTTCCAATATGCCAAAACAAATATCTGTAGTATCTTCTGTCAAGGATACTTACAAAGATGGATTTGTGTCTAATCAACTTGTTGAAGCACAAATTAATCCATCATTGTCACCAAAGATGAGGAATGAGCTTATTAATGTGTTATACACATACAATAATGCATTTGCCTCTTATAATGAACCATTAGGTGCTATAAGGGGACATGAAGTTGATCTTACTCTTAATATTGACAGGCCATATCCTCCAGTACCTAGAAGACCAGCTTATCCAGCCAGTCCAGAGCTAGAGAAGCCTTGGAAAAACATATCCAAGAGTTAATTCAACTTGGTGTACTAAGAAACGTAGGCCATAATGAGGAAGTTGAAGTGACAACACCTGTTATTATTGCATGGCATAATGACAAGTCAATAATGGTTGGAGATTTCAGAGCATTGAATGCCTACACAGTTCCAGATAGGTACCCAATTCCTAGAATTCAAGAAACCCTGACTCAACTGTCTAAAGCCAAGTATATAAAATCAATGGATGCATTAAAAGGTTTCCATCATAATGTTCTGACACCTAAAGCTAAGAAATTACTTAGGATTATCACCCATTGGGTATTTATGAGTATCTTAGGATGCCATTTGGCATTAAAAATGCTCCATCCCATTATCAAAGAATGATGAATACAATCTTTCCCACAGAATTTTCTGAAGGATGGCTTATTATTTATATTGATGATATTATTATATGTTCTGATTCATGGTCTTTGCACCTTGAAAGACTTTCAAGAGTACTTCACAAAGCTGCAGAAGTAAACATGAAAATTTCACTTAAGAAATGCAATTTTGGTTTTGAAGAACTCAAAGCATTAGGACATATTGTTTCTGGTTTAAGCTTGGGTATTAACAAAAACAAAGTAGCAGCAGTGTTACTTAATCCAATACCCCAGAATAAAAAAGAAATGATTTCTTTTCTTGGGTTTGCCAGCTATTATAGGCAACACTTGAAAGACTTTGCAATTCTAGCCAAGTCACTTTATAGAATCTGTGATCAACAGACTGTATTTGAGATGACACAGGAGAGAATTAAAGCTTATGAAAAGATAAGGAGAGCTCTTACAGAAACCCCTTTACTACTCATGCCTGACTGGAATATTCCTTTTAAATTGTACATTGATGCATGTGGAGATGGATTAGGGGCAGCCCTACATCAAGTCCAAATTATTGATGACAAACCTACAGAAGGACCAGTTTGTTACATCTCAAGGCAAATCAAACCAACATAAGCCAGATATGGTGCAAGCCAAATGAAGTGCTTATGTTTGGTATGGGCACTTGAGAAATTACACTATTATCTTGATGGCAGTGTTTTTGAAGTGATAACTGACTGTAATGCAGCAAAATCACTTCTTAACATGAAAACTCCCAACAGACACATGTTGAGATGGCAAATAGCCATTCAGGAATATAGAGGAAACATGACTATAGCCCACAAAGCAGGAGACATTCACAAGAATGCTGATAGACTTATCAGGTGGGAATTAGCCAACACTCCTGATAACCCAGCTTATGTACCCTTGGAAGCTGAACCACAGATTCCAATTGAAGGGCTTAATATAACTGATATTGGGACTGAATTCTTTGAAGAGGTCAGAGAATCTTATAAGCAAGACAAGAATTTACATATCTTGACTTCTTTGTTAGATAAAGACTGCAAAGATACATCTTTGGTCAATGCACTAGATGAAGTTTGGAGAAATTCCTATTCTGAAGGGAGATTTCACTTGTTTGATGGGATTATTTACCATAGAACCAAACATTCTTGTGTAATGACATTATGCAGCAGATTGCTTATCAATACAATTCTTCATGAATGCCATGATAGCATCTACTCTGGACACCTGTCAGAGGACAGAACACTTTAAAAAGTAAAGAACTGTGCATGGTGGCCATCTTGGAGAAAAGAAACCATTGAATATTGCCATACCTGTGACAGATGCCAAAAAGCAAACAGGAGTACAGGTAAGAAATTTGGACGTATGATCCATATTCAAGAACCAAAATCCCAATGGGAAGTTGTTCACATGGATTGAGTCACAGCACTTCCTCCAAGTGGTGACAAGAGTTCTAATTCTTCTTTAGTCATTGTAGACAGATATAGCAAGACTCCCATATTCTTACCATGTCATAAAGATGACACTGCTATGGACACAGCTCTTCTTCTGTGGAGTAGAGTTATTTCTCATACAGGATTATTTAAGAATATCATAAGTGACAGAGATCCCAAGTTCACACCTGCACTTTGGACCAATCTTCATAGATTGTTTGGTACTAAGTTATCATTCTCTACAGCATATCACCCTCAGACAGATGGGCTAGCAGAGAGGATGATTCAAACCTTAGAAGACATGATCAGGAGATTTTGTGCTTATGGGTTAGAATTCAAAAACTCAGATGGCTTTACCCATGACTGGTGCACTCTGATACCTGCATTAGAATTGGCATACAAGACATCAGTCCATTCTTCCACAGGACAAACTCCTGCTATGTTAGAAAAGGGATGTAATCCAAGACTCCCAGCAGACACACTGAGGAAAGACTTGATTGACATTCATCCTACAGCTTCCAGCTTCAAGATGAGGCTTGATAAAGTAAAACATAATGCAAAACAAACTATGGATGATGCTTTTGATTATGCAAAACAGAAGTGGGACAAGAGTCATAAAGTACCAGACTTCAAAGTAGGGCACTTAGTTCTAGTTTCAACCTTGAATTTTAATAATATCAAAAGCCCAAAGAAACTTAAAGATTCTTATGTAGGACCTTTTGATATTGTTGCCTTACATGGAACCAATGCAGTTCAAGTGGAATTGAGTGGTGAATTGGAAAATAAACACCCCACTTTTCCAGTCAGCTTGATAAAACCTTATCAACCAACTGATAAAGAATTGTTTCCTCTAAGGAACCCAACTCCTTTAACTGTCCCACCAGTGGAACAGAATCAAGACAAAAAGATAAAGAAAGTCATTAAAGAAAGGAGACTTAGGGGTAAAAATCAGAGAGAATATCTTGTCAGATATAGAAATCCAGTACATGAAGATGAATGGCTGGCAGAATCAGATATACCTGACTCAGATAAACTCTTCAGAAGATTTAGACATAAAAGAAGGCCACAAGCCTGAATATGTCTATGAATGTGCTTTAAATTACTTGATCTGAGTAATTTAAAGAGGTTGGACAGTAGACATTAACCCCCCTTTGGGGCTGATTTTTCTATCATTCATAAAATTGTAGTACAATTTTATTTTTTGGTGGGAGGGAATGTGAGCCTTGAGGTATATTTTACATACCCAAAGAGGCCACAATTATCTTAAAAAGAAATTTTGAATTATGCATAACTCATAAGTCATGCATATATCCAAAATTCATCATTTTTTATTTCAGAAAAGATGAATAACTTTTCATTGAGTAAGTAAATCCATGGATTTAAGGCCAGATTTGGATTCTACACTAAAATTCACCTAGGGTAGCTCCATAGAGTGAATAAGCTCAAATTAACTCTTTGAGGTGGTAAAATGGAAAATACTTCAATACCACATCATCAATACAACATAAAAGATCCGTGAAAATTTTTGTTTTTCTTAATTTCACACCAAAATAATGGGAAAGTGAGAAATCCCATGTTACATATACACTAAGAATAGTGTTATGCATGTTTTGAGCACTTAATATCATGGTATTCTTACATGGACTTTTGGTACACCCATAGTGGATATCTCACTTGAAGCTTAAATTACTATTTTGATGTAAAAAATAGGCAAGGGGGACAAAAGAAATCAAAGAGAGCCAGGGTACCCAACTTCTGAGGCCTCAGAGGTGTGGAAAGCTCTAAAGCTTGGATCCATGGCTTATCTTGGCCTAATTGGTAAACCAATACCTTTTGGGAACTTGGTTACCATGTTACAACTACAGTAAAACTTAAGAAAATAGCAAATAACCTGCTATTTTGACATGCCAAGGAGGTAAAGAGCTACTTAGACTCCTGTAACCATGTCAATTCTTAATGACTTTCCATGGATAAACCCCAAAAGAGTAATTAAAAACCATTTTGGACTTGTATCCATTGATATACCTCATAGCAACCAGTGAAACACTGATATTTGCAATTTTACGTAGAAATGAGGTAAAAACTTCAAAAATTCATTAAAAATACAATTCTTAATAAATCTTTATGAAACCTTCAAGACCAACTGAGAGCTTTATTATCTATGGTACAAGCAAAAATAATTACAGTTTTACTAGTAAAATTAAATGTTTTACTTAGAGTCCATTTTTTGACTATTCTACGTGAAACACTGAATCTTCAAAAATTCACAGTAATTACAACCTGTGATGAAATTGGCAATAACATTGATAACTTTGAGAAATCAATGATTATTTTGGAATAAAAGAAGATTTACAGATGTTACTCCTTTTATTCTTAACCATATTGGGGTTGGTAGTCACGTAAAAGCATCAATTAAGTAATTATGATAATCTTACATGACAACAGATGATGAAATCAATAATCCAAAAAGGTTTATTGTTTTCTCACTCACTTGTTTTTCAGTTTTCTCCATGGCACGCCTCTGTGAGCTGTTGTTGACTTAAAAGAAGCCTCTTCTTGTTGTTTTTTCCACATCATCATCTTATAATCATTTAAAATCATTATTACCAACAAGTAAGTATTAGTTACAGCTATTCTTAAGTGTTTTAAATCTTTCAGAATCAATCAGAAAGACGTGAAATCATAGAATCCAACTATATATTGTTGTAATACTGTTATAAATTCATTTTGATCCTTAAAATCCACAATTCCACGTCAAATCTCTCTATCTTATCTTTCAATAAGCTCTTTGGAATATTAGTGAGTGATTTATCTTTAATGCTTAAAGTTTTTCTCTAAAATTAGTTTTCTTCAAGAATTATCATTATAATTATTCTTGCAAAAGATAATTATATATTAAAATAATTTTATTATTTTAATAAAAGAAGTTTTATTATTAAAATCTTCTTGTAATTGATTCTAGTAGACAATTACTTGCTCACTGTTAAAATCACTAGTAGTGCTTAACAGGTGAAAGAAATAATTCTTTAATTATTTAATTGTGGTTATAATAATATTTTATTATTATATTTCATAAGAACAGACACCGTACTTTTGATTAATAGTAATATTATCATCAGTTTCATAGTCACCTCTTACATTTCTGATCAGCACATATATTCATGGTTTTTAACTTGTATCTCTTGGAATATACATGATATAGAGTTGAACAAAAAATAAAGTTTACACATAATTACAGTCCAGATACAGATATAAGCTTCATTTGACAATCTATAAACAAGGCTATAGCCTTTAAGGGTTTATTGAACAAAAATGTTACAGCTGCTGACCACTGTGTTTTGGAAGTGGTCAAAGCTTAAAGAAAGTGGATATTCAGATTCTACTAGTTCATATGTGAAGAATTATTCAAGCTTTATAATTATATTCAAGGTATAGCCCCTTGAAATTATGGCTTAAAGTTTAAAATAGTAAACTTTGACAGAAAAGATGTGTTACAAGAAAAATCATCAAAAAAAGAGTTTTGATGACTTAATAAAATTCTCTTGGAAACTTAATAATTACATTCAAAGATATCATAAATCACTATCTGAATGGTTTTATAGTGCATAACTTAACAGTTCTTCATGATCAAAGCTTAAGCTTAAAATTGATCATTTATGATCACTCACTGTAATCTTAATTCAAGCTTAACAGTTATATAAGTGATATAAGTGGTGAATACTAGTTTATCATGATTAAAAATGATAAAAGCCACAAAGTTTAGTCTTCTTCCAAGCCTATGACGTCAGAAAAGTAAGAATTACAGTGATAAGTCTAAATAATGGCATAATAATGAGATAAGATGGTTTAATTATGATTTAATCATCACTAAACCTTAAAATAATGATTAATTCCAGTGGATTCCATCAAGAAGCATCTACTAGAAGCCTCCTGGACTCTAGGAGGGAGTATTTTACTATATATAGAGCTTTTTTTACCTCTATTTCCCCCTCAGATGCAACAAAAACATTAAATTATTAAAATCAAAGGTAGAAGCTTTATTTTTGTTATAAAAAAATTTTCATATATATTTAAAAAATCAAGTTCATTTTTATTTTAATCATCAATCTTGATGTGATTAAATCAATTTTTAATCCTTTTTTTCAAAATTCTCTCTAAATCTCTAATTCCATGTAAAAACAAGAATTTTAGTAATTTCTTCTATTTTTTAATTGTAAATATGATTTAAATAAGTTGTATTTACATTTTCAGGCATAAATTTATTCAATAATATTATATTAAGTGTTAAAATTAGGTTATTTTATCTTATTATAGTACTTTCTCTTCATTATTGATTTTAATGATTCTATCATTAAGATATGACTTTAATATTTGTAATATTATTGCTATAAATTGTTTTTTAACATTAAATAACAATTTTTATGCCTTTATTATTTGTTTGTAACAATAATAAAGTGTCATAAAGTATATTAATCATTATATATTACATTAATTTATTTAATAATATAATTATTTTATGCCATAATTATAATCATTCTTTATCTCATTCCTTAATTTTATAAGGACATTCATAGTACAATAAGCAAAATATTGGTAATATTTATTTATTGTTTCATAGCCAAACATTACAAGAACCACCTCTTGAAGAGCTTATAGGAAGTAAAAATGTTGTAATAATTGATAAACCAAGTATAGGAGAAGCTCACAGAGCCATTGGAACTCTCATGACCACTTCCTTAAAGCTAATCAACTTCATGATTCTATTGAGTCATATGCACATGAGCTAGATGGTGCTTCAATATAGAACTCACAACAAGCCTCAATTAGAGATCTCTTTTATCCTCAACTCTTAAGGATTTATTTTCTACTTAAATTTTGTTATTTAAAAAAATTCAACTGATTTGTTTATAAAAATGGCTCTTCTTGTATTGTAGCAAATTTAATTTGTAGTACACTATTGTAAGATGTGTGTATGAAACTTCTGATATTATTACTATTAAGCACAGTAATATTACTGTTCTTATGAAATGCAATGATAATAATTATTATAACCACAATTAAATAATTAATTATTTATTTATTTTACTTGTCATACACTACTAGTGATTATAACAGTAAGCAGTAATTTTCTACAATAATCAATTACAAGAAGCATTTAATAATAAAACTTCTTTATTAAAATAATTAATTTATTTTAATATATAACTATCTTTTAAAAGAGTAATTATAAATATAATTCTTGAAGAAAACTATTACTAGAGAAAAACTTTTAAGAATTAATAATTTAAGGTTTTTCTATTAAACTCTTGATAATAGTGACAATATCAAGAGTACTATGACTGTCCTCAATAGAAAAATATAACAAAATATTATAACCACAAATTAAATATAATTATTAAAATAATTATATTAAAAATAAAGAAATTTAATTATTATTATATGATATAATAATAAAAAAAAGAAAAATTATAATAAATTATAATTATTCTATTATTGCTATAGTCACTTAAAGTTATAACAATAATAAGTTTAAAGCTCTTAATGAGACAATTACACATGGAAAATATAAATATTTGACCACTTAAAAATAATATTTATATTATTTATGAAAAAGAAATTATAACACACAATGTGCAGATATAATTCTTATCAAAAATTTTATAAAAAAAAAACTAATAATAAATAAAAAATATAGAACTTTAAAGAAAACTTACTTATAATACATATTTAATACAACAAGTCAAATACAATAGTTATTATATTAAATGATTATTATAAGTTAAAAACATGCCAAAAATCAATTTTTTCAAAAGATAAAACAACTTTTTTATAATGAAAAATATTATCAAAGAGTTTTCAAGAGGAATTTGTGGATTTCAAAATATATTTCAAGAAAATAATTTTATAAAATAGAATGTATTATTGGTAATTACAACAATAATCTAATTTCTATGATTTCAATTCTTTAATTTTAAGATTTATAAAGAATAAAATACTTAAGAAATACTTTAATAATAATATCTTATATATAATAAAACTTTACCTGTTTAAATGTCTAATATGATTGGATTGGATTGAATTGATGGACAAAAACAGTGATGAATAGACTCTTTTTATGTCTGCAGAGAATCCCTCATGATTCTCAATAGATATTGAGGGCGTGCTAAGGTCAAAAATGAAAGACCATTTTTAAAAATAAGGTTCTTAATTTAATGGGACTCAATTTTCATTCCAATTTAAAGTTACTGGTGTTATTCTTAACTCCAAGTAACTTTAATCCTCATTTAAGTTAATTATTTTAATTTTTGATATAAAATAAGTTTATTTATATTAAATTTCATCACATTAAAAACTTAAAAATAAAGTTTCAAGCAAAAATCTCTTAAACTCAATTTTTAGTTAATTTTTAAAAAAATCTTAATTTTCTCTCTAAGTATAATTAAAAGAGTAATTTTCCAGGCTCATTACCAATAAAACCTGTTTATAAAAGATACTTAAAATTTAATTTACATAAATATAACATTGAATTGTAATCTGTGTGAAATTTTCAAGCAAATCCATTAAGATTTGGACTTTTAATGAATTTTTGAATTTATTGCTATTTTTCCACGTAAAATAGCAATGCACGCTAAACCATAGCTTTTGATAAGGTTTTTATGCTTATAACTTTAAAGCTCTAAGCTTATTTAAGCTTTGAGAGGTCTCAAAACTTTAATTTCAAGCTTTCATATTGGGATTTACTCTTTGGAAGCTTGAAATTCCTGTCTAAATTGGGATAAAAACAGTTTAGACTTTAAGATTGGATCAAAGTCTAATCTTAAAGTTTAAATAAGGTTAAAAATCCTCCAATACAGGTGGAAAACCTTAATTGAATCCTTGAAGATCCAAAAAGCTGGGTACCCCAGCTCTCTTTGGTCTTTTTCCTTTGTCCCACCTTTTTGCATGGATTTTGCTGTTTTATTTATATAAAGCCATACTATGTCCTTAAACACCTTTAAATTGAGCTCACAGGATTTACATTCTGTATGGAAAATCCTTAGCCAATTCAGTAAATATACACAACACCTCAATTTTAATTAAAATCTTGGTAAGTTTGCATAAACTTTATGCAACTTTAACAATTTTAAAAAAATGTTAAAAAAAGTTACATTAGTACTGTGAGATTCTTGAATCTTCCAATAACTTAAGAATTAAGCATTTTGGGGTATAACACCCTATGGGTGTACCTTTTTGGTGTAGAATCCAAAAATGACATAATAATTATAACTTTTTTTATCCAAACAAAAGTTATACTTATTTTTTGTTATTTTTTATTTTAATTTCAACTGAAAAGTCTGTTCAATACTAAATCAGCTATATATAAAGTTATTTGTGGCCTTATGGGTATGTCATATATACCTCACAGGCTCATAAATAATAAATCACTCACTAATACTTCATTGAACCTTTGAAAGAGATTGGTAGAGAGATTTGATGGGTAAATTGTGGATTTAAAGGATCAAAATTGATTTATAGCAATATTACAACAATATATTGTTGATTTCTATTATTTTATGTCTTCCTGATTTATTTTGAAAGATTTAAAACACTTAAGAAAAGATTTAACTAATACTTACTTGTTGGTAACAAAGATATAATTGGATAATAAGATAATTTGGAAAAAACAGCAAGAGGAGGCCTCTTTTAAGTCAAAAAAAGCTCACAGAGGAACTCCATGGAGCAAACTGAAAAACCAGTTAGTGAGAAAACAATAATACTTTTTGTATTATTGATTGCATTATCTGTTGTCACATAAGATTATCATAATTCTTTAATTAGTGATTTTAGGTGACTACTAACCCATTTATGGTTAATAATAAAAGGATTAAAAACTGTAAATCTTATTTTATTTAAAAATAAAAATTAATTTCTTAAGTTTATGAATTTTATTGGAGATTTCATCACAGGTTGTATTTTCTGTGAATTTGTGAAGATTCAGTGTTTCACATGGAATCATTAAAAATGAACTGTAAGGAAAAAAAATTATTTTACTTATGAGACCATAATTCTTTTGGGTTTCTCTATGAGTAATACCATTTTCTATTGGTCATGAAAGTTTTAGGCAGATTAATTAAGAATTGTATTTTTAATGAATTTTTGAAGTTTTTACCTCATTTCTATGTAGAATTTCAAATAGCACAATATAGCTGGTTGCTATAAGGTAAATCAATGGATAGTAGTCCAAAAGGGTTTTAATTACACCTTTAAGGTTTATCCATGGAAAAACATTAAGAATAGACATGGTTACAGGAGTTTAAGGTGTGCTTTACCTCCTTGTCACATCAAAATAGCCGCTTATTTGCAATTTCTTATGATTTAATGAGGTTTCAACTTGTAACTAGGTTCCCAAAAGGTTTTAGTATACTAATTGGGCCATGATCAGCCATGGATCCAGACTTTAGAGCTATCCATGCCTCAGAGGCCTCAGAAGTTTGGTATCCTGGTTCTCTTTGATGTCTTTGTCCCCCTTAGCTATTTTCATGTCAAAAATAGTATTTTGGGCTTCAAGACTGATATCCACTATGGGTGTATCAAAACTGTATATAAGAATACCATAATATTAAGTGCCACAAACATGCATAACACTATTTTTAGTGTATATGTAACATGGGATTTCTCACATTCCCATTATTTTGGCATGAAATTGAGAAAAACAAAAATTTTCACAATTCTTTTATGTGGTATTGATGATGTGGTATTGAAGTATTTTTTCATATTACCACCTCTTAAAGTTAATTTAAGCTTATTCACTCTATGGAGTTACCCTAGGTGAATTTTTGTGTAGAATCCAAATCTGGCCTTCAATACATGGATTTACTTACTTACAAAAAAGTTATTCATCTTTTCTGAAAAAAAAATGATGAATTTTTAATATATGCATGACTTATGGGTCATGCATAGTTCTGAATTTTATTGTTAAAGATAATTGTGGCCTATTTGGGTATGTAAAATATACCTCAAGGCTGACAACTATGGTATAAATGCAGGCAATGAATTGGGTTTGAGACATAATTTTGTGTGAAAAACTCACCAAAAGGCCCACCCTGTACTTCCTGGGTTATAGTTCAGGTAAAATGTCATGACCTATAATCTGCTCAAACCTGTAGCAATTGGTGTCCACCAGAAAGTATAAGCTAGGCAAGTGTTTACTGTAGATATGTTGTTTTGAATATTCATTTCAATGTGCTTGTGGTATAGTTACACTTTAACTGGTGTGAGTAAATTAACATTGCTATGTTTTGGCCAAGCCTGTCAAGTAGAGTTTCCTTTATGTAGGGGACTACAGCTTACCCATATTGCAAGGAAGCTGCATGGAAGAAGTCCAGATAGAGGAGTATGGCTTGGTGAGCCTGATCATGAGCATGCTTGAATGATTCCACTTTAGATGAATTATGATTGAATTTTTCTGTTCCATGAATCTTTTGAATGAAAAGTTGACATTCTGAGAGTCCAACAAGCTCAAATAACCTCAAAGATTTAGTAATAAGAATTCTTTTACTTTTTAAGGACTGTTCTATGGACAGCTTGGTGTGGAATTACTGAGAATGGCTCAAGAACTCACCTGGTTTTCCCTGCATGCTTGCTTGAAAGTCAATTGTCCCAGCATAGATTCAAAAAGTCTTAGCTTTTGGACAACTCCTAAAACTCTCCATCTCTCTTCATCTCTCTTCATCTCTCTTGTGTGTTCATGTGTTCATGTTCAGATAAAAGTTATCAAGAAGGCAGTGGACTATCTTCGCCTTTCGAGATTCTTGTGGTTTTCTTTTCATTTCAAAAAAACCTTCAAATCAGCAACCATCATTTTCTCCATGGGACCGGTCTTAAGCCATCGCGACGTGACGGGATGCAATTCTTCGTATGAACTTTCCCTGGGCAATCGACAGATCAGTTCTGTCGTCTTGAATATTTCGGCCGCTGGGTTTCGCTTTCCAAGCCGGCGCTGTCACTCGGCTCGCCGCCATGTCTGCTCAATCTTCGTCTACAACGCTTGCGTTCGCCAATTTCAACTCTCAAGCCGTCGCCTCCCAGTCTAGTCCTTGCAATCTTGTGATCGGTACCAATGATTCAAGCATAGTAAGCAAGCGAAGCGCAGAAAGAGCCGGTTATTTCAAACACCCTCAACATTTGAGGCACTTTGTTCAAAAGTTTCAACGTCGTGCTCCATTAATCAACTTGGGTTATACCATAAGAACTCTTTGTGTGGATCTGGTCATCAAGAGGTTTTTGGACGGTGCTCACGCCAGGTCCCAAGATGATTCAGACGGTCGATCGATACATCCGTCCAAGTCCAAAGTGGTGTTGGTAAACTTGGGCTGTGGCTATGATCCAGGCTTTTTCAAGCTCGTCCTCGGCTCAAATGATCTTGGCCTTCAGCAAGAATTCCAATACATTGATGTTGACTACCCTGAATTGATCTCAAGAAAACATCAAATGATTTCTCAATCAAAGGAATTGTGCTCTGTTTTTGATGGTTTTGCTAAAAGTACGCCAGGCAGCTGGATCCAAACGATAGATGGCAAGGCTTGTTATGCCTTACTTGGCTGTGATCTATGTCAAACCTCTCAATTCGTCTCGAGTCTTATCGACTTGCTAAAAGGACAAATGGATCATATATTGTTCGTCTCAGAGGTTTCAACAGTCTACATGCCCCCCGAAAAGTCAGAGGAGCTCTTGAACGCTCTCAGTCAATCATTTCCAAAATCAGTATGGGCATGCTTGGAACAAGTTTTACGACCTACACCCACCGCGTTTTCGGAAACAATGTTAAAACACTTTCAAAAGCTTCAAACACCTCTTCGAGGAACTATTCAATACCCGACCATTTCAAATCAAGTAAACCGACTTCAAAAGTATTGGGAAAATGTTGAAACATCAACGATGCAAGAGATATGGAATGATTTTGACAATTTTCCGATCATGCGTGAGGAGCGACATAGACTGATGACTCTAGAGCCATTTGATGAATGGTCTGTTGTCAATCTGTTGTCACCATTGCTGTAGTCTTACAAGACTTTCTGAGGATAACTAACTTTTATCATAGTGTCTTCTCATCAGGGAAGAGCTTGATTTATTTCTCTCCCATTACATTGTAGCAATTGCATATTCTCAAGTCGAATCAATGCCTTATTTCATCGTAGGTCCAACGGCCATCTGTCTCCCACCACTGAAACAATGGCCAAAGGAAAGTGTGAAAAATAAAGATCTGAGTCAATCAAACGAACCTAGTCGATCATGGTTTTATCGCCCAACCGATTTCAGCATCCAACGGCGTGGCCACACTTTAACACCTTTACCCGACCGCAGGCGACACTTGATCTTTGGAGGATTTGGTCCGGAAACTTCGGTAAATTTATCGTCACACCAACAGAGCCAATCAAGAAGGCATTCAAGAGTAGCCCATCCATTCATTCTGGAGATTTGTGAGCAAGGTACTATTCGCGCTGCTACTTCATCTTTTGGCTCTTTCATACCATCTGCCAGATTATATCACACAGCTTCTATCATCACCGACAAAAATCAGGTTTCCTCAGTCTTACTTTTTGGTGGTCGACACGCACCACAAACACCATTGGAGGATGCCTATTTACTAGATTGTACAGACTTGACATGGAATTCTATCACCAGCTCTTTAGAAAATGCTCAATGTCCTCCACCTCGGTTTAGACACTCAGCAACCAGTATTGAAGTTGAAAATTGTCAACACGTTCTCATTCATGGTGGTATAGGTGATAAAGAGGCTACCTTATCTGATACGTGGTTATTTGATTCCAACAGGCGCCAATGGATTCGTTTACCTATTTTGGATCATCTAATTGGTCCACGTTATTCACATCAGCTTTACTATGATCACGTCAATCTCGAATTGTATGTTTTTGGCGGAGTTTCTCATACTAATGATGACTCCGCAGACCCACGGCTTGCCAAGAATATCAAAATTCACATCCAATTTACAACTGAGTTGAATGTACAAAGTTGCTCAAAGTCAATCAAACCAGTTCAGTTTCAGTCCCATGATGCGCTACTCCATCGGTATTCGCATTGTATTACTACTTGGGATAACGATAACTTACAGTTGATTTTGAGTGGCGGTCTTGTTGAAAATGGCGTGATAGATAGCGAATATCAATGTATGCTGTTAGATCTCAAACGCATGAGCTGTCTTCCACTTCAAGTTTCTTATGAGCCATCACGGTCAATGATAGGTCATAAAGCTTGCGTGATTAATTTGAACCACAGCGAAAAACGTTTGAAGGCTTTAGTTCTATTGGGGGGTGGTATGACTTGTTTCTCATTCGGAAGTCATTTTGATTCATTTCTTGCGATGATCTCAAATATGGATTTAAATCAGCTTAGTAATCGGCCAAGAACGAATGAAACAATAAAAAATTACGCAACATTTGATTCAAGTCCTCAAGACACTTGGAATCAAGTTCAGGAGATACCTCAATCAAACAAGCTAACAATTGAATCTTGGAATGATGCTATTTTTCACTCAACGCCCATAATCTTCAAAGCAATGGATATTGGTGATTGTAAATCACTTTGGACAGCAGAATATTTGAAGACAAAAATTGGTAAAAAAAAATGTTCAGTTCACGTATCCGATCAGTCATCTAATTTGACTTGGCATGATAAAAATTTTTCTTATAAAACTATGAACTTTGACAAACTACTTGAACAAGCCTTCCATACCAAAACAAATAATAATCAAGCAATTTATCTTAGATCTTTATCGAATTCACCCAAACAAACTTCAAATTTTGATAAAGATTTTCCGGAGCTATCCCAAGACTTCAAGATCCCAAAAGTGATGCAAGAAACTGTTGGAGATAATCTTTTTTCTAGTGTTTTAAGAATTTCAAGTGCTAACATGGGGTTTGTTTAATCTAAAAATATAAGGGATTTTTTTAATAACGTTAACTTGTTCAATGACTTTTTTTTATATAGCTTGTGGGCACATTATGATACGTATGATAATATATTGGTACAAATTAAAGGGAAAAAGCTAATTCGAATGTGGCATCCAAGGTACTTATTAAACATTATTATTATACTTCAATCGTGCAAATAGCAAATCTCCACCTTGCTTTTTTTTTTGCTTTGTGAATCTCTGCATATATAAAGATAAAGACTTTATCTGACTAAGGTGTTTTTTTTATTTCTTACTTTTATTTAGTGAAATTATTAATTTGTATATTAAAGATAGTTCATCTATTATTCCAGATTTCGATCAACCCGATCTTGATAGATTTCCATTGTATCGAAAGTCTCATCCAATGAATTATATCCTTGAGGTAAGTAAAATAATAAAATTTAATTCACCTCATACAAAAAGGAAAAATGAATAATAATAATAATGACTTACCAATCATATACAATATAGCCAGGTGATATAGTATTTATACCATCAAATTGGATACATTCAATTAAATCGATCGATTCAAGTTTAGCAATCAATTTATTTTTTTTCAGTAATTTAAATAAAAAAAACCATTTAAATCAATTAAAACACAAAGATATTTGGGGTAATCAAGATTTAAGTTTAATTAAAAATATTCAAAAAGATTTTATTGATTTATTGAATTCAAATGAATTTTTTAATTTACCAATTTTACAACGTCAATTTTATTTAAAAAAATTCGGTATGGATTTAATTAGATTAGCAGATGAACAAAAATAAAATTTTGAATTCATATATTTTAAAAACACGATGATTACAATCTTTGAGTTTGATTGCCTTTGTTCCTCGTAAATGTAACTGTTTCGTTCCTAGCTCTTTTACTTTTTCCAAAGAAAAAAATCATTTCTTAAAATTGCACACTTCATCCATTTTTGTAGGTTGAGAGAAATCTTAGTGTTAACAAAATCAATTTTCTTGAAGGCATTTTAATTTATTCCCGGACAAAAAAGCACACTATTCGAGTTTCATTTTAATGAAATTCTACATCAGGAACTTATGAATTAAATGATTTGAAAACAAAAAAGATCGCCGCAGAAATTTGTGCTATTATTCAACTTTTGCCTTTAATTTTACACTTGCATCTGGCATAGTTGTTGCTACCAAGTCAATCTTGCGAAATTGCCAAAGGAATTTAACAGGGTATAAGAATGGTCTCAAATCAAAACGATTATCATCTATTTCAATAGTTTTACCAAATAAAACAACGTTAAATTGATCTTAGACATAAGCAATGGAAAAAACAATAACACAAAACTGACCAGGTGAATAAGCTTCAGCATGGTAACTTGGTGTCAAGGTGGTCATTTTGTGTCGATTTTTAGCATACTGTGAGAAGAAGTGTTTCACTTTTTCGGCGACCTAATTTGTTTTATTTTATTTCATCAGCATCATATTTTAAACAATGTAATTCATTCTTACTCACCTCAGTTGGACTCAAAAAAGAACCCCAATCTTGTACTAGCCTTCTGAACATACCATATGGGCCACATTTCTCTACTTTCCTTAATCGTCCAAATATCGAGAGTTCGTCATAGGTCATTCCCATATCAACCTAAACAACTCAAGACTTGATGTGTTAGAAAGCAAAGAGGTTTCGTTAACTTGGCTAACTTGGCGGCCCAAACTTACTTCATCTGTCTGAACATAATTATCTGTAATTGGTTCCAATTCAGCAGTCGGAATGGCCGTCAAGAAGCTATTTGAATCGAAAGTAAAACATTCAATTTAACTGACTAGAAAAACTGCTTATGAAAGCCTTTCACTCACTCTTCCAACACGGGCAAGTCAAACTTTTTTTGAGCATAAGCAATGAAGCGCTTGAGATCAGTTTTGCTGATTCCACCGATTGGATTTATGTCGGCACTTGAACAATCATACTTTGTTAAATATCCTCTGAGGCTAAAAGATCATGGTTTATAGGTGTTAGAAGCTATTAAAAGAGGGGGGCTAATCCCTACAAAATGCTAACTTTAATACTTACCTTTCATCAACATTAGCACTGCCTAAGACTAGTAATCCACCGTTTTGTCCTCTTACCCACGGCAAAAGTTGTGCAAACATATAGCTCAGCAACATTCTCAAACGGGCCTGTTTTTATATAGGTGAAAAGGGTTGAGAAAGCAATTTATCTGAGCTGTTTTATTAGTTTATCAACTTATATAAGATAGTTAACCTGAATGTTTTGAAGAGCCAAATTTTCAGCAGAACTTCCTCCACGAACTTTAAAACGTGGACTTTTTCCGGTTACGGCAGAAAACAACGTGCGGATCGCGATGACAACGGCGTCCATGTTCAAGTCGGTGTGATAGCTATATCATTAAGCACATGTCACTTACTCATCCGCTTCGAAAAATACATTTCATCGATTCTAAAGGTCAAGTCTTACGCTCCAATCGCACTAGCCAAATCCTTTGCTCGTACTCGAGTCCCTAGACTAGAGTTTTTGGTTCCCATATAGCAAGTGTGAAAGATCTTATTACAAAATGCACGCGGATCTAATGGCACATAATCGGATTTTTCGCCTGTGATCTTCACAGCGTCTGTTATGACTTGCTGATCTACATGAGAAAACGTTAGCGACCTCTAACCAGGTCCAAACCTAAGGGCAAAGCAATCTTTCACTCACTTCCAAGCCTAGCCTCCTTGGCGACTAACAAGCACATTGAATATACAATGGTAGCAGTGGCACAACTATCGATTCCGCCGCTCAAGGGCAAAAAAAAACCTTTCATTTCACTGCGTCGCAAGTAATCCCAAAGCCAACAAGCTGGACCAAGCCTAAGGTACGAACAGCCCCCCGCCCCCAAAAATAAATAAATAAATAAAAATTAGCAACACATCATTACAAAAGAAAATGACTTGGCCTTCAACAAACGCGATTTCTTCTTCAGGCGCGTGATATTTAACAGCAAGTTCATTTGTGGGCGACGTAGGCGCTGGGCACGCAGTAAGGTTAGCGGCTAAAAAAACACGTTCGTGCTGGGTGCTTGAATTGTAACTCAATGAAGCTTGTTGGTTGCGGCTATTTTTATTGACTCTGTGGGTTCTAACCGTCTCAAGATCAACAGTTGTAACGATTACCTCGACATCTTGTAGGGAAAATTGAGATCCCTGGTTAATGATTTTACCATTCAGAGAAATTAATGAACATCCATCATAGTACAGCCGATCACCGTCGCAACCTTGTTGATTGGCGTATACATAAACCCCGCCCGCCTACAATTAATGAAGAAAGCCTCATCTATTTGTGATTTATAAGAAAGCTATGAAAAGTTAAACACCTTAAGGGTGGCTTGCTCAATTAATTCAATCCTGGTGTGTAATTTTCGCAATTCATGGTGAGAAGCTGAAGAATTCAAGAATATTTCAACTCCATCCAAACTCAAACCTATGTGAGGCCTATGATTGGGTAAGTTATACAACAGACAGCGAGAAACAAATCAAGCCCCAAACTGTTGGATTTTATAGCAAATGAAACGAAGACTGACGAATTGGGGGTGAACAATTCCTCACAGGTCTCAATGCCAATTGAAGTGTCCTCAGTCATTATAATAGCTAGTCCAATAGGAGCAGTGGTCTAGTTGATAAAAAGACCCACTCAGAAAAAGGTCAATGACAATAAGAATAAGTTATGCTAAAATATGATAAAAAAGAGCACAATGAAAAAAATCCTAACCTGACCCAAAATTAAATTGATCTCCCTGGGAAGCTGGAGTTGCTCCACTTTTCTATCTTGACACCATGAGCTAAAATATCTCAATTCTCTTAATGATTTTTTTTTTTGAAAAAAGTAATGAAAAAGTTAATGGGGCCAACATCAGATTCGGATCTTGGCTTGCTTTTTTTGATCAGTTGCCAAAGCATAAGAAAAAAACAGGAGCTCAACCGATAATTCCCATCATTTGCCATCCACATCTTGGGCCTTACAAGGACAATTCTTGAATTATAAAATAAAACCCTACAATTATACAATACGTTTTTATGTATAATTGGCCTATCCGCACCACCCAAAAGAAATATGTAAATTTCGATTGTTCAAAAGTATTATTTCTTAAAGACATACATTCCAACATCGCAAAGTATGCCAAACGTAGCAGGCGAAATCAGTAATTTGGCTAAAACTTCCCAAGAGTGAGTAACAGTGTCGGCTAAAGATAAAAAGAAAGCAAAAAAAAATTAAACCATTCAAATTCAAAGGATCAAGACTTTGGATAAAAATTTTGTGATTTCCTCTTCAAACGCGATTTAAAATCTTCACCTTCTAAAAAATGATCAAAGCAACCATAGCCGCTGTGGGAAAAACATCAAATCCATTGAATTATTTATATTATGCTTTGCTTATTCTTAATATATTTTGTTCTATCTTTTGCTAAAAAAAATAACTTACGAAATCTCAAGTTCGGGTCCGACCCTAATTGAAGAATTTAATTCTTTTGACAACTTTATGGATTCCAAAATCCTTTTAAAATTTCCATCAAAATCCAACTATAATTGTCAAATATATATAAATTTTCAGAAATTTGAGTTTTGGCCATGTTTTCATCACTTGATTAAGAAAAAACAAGAGCTATTTATCTAAGACTAAGACTGACAGCCCATTGATTTAATGAACAAGTAGCAATACTAAATCATAATTATTTCAAACCAAAGAACCAAAAAAGATTAGAAAATTATTGCATCTTATTTTAATCATTTGAATAAAAAAAGATACTGACGTTATCGGATGCGACATTTAATTCTTTCTTTGATTTTATAAACGATCTTGGGATCAAATTGAACGAGATGTGACGAGTTTTTGAATGACGTCATAAAATTTCAATGGAGGCAAGATTCCCGCCAACCCGACCGGGCGCTACGTTGTTTTTTGCACCTTGATTTGGTCGACAAGATGAAATTGATATTTTGTATATTTTTTCACGCAACAAACATACCATCTATGAGTTAGGAAGGAATCATAAGCCAGCTGGGCTCTTAGAATTTTATAGCCAAAAATATGGCAGAAAGGATGACTTATTTAAACAAAAAGTGAAGATAGTAAATGCACATAAATAACTAGTAGGAAATTTATTTGGTGATTGCTTTAACCAGGAAATTCAAAAATTCAACCTAATTTTGCTTTCTGGAAAGGATAAAATTGATACTTAAAAAATTCATTAAGAAGCATATGGAAAATCACTTGTAGGATTTAATAACAAAAACCATGATATTATTGAATGAGGAATAATATTTAAGGAAAACTAATAAAAGTTAAATTTAAATTATTTTTTTACATAAAATTGTATCATAGTAGCTCTTATTATGGATAATTCTATCAATATATAGATTTCTATTGTTCCCAAGAAGAAATATTGAAGTGTCTGAACCCCCAGATAGAAATTCTTGTGTTTTATATATAGTCTGTAAGGTGATCTTGGGAAAGATTGAAAAAAAAATCAATGAATTAGTGTGATTCTCTTACTATAGATTATTTTTTCATTTTTTTTCAATAAATTTTTCCCAGTTTTCAAGAATTGATCAATAATTATCAACCTTTACTTAATTGAATTTAGTACCCCATTTAAAGTTCTCACATATACTGGCCTTTCTTTAGAGCTGACTGGGCTTATTTAATTTATTTAGTTCATCACATTTCTGAATACTCAAAGTCAAGTTCAGTAGTCCTACCATCTTTCCACTTTCAAAGTTGGTCTTAGTGTTCATGTCCTCTTAATATTTACTTCCCCCCCTTCCAGTTTAATAGTGGTTACTCCTAAATTTTGATTGAAACTTACGTTTATTATTGCCATGATTTCTCTTGGTTGATATCCTTTTTGGGCCCCAGTAGCTTTTTAATTTGTTCTTCAGATATTTATTCTTCTTTTTTGAATTCATTTAAGTATCCTTCCCTTGAGCTTCCAGCCATGAGTAAGATCTTTGAGTTCCAAGCTACCTTTCCCTTGAAGGAAGGTACATCTGAAAGGGGTATTATAGGTAGATACAGCATGGAGCTTAGCAATCAAGTACTCAATTGGAATAGCTCAGAAATAATGAAGTCAAAGCTTGAAAATACTATATTCCTTTCACATAGGTATATGAAGCTGATAATAATAAATATTAAAATTTGAAATAACAACAATCCAAAGAAAAAACAACCCTTGAATAACTATTTAGATTATCCAGAAGAGCTGTAGCTATCCACAATGATATACCAACAATATCCATTGGGATGGTTGATTAAAAATACTAAAATTTAAGTTTTAGATGAAAATATTCTGATAATAATCAAAATCTTAGTGGATTAATCATTTGGGGAAGAAATTTCAGGGGACTCATGTTTCTAGTATCATAAAGTCATTTTAAGAAAATAATTTTCTGTAATTACCTAATAGTAAGCTTAATTGGAGTGGATCCAAAGATAAAAGAATAAAATCAAATATATTTTCCTTTTTATAGGAAAAGTGCAGGTGAAAAAAACACAGCTATTAGTACCCAGGAAAAAAGAGGTGATGAAGTAAGGCCCTCAGTTAAAGATTTTATTAATAATAAGGAGAAAATGCATAAGTCAGAAAATTGATACCAGTATTAAATGATCATGTCAAGATAGAAGCTCAAATTACAAATTATCAATACATTTACTTGGAATAAAAAATTGAAGAAATAAATAAAAATAAGCATATTGGAAGCTTAACTAGTTGAGAAAAAATATGAGGCAGCCAAGAGAATATGGCTTCTGTGAGAAATTTTAGATTTCTTATTCAGCCTTCAAAGCTGGAGCCTATTGATCCTTTAATATATTATGCCTAATAAAAACTATATCTTCATAAAAAACACATTTTCAATGAATCTTGAATATATGATTCCCAATCAAAAATCTCTCTTGACCAAAAATCCCCTTTTAAATGAATGTTGAATATAATTCTCATCTTTTCTTTGTTTTAATCTATTGATAAGCTGTATATTAAGAATGGAGTTATATTTATGAGTATTATTTTTAGAATATTACACTTTTAATTACAACTAGTATGTTTTTATGCTCAAAGTCAATATCAGTTGTAAGGTTTGACTATGAAACAATAGGTAAAAATTAATAATATTTTACTTATTGTACTCTGAATATCCTAATTTAAATGAGTACTAAGATTGAAAATAATCTTCATAATAAAGAATTATTATAATTATGGTGTAAAAATATTTAGATTAACTAAATAAATAAAATAATATAATAAAATAAAATACATTAATATTCAATGATTAATATATTTATGGAAATTCATTATTTTTACCAAAAAATAATAAATGCATAAAAATTTGCTATTAGATAATAAAACACAATTTATAAAAATAATATTACTAATAGTAAAGTTATGTATGAATATAAATACTATTTATATCAATTAAAGAATTATTAAAAATAATAATAGAGAGATATTTATTATAAAAGGAGAAAATAACCTAGTTGTAAAACTTAATATAATAATCTTGAAAGATTTTATGCCAAATAATTTAAATTTTATTTACAATAAAAAAAGTAGAAGAAATTAAAAATTTTACTCCTTTTGCATGGATTTAGAGATTTCAAGAGAAATCGAAAAATGAAAATAAAAATATTGATTTAATAACATATAAAATAGTGATTACTATGAGATACAGCTTTGGTCTTGAATAATATGGGAGTTTTATATTAAATAATAAAGAAATTTACCTTTTATTGAATGTTTTATTGTATTTGTAGCATCTGAAGGGGAAATGGAAGAAAAAGAAGTATTTTATAGTAAATAACCTTTCTTCTAGAGACAAGACACCTCCTAGTAGATTTTTAGTGATTTTATCCACTGGAATTGATCAGTTTTCATAGGTTTGGTAATGATTACATCATCATCAAAACTTTTTATCTCATTATTAGGCCATTTTTTGGAGTTATCACTGTAGCTCTAATTTGATGGAATCACAAGCTTGGAAAATAATTTATTTTAGTGGATTATAGTAGATTCAATCATAAAATACTAATATACACCAGCCTTATCTCTTATTTAACTGTTAAGCATAAATTCAGGTTAGAGTTAATGATCATAAATGATAATTTTTTAACTTAAGCTTCAATCCATAATACCTTTTTAGTTATTCAAAATAAATCAATCAAGAGGGAATTCTATTAGCTTGGAATTTCCTTAATAAGCTTCAAAGAGTATTTAATTACATCATAAAAACTCTATTTCTGATATTTTTTCTTGTAACTCATCTTTTCTGTTGATATTTACTATTTTAGACTTCAAACAATGATTTGATAGTGTTTTACCTTGAATATCATCATAAAAATTAGATAATTTTTCATGTATAAGCTAGTAGGATCTGAATATATACTTTTTTGTAAGCTTACAGCTATTTCTATTTTTCCCAAGATCCCCTTGTAATTTTTAACCTTGTTTATAGCTTACCCAATAGATTTTATATATTTATTCTTAAAGTAAGTTTTCAGAAATTATATTTTATAATAAACTGTTCATCAGGTGTAGCTCAAAATTCATGAGATAAACACCATGAATATATGCACTGGTCCTAAAAGTGCATAAACCCAGGTTATCTCAGTAGGTATTAGTTTTGAAGATATGGAATAAAGATGTCATATATGTAGTTTTTCATGAAGAACCAAATTGTGTAATTTATTCCACATTTTTATTCATTTTATTCTGAGATAATAAAGAATTTATGCCTTTTTATGGCATTTTTACTTATTTTAAGATTATAATTTTAATTCTTTTTGTTAAAATAAGTTTTATAAAGTTATTTTGTGAAATGTTTGGATATTTAGTCATATCTAAAAGGATAATGTTCCCTACCACCAAAAAATATTTTACCACAATCTGGTAAGGTTAATTAGGGTGTCATTCACTGTCCTACCTCTTCAACAGACTTTTGGAGTCTTGAAGCTCAATAATGCTTAATTTTTTTATTCTTGGGGTGTTCTTTAATTTCTAAACCTCCTTGATAGCTTACAAAAATTATTTATATCTTTCTCAAGTAGGAATTCATCCTCTTGGGTTTGGTTTGTTTACCTCACAAGGTAATCCCTTTCTTTCTTGTTTCTTGTCCTTCTTTCTTTAAGGAATCTCACAATTTTCTTTTCTTCTCCTTCTTCTAGAGAGGGAATTTCAAGTGGGGGTTTATTTCTTAAGGTAAATTATTCCTTATAATTTGAACTGCAAGGTTCTATCAGAATTACAGGGAAAGTTGGGTGTTTGTTCCTTAATTTACCTTTTAACTCTAGTTTTACAGCATTAGTGCCATGCATGGCTCTTATCATGACAGGTCCTGCAAAGGAATATTTTAGTTTCTTTGGTCCTTTGATATTGTCAAAGCTCAAAGTTGATACTAATACTAAGTTTCCTGTTTTGAAATAAGGTGGCTTGTGACTTTTATCCCATCTTTCTTTTGAATATTTGAAAGAATATTGAATACATCTATTTGCATGGTGTCTTGCTTTTTCAAGAATTATCTTAAAACTGCTTGCTGTTGGATGTATATCAACCAAGTCCTTTTGGAGAGTGTCATAAGGTAGTATTGGGTTCCAACCTTTTTGTAGCATTTCAGGTGCTTTAAAAGTTGAAGAATGAATTTATATCTTGCATTCCAGTTCAAGAGCTGGTATAAGAGTACACCAATCATGGGTAAAACCATCAGAGTATTTAAATTCTAGGCCATAAGCACAGAATCTTCTGATCATGTCTTCTAAAGTTTGTATCATTCTTTCTGCTAAACCATCAGTTTGAGGGTGGTAAGCTTTTGAGAATGATAACTTTGTTTCAAACAGGTTATGGAGATTTGTCCATAAGTCTGAAGTGAATTTTGGATCTCTATCACTTATTATGTTTGGGAATAAACCTGTATGACTAATGACTCTATTCCATATAATTATGGCTGTTTCCATAGCTATTTCATCTTTCTGACAAGCTAAACACATTGGGGTCTTGCTGTACCTATCAAATGAGACTAGGCATGCATTGAAGCTTCTGTCTCCTCCTGGTGGTAAAGCTTTTACACAATCCACATGAAATATTTCCCAAGGGGATTTTGGTTCTTGGATTTGGATCATCATACAAAATTTCTTGCATGTGGCTTTATTTGATTTTTGGAATCTGTCAGAAGTTTATCAGTATTCTGTAACATATTTTCTCAACTTTGGCCACCAAGAGCAGGTTTTCACTCTTTCTAGTGTCCTATCTTCTGAGAGATGTCCAGATACAGCACTATCATGAAATTAATGTTAAAACTATATCTTTCAAGGTCATAAAACATGTGTGTTTGGTCCCAAGATAAAGAATTCCATCACAGAGGTGGAATCTTCCTTCATCATATGCTTTTTTCCATAATTTATCTAGTTTTGAAGATAATAATGGGTCTTTGCAATCTTTTATCAAGATTTGGCATAAGATATAAACATTATTGTGCATCCTATAGCCTTCTTTTGACTTGATGAAATAATTTTGTTCCAATTTCTGTAACACATACCCCTTCTATATAATTTTCTTCATGTGGTACTTTTAAGTTTTATCTATGAAACACTTGATAATAGTAAAAAATATCAAGAGTACTACAGCTTTCCTTAGTAGAAAATATAATAGAATTGGATATTAAAACTTCCAGTTAATATAATTATTCAAAATAATTATATAAAAAAATGAATTCAAATATTCTCAAATAATTTAAAAATAAAAGAATCTTCAATCATCATAATAAACTATAATTATTCTATCATTATTATAATCACTGCCCCTTATAATATTAAGAAATATAAAAGCTCCTAATGAGACAATTATGTGTGGAAAATATTAATATTTATCCACTTAATTATAACACACACTGTGCAGAGATAAATCTTATAGAAAGAATTCTATAAAAAAAACTAATGCTAGATAAAAAAGATATAGAACTTAGAGAAAACTTACTTATAATATTTGTTTAATACAATAAGTCAAACAGAAACAGCTTTAGTATGAAATAATGTTTATAAGTTAAGAATATAACAAAAGTTGATATTTTCAAAGATAAAAACAACTTGTTTCTATGATAAAATGAGATTTGAGAGTCTTTAGAGGAATCTGTGGATTTTAAAGGATATTTCAAGAGAGCAATTTTCTATAATAAAATATATTATTGGTAGTTACAACAGTATAATTCAAATTATATGATTTAGATTCTTTATTTAAAATTTATAAAGAGTAAAATAGCTTAATAATCACTTTAATGATACAAGACTTTTCATTGAATAAAATAGTACTTGTTGAAAATGTCTAATTGGTTATTGGCAAAACCAGTGATTTAAAGGCTCTTTTTATGCCTTTAGAGAAGCTCTCATGATTAAAAATGGATATATAGGGCCTTCTGAGCTCAAAACTGAAAAATAATGCTTAAAACAAAAGTTCTTAATCTAAGGTAACTTATTTTTCATTCTAATTTGAACTTACCAGTGTGATTCTTAACTCCAAGGAGCTTTTTTCCTATTTTAGATGAATTGTTTCAAACTTATTTATATTAAGCTTCATCACCTGAAAAACTTAAAAATAAAGTTTCAAGTGAAAATCTCTTAAAATGGATTTTTCATTAATTCTTAAAGAAAACTTAATTTTCTTCAATAATAATTTAAAAGGTTAATTTCAAGGCTAATTACCAATTAATACTGCTTGAAGAATATAATTAAAATTTAATATATACACAGATAACATTGAATTGTAAACTGTGCAAAAATATCAAGAAAATCCATTAAGAATTGGATTTTTAATGAATTTTTGAAGTTATTGCTAGCAATAAATACCAAAACTTATCTTTTTATAAGTTTTAATGCTTATAAATTTTAATTTTCAAATTTTCAAGCTTTTTTAAGCTTGATTAAGTTTTTAAAGCTCTTAAACCCTTAATTACCAGTCTGCATATGGGGATTTACCCTTTGGCAGCTTGTAATTCCTGTCCAGTTTGGGATAAAACCAGCTTTAACTTTCATGTTCAATCAAATTCTAATGGTTGAAAATAATCTAATACAGGTGGACAAATTTAATTTAGTCCTTGCAGATCCTAAAAGCTGGGTACCCTGGCTCTGTTTGGTCTTTTTAATTTGTCCCACCTTTCTGTGTGGGGTTTTCCCTTTTATTTATTTAAAGCAATACTATGGCCTTAAATAAATTTAAATTGAGCCCACACAGGATTTAAATCCTGTGTGGTAAATCATTAGTCAATTCAGTAAACATACACCACACCTCAATTATAATTACATTCTTGGTAAGTTTGCATAAACCTTATGAAACTTTCAAGTTAAGCTTATTTAAGCATAAATTTGACAATTTCAATTTTTTTTTGAATTGTGCAATTTTACTGTCAGATTATTAAGTCTTTTAATAACATAAGAAATAGCCATGTTTGGTTATAAAACCATATGGGTCTACCCTAGGTTAATTTTGGTGTAGAATAAAACAATGAAATAATGTTTACACATTTGTTTATCAAAAAGAAAGTTATAATTATTTTTTTTTATCTTTTATTTTAAATTCAATTTATGAGTCTGTTAAATACTAAATAAACTTTATAAAAGGTTTTTCTTGGCCTCATGGGTATGTTATAAATATCTCACAGGCTCACAGATAGGAATAATATAAGGTTTTTCATACCTTAAATCAAAATCATTATTACTAATGCAGTTATAAGATTGAATATGGTATACAAGGTAAATCTGGAATATTAATATGTCAGTAACATAAAATAAATATAGTTTCATTGCATAATTAAAGCTCTATTTTTGATGATCTTTATCTTAAAAGATAATTTCTGTAAAAATTAACTAATTCAAAATTCACAAATTTATTGATGATAGTTATTAGAAAATTTCCTTTTAAGGCTCTATATAACTCTTCAATTTTAGAATTTTATACTCCATTTACAAATTTCATATCAATTTTCTGCATTTTTGACATAAAATGGCCAACAGAATCATCAAAAACAACTATTTTTGATCAGATGAGGAATCATATGTCAACCTGTGACTCAAAACAAGAGCACAAGCATGACAGCCAAAATACCATAAAACCAATGATAGATTAAAACTAACTTAAAATTGACCTTAGCCAGATTTTCTTACAATGGCACTAAAACAAAATAGGAAAACAGACTCTTTCCAAATACACCACTCCCACAACAAAGTTATTCCAGCTCACAGCAACACCTGAGAATAAACCTTAATTTTAACCTCACATCCAAAATCCAGGAAAAGAGGGCTAGCCCTATCAAATGGATATTTAACATGAATCCCCCAATCAGGGCTATATAATGGTACTAACCAAATTGAGCTAGTGCCAAAATCACAGAATTTGTGGTCAAATAAAGACCAAATAAGGGTGAAGGAAATATTCACCTCCCATCCAGCTTCTACAGCTTTAGTGTGAGATACTTAAAATGAAGTCTTTTTTAAAAGAGGAAAGACGGATCTTCCTGATTCTGCCCTCTATATCCCCAAATCACATCTATAACAAAATTTATTGAGCAAACAAGCTTAATACAGGATTCATAATAAATACATAGGTCAACAAGGGAATTTAAATTGGGTATAACTTGGCCATGTTGAATATGAAGCATACTAATTTAGTGACAATTATCTAGAACCTATAAAGGGATACAAATTGAGAGTTCCTCTGAGCTCTCTATCTACAAAACTGACAAAGGTATGGCAGTTTTAAGGTCAAAATCCCACAATATTAGATGAAATCCAATACTGTGAAATAGTATACAAAAGCTATTTATATGAGGTTTCAATACCATTAAAAAGGGTTTTTATACTTCGATACCTCATAGTATTACTCATACAGGGTCCACTGACACATGCTGTACAGCATTCTAAATGTTTGGCTTGTCAGGACTCCAAATAAAAATTTTCACCCTGTATTGGGGAAAGGTGACCAGATGTGGTTTCAAAGCCACATCTGTTCCAAATAAATGTTAAAAAGGGCTTTATAGAACACAAGACTGACATTGGAAGTGAAAAATATTCACTTGTATATGTACAAGACCAGAGGTCCTTTCCACCCATTTTCAGGATAGAAAGGGACCTTTCTCTGCCCACAAGAGAAATACCCATCCTTCTATTAAATTACTACATAGTAAAACTGCTTAAAAACAGTTATAAATCTTAAAATAACCAGATTAAACTTAACTATAAGTATTATAGTACTTATTATAGCGAATCAATTGAGAATTATGGCACCTAAGGCTATCAGTAGCACTCACCACCATTATTTATTCATAGTAAAGCCACAAATACTCTAATAAAATAATTTTTTATACCTATTAGTCATGTAACAGTAATATTTAAAGTTTCAAATACCTTTATTGTTACTTTATCATAGACTCAGCCTGACATTTTGGGGGCCTGGCCAAGGTTTTGGACTGATAACTTGATTTTTTGGTACAAATTACATGTTTTTCTTTATTTTTCTCTAAATTACCACTATATTATATTTTATGCAGTGTAAAAGATCCATTATGAAATAATAATAAATTATTATCGTTTCAGTGGTATATAATCAATAAAACTGTTTTGTTCACTATTTTTTGATGTGGATTGAGCATAAATTGGTTACCACATTCATATTGGGTTGTTTAAACATTAAGACACTTTAAGCCCATATTATTCTTTTGAAATCAAAAATAAATACCCCTGTAATTCAAATAACAGTGCCAGAGGGCATGGTTGGACACATCAATAGCTTCAATTGTCCATTACATAAACACCTGTAAGATTTTGCTTGTTAATTACAAAATAATCTGTAAGATAATTGGGATGCAGTAGTACACCATACATTCACAAAACAGTATTTTTGACAGAAAGTTGATAAATTGGATACTAAACCATGGCACAGGGAAAGAATATACACAAATATTGTATCAGAGGCCATTCTTTGATTTTCAGAAACATCATGAGAGTCTGAACTGATCATCTGCCCTCATTTCCTTTTTCAGTGGAAGAAAATTTCATACCACTAGAAAACCAGTCACAGGGTAATACACAAGCGGCACCCTCAGACACAGAAGTTCAGAAGGGAAAAGGCAAAATTCACAGTGAAAGGATTATCACCAAAAACAGTGGACACCAATTTTCACTCAAAGGACTAGAAAGCCACAAAACTATGAATTCATACAAGGTAAACCAACCTTTATAGCTTGTGAAGGCAAGATAACCATTATGACCCATGTTGTAATTTATAAAGAAAAGCTTCTCAAAGCAGGTGAACACAATTCTGTACAAATCACAGTAAAAGGTAAAAAACCTAAGAACATAAAGTCTTTGACTTATTTCAAAAACTGATATCATGTCCCCTGTAAGCCTTGGAAACCCTGGAGTCCCAAGGAACCAGACAGAAGACAGGCCAGAACTTTTCAGAAACAGAATATCTGGTTTTGGAAACCATAGTGGATGGCAGGACACTCAGGGTAATAGTGCTCACACTGCCATTAACCTCCCAGTTCAACAGAATCCTCAAACCAGGGGACTGGGAAGATATGGATCAAGCTCTTCAGCCCAACAAACTCCTCAAAGACCTTCCCAAATGGAGCATGGGAAACAAGATGTTCAACATGGCATCACACTGGGAAGAACTTGTGGTAAGTTTCCAGAAGATATGTCTCAGAGACATAACCTTCAAAGAGCTTGTGGAAATCACCAGAGGTTGGAATCCCAACAATCAAGCTATTAGAGGAAAGGGAAGGCAATATCTGGGAGAACCAAGCCATCATCCAGGATATAGAGGAGCATTCTCTGACTCCTTCAGGTTCACAAAGAATGGGAAATAAACCAAACTCTCTGGTGGATTCACACCACTCAGGAAACAGCAGATCAGTGGCTAAGAGTCACCATTCTTCACAATAAAAGATAGTTCCCAGGAGAAGACAAGGGCAAAGGGGAAAGAACAAGACTCCTTTGAACCAGGGGCATAAGTAGTCAGAGAAAATGATTCAGAAGCTGTTGGACTTGGTGAAGGAAGTACACAAAAGCAAGAGATAAGTGTAAATACTTTTGGTAGAATCAATTTTCCTACAATTAGAAATGAAATCCATACCAAGAATGAACCCAGTGTTGTAACACCTGAGAGTTCCATAGGAAGAAATGATTTATGGACACAAATTGTAAGGTTTGACTATGAAACAATAAGTAAATATTACAAATATTTCACTTATTGTACTATTAATTTCCTTATCAATCATATAAAAAAAATAAAGAATGATTATAGTTATGGTGTAAAATTATTATATTATTAAATAAATATAATAATATAATTTATATTATAGAAATATAACATATTAATATATAACAATTGATATATTTAAAGCTCTTTATTATTGTTACCAAAAAAATCATAGAGGCATCAAAAATCAATTTTTAATAATGAAAAACAATTCATAACAATAATATTACCAATATTAATGTTATATATTAATATAAATACTATTTATATTAATGAATGAATTATTAAAAATAACTTTAGAGAGAAATTATTATAAAAAGAACAAACAACCTACTTTTAACACTTAATATAATAATTTTGAAGGATTTTACACCAAAAAATGTAAATATAACTTATTTGAATTGTATTTACAAAAACAAAATAAGAGAAATTACAAATATTCTTAATTTTACGTGAAAAATAGGACTTATAGAGAAATATAACAAAAAAAATTAAACAATTGGATTAATAATGTCAATATTGATTATTATAATGAATATTACCTTTGTAATTTGATAATATAAAAGATTTATATATAAAGAATAAGTATTTTACCTTTTTGTTTAGTATTTTATTGTTTCAATGCATCTGAGGGGGAAATAGAGTAAAAAGAGGTCAATTTATAGTTAATTCCTCCCTTCTAGAGTCCAAAAGGCTCTTATTAGAAATTTATTGATGGTATCCACTTGAATTGATCAGTATTTCAAGGCTTAGTGATGATTACATCATAATTAAACCATCTTATCTCATCATTATGCCATTATTTAGAGTTATCGCTATAACTCTAAGTTTGATGACATCATAGGCTTGTAAGAAGCCTAGAATTTGTGGATTTTATTAGTTCTAATGATAATATAATAGTATTCATAAGTTGTATCACTTATATGACTGTTAAAATTAAAATAAGATTACAGTGAGTGATCATAAATGATCAATTTTAAGCTTAAACTTTGATCATTAATAACTTGAATTTATACATGCTACAGCCATTCAGAGAGTTAATTATGATATCTTGGAATTTCCTCATTAAATTGCCAAGAGAATTTTGTTACATCATCAAAACTCTATATTTGATGATTTTTCTTGTAACTCATCTTTTCTGTTGAAATTTGCTATTTCAAACTTCAAACCATGATTTCAGGGGGTTTTACCTTGAATATTAGGATAAAGAATACATCATTGTTGATATATTAGCTAGTAGAGCCTGAATATCTACCTTACTTCAAGTTTGGACTACTTTCACAACAAAGTGGTCAACAGCTCTAGCGATTTTGTTCAATAAACCCTTACAAGTTATAACCTTGTTTGTAGCTTGTCAAATAAGGTCTATATATGTATTATGACAGTAATTGAATGTTAACTTTATTTTTTTTAACTCTTTATCATGTATATTTCAGGAGATATTAGCTAAAAACCATGAATGTATGCACTGATCATAAAAGTGCATATATTCAGCTTAATTCCTTAAGTATTAACTTTAAAGAAATGAAAAAAAGTTTTTTTATGTGTAGTTTCTCATGGAGAATCAAATGGTTCAATTTATTTCAAATTTTGTTTCATTGTCTTCTGAGATAAATAAGAATTTATGTCTTTTTATGGCCTTTTTACTTATTAATCATTATGTATTGACTTTACAGATATGCTATAAAAATGATATATGTGTGTTTTATCATGAGGAATCTGATGATTTAATTTTTTTCCAATTTTTATTAATCAGAATCCAAGTTAATTAAGCATTTATGCCTTTTTATGGTATTTTTACTTATTCTAATATAATTATTTAGAAGGATAATTATTGTAAAGTTTTTCTTGTGACCTTTTTGGATATGTTTTAATATCTCAAAGGCTTGCACTTAATATCACCAAAAACGTTTGTACCACAATCTGATTTAGCTAACTAGGGTATCATCCACTGTCCTATATCTTCATTAGAATTTGTTAGTCTTGAAGCTTAATAATTCTTAACTTTTCTATTCTTTGGGTCTTCTTTCATGTCTGAACCTTCATAGTAGTTTGTCAGAATCATTTATACCTTTCTCAAGTAGCCATTCATCTTCTTGAGTTGGGTTTCTATACCTTACTTACAAGGTATTCCCTTTCTTTTTTGCTTCTTGTCCTTCTTTCTTTAAGGAATTTTGCAGTTTTCTTTTCTTCTCCTTCTTCTAGAGGAGGAATTTCAAGTGGGGGTTTATTTCTTAGTCAAAATAATTCATTTTCACTTGAGCCATAAGGTTTTATCAGACTTACAGGGAAAGCTGGGTGTTTGTTCATAAGCTCACCTGTTAGCTCTAATTGCACAGCATTGGGTCCATGGAGTGCTTTTATCATAAATGGTCCTGAAAAGGAATCTTTCAATTTATTTGGGCCTTTGATATTATTATCATTCAGAGTTAATACTAAGGCCAAGTCTCCTACTTTGAAGTCAGGTGGTTTATGACTTTTATCCCATATCTCCTTTGCATATTTAAAATAATCTTGCATACATCTGTTTGCATGATGTCTTGCTTTTTCAAGCATCATTTCAAAACTGCTTGCTGTTGGATTTATATCCACTAAGTCATTTTTGAGGGTATCATAAGGAAGTCTTGGATTCCAACCTTATTCTAACATTTATGCTTTTTTGCCAGTTGAAGAATGGATTGATGTTTTACATTCCAGTACAAGAGCTGGTATTAAGGTACACCAATCATGGGTAAAGCCATCAGAGTCTTTGAATTCTATTCCATAATCACAGAATCTTCTGAGCATGTCTTATAAGGTCTGTATCATTCTTTCTGCTAGACCATCAGTTTGAGGGTGGTAAGCTGTTGAGAATAATAGCTTTGCTCCAAACAAGTTATGGAGGTTTGTCCATAATGCTGAAGTGAATTTTGGGTTTCTTTCACTTATTATATTTTGGAGTAAGCCTGTGTGGCTGATAACTTTATTACATATAATTATGGCTATGTCCATAGCTGTGTCATCTTTATGACATGGTAAGAACATTGGAGTTTTGCTGTATATGTCAACCAGTACTAGGCATACATTATAACTCCTGTCTCCTGCTGGAGGTAAGGCTGTTACCCAATTCATGTGAGCTATTTCCAATGGGGATTTTGTTTCTTGTGTTTGGATCATCATTCCAAATTTCTTTCTTGTGGCTCTGTTTACCTTTTGACATCTGTCACAGGTCTGGAAGTATTCTGAAATATCGTTTCTCCAATTTGGCCACCAAGAGCAGGTTGTAACCCTTTCCAGTGTCCTATCTTCTGAGAGATGTCCAGATGCAACACTATCATTAAGTTCATGTAATATAGTATTTATCAAGGTTCTATCTGTTAAGTTCATAACACATGTGTGTTTTGTTCTATGATACAGTTTTCCATCAAGGAGGTGGAATCTTCCTTCATGATATGCTTTTTTCCATATTTCATCTAGTTTGGATGAGAGTTATGGGTCTTTGCAGTTTTTCATCAGAAGTTGGCATAGTATATGACAGTTCTTATCCATCTTATAGCGTTCTTTAAGTTTATTAAAGAATTCTGTTCCAATGTCTGTGACACATATGCCTTCTATATGGTACTCTTCCTGTGGTACCCATACTGGGTTTTTGGGTGTATTTGCTAAAGCCCATTGACTAAGACCATCTGCATCTTTGTGAATATTTCCAGATTTGTGAGCTATAGTCATATTTCCTCTATATTCTTGGATAGCAATCTTCCATCTTAGCATATTTCTATTTGGTATCTTCATGTTTAACAAATATTTTACAGCATTAAAGTCTGTAATCACATCAAACACTGTACCATCCAAATACTGATGTAATTTTCAAAGCCCAAACTGAGCAAAGACATTCCATTTGGCTTGGAACATACCTTGCTTCTGTTGGCTTAATTTGTCTTGAAATGAAGCAAGTTGGTCCTTCAACAGGTTTATCATTGATGATTTGTGTCTGGTGTAGTGCAGAACCTAATCCTTCTCCACAAGAATCAATGTATAGTTTGGAAGGTAGTTTCCAATCTGACATTAGAAGAAATGGGGAACTTTTGAGGGAATCTTTCAATTCCTCATATTATTTGACTCTTTCTCCAGTCATTTCATAAACTATCTGTTGGTCACAGAGTTTATACAAGGATTTGGAAATTCTCTCAAAGTCCTTTATATGCTGTCTGTAGTAATCAGAAAGTCCTAGAAATTATTGCATTTTTTTTGGTTTGGGGAATTGATTTCAGAAGTATTGCTGCTACTTTGCTTTTATCTATTCCCAAACTTAGTCCATATAAAACAGGTCCTAGTGCTTTTAGTTCACTATATGCAAAAGGACACCTTTTCAGGGAAATTTTCATATTTACCTGCACTAGCTTCTGTAGTACCCTTTCTAGTCTTGTTAAGCAACTTTCCCAAGTTTTTAAGCAAACTACTATATCATCTATACAGATAATGAACCATCCTTCTAATTACTCTTCAGAAAATATGGTATTCATCATCCTTTAATAATGGGAAGGTGCATTTTTTATACCAAATAGCATCCTTAAATATTCATATATCCCACAGTGGAATATTATCCTCAGTAGCTTTTAGCATTACCTGCTAAGAAACTTTGATGAAATCCCTTTAGAGCATCCATGGCTGTAATGAATTTATTCTGTGAACATTGTTTCAATGTCTCATGGATTCTGGGTATTGGATATTTGTCAGGGACAGTGTAGGTATTTAGAGCTCTAAAGTCCCCTACCATCCTTGATTTTCCATTATGCCAAGTAATATTAACAGGTGTAGTGACCTCTACCTGTTAATTATGTCCCAATTTCCTTAATACCCCAAGGTCTATCAATTATTTAGTGTGCACCTCTAAGGCTTCTCTAGCTCTTGGGCTAGCTGGGTAAGCTGGTCTTCTTAACAGAGGTGGATAATGTTTTTCTATATTAAGGATAATGTCTATTTAATGTCTAATAATGGCACCTAGTGGTTCTTTGTCAGTTTCAAAGGCATTTTTTATTTGAATAAGAGGTCAATTAATTTTTCTTTCATTTTTTCTGTTAATTTTTGATTGAATTCTGCCTCTTTAAGTTGGTCCCTTATAAAAAAATCTTTTTCTGGGATTTTCTCTTATGGTAAAATATCTGTCTTTTTGATTTGAGATATCTATTCCATAAATTTACAAGTAATCATTTACAAGTATAAAGTTGTTACTAGTACATTTGTCCATTACTACAAGCTCCACTTTCACTCTTATATATTGTGAAGGGTGAGGAAAAATTAATGATAAGTCAATTATTCCAAGGGACCTCATGCTTTCACTGGCACTAATAAGTTTAACTCCTTGTATTGGTATAAGTTTTTCTTCCCAATCTGGTACAATTGATTTAAAATAATGTTTACCAGCACATGTACAGTATGCTCCTGTATCCAAGTTCACTTTTGCCTCTTTGTTTTAAACCATGAAAATGCTTATACTTGACTTTCCAGCTGTATATACCATTCCCTTTGCTGGTTTGGTTCTATACAGTTTGGAATCTTGTATATTTTTCAGGCTTGTATCAGATGTTCCAACTTGTGGTAAGTTTGAGTTGACATCTAATACTTCATATATTAAATCAATATTATTAATTTGTGCATTAATTATATTTATTTAATTAATTTACAAAGTTTCTGACTCTTCAGTGTTGTCAGGGTGAGTCTATATAGTAGCTATAAAATGTAGTTACAAGCTAGTATTATGACTGTGACATGTCAAAAACAAATAATATTAAATCTTCAGGTCCTACTACTACATGGTAACAGTGGTGATGAGTCTATTGAAGACCTGGGTTGCAATACTCTAATATCTTTGACTGTAAAGAAGTACTACAATAATTATATTCTAATTATATCTTTAATAGTAATTCTAAGGACACTACTGATTGATAACAGTTTTGTCACATAAGAATATGGATAATAAGATAAGATGATGGGTTTTCAAGGAAAAAACCCTTCCTTTTATATCTTTCAAGACTGTCAAGAGTTATTAACTCTTCACACTTCAGAGGAGTGAAAATCTTCACTCTAATGATCAATCTGTGGTTCTGGATCATCAATTCTGACGTCAATAGAGGCAGAATTGTGGTTTTGGAACCACAAATGATCATTCTGGATCAATACAGGGTGAAAAAACTTTTCACCTGCCACGTCAGCACTTGGATGACGTTGTTCTGGTGTCTGTATGATCAATAATGATGATTTTAGAGAGGTTATATCTTCATAAGTATATTATTTTAAGTATGAGAGCAATACTGTTTGATACAAGTTTGATACAGTCATGTATTGCTAGAAAACCTTCCAATCAAGATATCTCAGTCAGTTCTTAAGATATCAAGAAACCAAGAGCACAGAATTAAAGGGCTTAATGAGCTCTTCAATTTGGTATGCTTCGTGTTTACCCTTCTTTAAAATAGCAAAAGTTATAAGGGTTTTAAGTTTTTGGATGTATTTTTGTACATCAGTATGAGGCTTCAAAAACTTCCATACCAGATAACTTCTTCAATTTGGAAAATATCTGTATTCTGATGATACAGTCTTGTAGGGCTTGATTAGCTCTACAGCTTGGTATATTACACTGTACAGTTGTATGAGTGTATGCCAAAGATACAGGGGTTTGTTTACATTGTTGTTTTCAGAATATCTGTATTTTGGTTGTTAAACCTTTGAACCAAGATCCCTCAGTCAATTTAAGAGATACAGAGGTCTAAGGTGTCTCAAATTAAAGCTCTTGTTTAGATCTTTAACTTGGTTATACTTTTGTACAGCTTTGTACAAGCCCTCTTTGACTTTCAGGGGGGTCTTGGTTTTAAAATAAAGGTCATATGGTATCTCCAGTTGTAGTGGTGTTACAGCAACATGGATGATACCATTGTGTAGCTCTCTATGTGAGCTTTAAGAAAAATACCATTTTGGTATATAATAACTTAAATATGCATAAGTTAGATGAGAGGTGAAAATAAGGGTTTTGATTTGTTTATTCTCCTCTAGGCTTCCTTATACTGTTTGGATAAGGTTGGTGTTTAATTTAAGAGGAGTTTTTTTCCTCTTATTTATTACCTGTATTGACTATGTTTGTTCAATACTTGTTATACTATTATTTATGGTATGTTGGATGTCATGCTAGTGCTCTGTTTTGAGTCACAGGCTGACATACCCTCCCTCAAAAGAAGGCTCATCATTGATGAGACTCTTCAGCCCTTCTGGAGGCTCTGAATCTTCTGAGGTGTATTGGTCCATCTGGTATTTCTTTCTAAGTTAACTATTTATCTTTATCTGCTGGTTGATTCTTAAATCTAACCAGATATTGCCTTTTGTCTTTCCCATTAATTCTTATTTTCCTGGCTTTAATGATATTTTTCACTGGTCCAGGTGAGTCATCTTCCTCTACCAATCTTTCATGGGTGACTGTCTTCTTTCTGTCAGGGAATTTATCCTCATCTTTTTGGTGATAAGGTTTGACCAGGCTCACAGGGAAAACTGGGTGTTTCCTAGAAAAGTCTTTGGTCAGGTTGACTTCTACTGCATTCTTTCCTATTAATTTAATAATGGTGAATGGTCCTATGAATGAGTCTCTCATCTTCTTGGGTCCTCTTAGATTGTTGAAGTTAAGAGTTGAGATTAGAACTTGGTCTCCCTCTTTGAAATCAGGTTCTTGGTGACTTTTATCATATCTCTGTTTGTTGTATAATTTAGCTTCAGCCACACATTGTTCTGCTTTTTCACAGGCAGTTTTGCACATTGTGTGGAAGTCTTTAGCTGTGGGGTGTACTGAGAGGAGGTTCTTCTTCAAGTAGTCTACTGGAAGTAATACTTTCCATCCTTTCTCTAATGTGGCAGGGGTTTTTCCTGTCACTGAGTGTATACTTGTGTTGTATGCCAGTTGCACAGCTGGTAGGAGGGTTACCCAGTCATGGGTATATCCCTCATTGTCTTTATATTCCATGTAATATGCACAAAATCTTCTAATGATGTCTTCTAATGTTTGAATCATTCTTTCTGCTAGACCATCTGTTTGTGGATGGTAAGCTGTGGAGAATGCTAGTTTGGTTCCCAGCATCTCATATAGATTAGTCCAAAATTCTGATGTGAATTTAGGGTCTCTGTCACTAATTATAATTCTTGGAACTCCACAGTTTGCTATCACATTGTTCCAAAACAATATGGCTGTGTCCATTCCTGTGTCCTCTTTGTGACAGGGGAGACATCTGACACTCTTGCTGTACCTGTCTACTACTACTACTAATGCATTAAAGCTGCCTCTCCCTCCAGGGACCAGGCCTGTCACCCAATCCATGTTTATTATTTCCCAGGGGTGTTTGGGCTCCTCTATACTCTGGAGTAATCCATATCTTTTGCCATGACCTTTGTTGGCTTTTTGGCATCTGGTACAAGTGTTGATGTATTCACTCAAGTCTTGTTCCCACTTTGGCCACTAAGCTGTGCTAAAGACTCTTTCTTTAGTTCTTTCTTCACTCATATGTCCCATGTATGGGCAGTCATGGCATTCCTGTAGTATCAGGGAAATATTTTCTCTATTTATTATTACCAGGGCACTTGTGTGTTTTTCCCTATGGTATAGTAGATCATCTATCAGAAAAAATCTATTCTCTTTGAAGTTTTTGTGTAAGATGTGACTATGAAACTGATGATAATATTACTATTAATCAACAGTACTATGTCTGTTCTTATGAAATATAATAATAAAAAATTATTATAACCACAATTAAATAATTATAAAATTATTTCTTTCACGTGTTATACACTACTAGTGATTATAACAGTGAGCAGTAATTGTCTAGAAGAATCAATTACAAGAAGAATTTAATAATAAAAACTTCTTTTATTAAAATAATAAAATTATTTTAATATATAATTATCTTTTACAAGAATAATTATAAAGATAATTCTTGAAGAAAAATATTACTAGAGAAAAACTTTAAGAATTAAATATAAATGACTCACTAATACTCCAAAGAACTTATTGATAGATAAAAGTAGAGAAATTTGACGTGGAATTGTGGATTTAAGGGATCAAAAGGATTTATAACAGTATTACAACAATATATAGTTGGATTCTATGATTTCACGTCTTTCTGGTTGATTCTGAAAGATTTAAAACACTTAAGAATAGCTTGTAACTAATACTTACTTGTTGGTAATAATGATTTAATAAATTGATAAGATGATGATACAGAAAAAACAGCAAGAAGAGGCTTCTTTTAAGTCAACAACAGCTCACAGAGGCGTGCCATGGAGCAAACTGAAAAACCAGTGAGTGAGAAAACAATAAACCTTTTTGGATTAATGATTGCATCATCTGTTGTCACGTAAGATTATCATAATTACTTAATTGATGCTTTTACGTGACTACCAACCCCAATATGGTTAAGAATAAAAGGAGTAACATCAGTAAGTCTTCTTTTATTCCAAAATAATCATTGATTTCTCAAAGTTATCAATGCTATTGCCAATTTCATCACAGGTTTCAATTACTGTGAATTTTTGAAGATTCAGTGTTTCACGTAGAATGGTCAAAAATGGACTGTAAGTAAAACTTTTAATTTTACTAGTAAAACTGTAATTCTTTTTGGTTTTACCATAGATAATACAGTTCTTCATTGGTCCTGAAGGTTTCAGAAGGATTCATTAAGAATTGTATTTTTAATGAATTTTTGAAGTTTTTACCTCATTTCTACGTATAATTGCAAATATCAGTGTTTCACTGGTTGCTATGAGGTAAATCAATGGATACAATTCCAAAAAGGGTTTTAATTACTCTTTTGGGGTTTATCCATGGAAATTCATTAAGAATTGACGTGGTTACAGGAGTCTAAGTAGCTCTTTACCTCCTTGGCACGTCAACATAGCAGGTTATTTGCTATTTTCTTAAGATTTACAGTAGTTGTGACATGGTAACCAAGTTCCCAAAGAGGTTTAGTTTACCAATTGGGTCAAGATCAGCCATGGAACCAAGCTTTGGAGCTATCCACGCCTCTGAGTCCTCAGAAGCTGGGTACCCTGGCTCTCTTTGATGTCTTTTGTCCCCCTTGCCTATTTTTTACGTCAAAATAGTAATTTAAGCTTCAAGTGAGATATCCACTATGGGTGTACCAAAAGTCCATGTAAGAATACCATGCTATTAAGTGCTAAAAACATGAATAACACTATTCTTAGTGTATATGTAACATGGTATTTCTCACTTTCCCATTATTTTGGCGTGAAATTAAGAAAAACAAAAATTTTCACGGATCTTTTATGTGGTATTGATGATGTGGTATTGAAGTATTTTCCATTTTACCATCTCAAGGAGTTAATTTGAGCTTATTCACTCTATGGAGCTACCATAGGTGAATTTTTGTTTAGAATCCAAATCTGGTCTTAAATCCATGGATTTACTTACTCAATAAAAAGTTATTCATCTTTTCTGAAATTGAAAATGATGAATTTTGGATATATGCATGACTTATGAGTTATGCATAATTCAAAATTTCTTTTTAAGATAATTGTGGCCTATTTGGGTATGTAAAATATACCTCAAGGCTCACATTCCCTCCCACCAAAAAATAAAATTGTACTACAATTTTATTAATGATAAAAGAATAAGGCCCCAAAGGGGGTTAATGTCCACTGTCCAACCTCTTTACATTACTCAGATCAAGTAATTTAAAGCACATTTATAGACATATTCAGGCTTGTGGCCTTCTTTCATGTCTAAATCTTCTTAAGAGTTTATCTGAGTCAGGTATTTCTGATTCTGCCATCCATTCATCCTCATGTACTGGATTTCTATATCTGACAAGATATTCTCTTTGATTTTTACCCCTAAGTCTCCTTTCTTTAATGACTTTCTTTATCTTTTTGTCTTCATTCTGTTCCACAGGTGGTACAGTTAAATGAGTTGGGTTTCTTAAAGGAAACAATTCTTTATCAGCTGGTTGATAAGGCTTTATCAAGCTGACTGGAAATGTGGGGTGTTCATTTTCCAATTCACCACTCAATTCCACTTGAACTGCATTGGTTCCATGTAAAGCAACAATAACAAAAGGTCCTACATAAGAATTTTTAAGTTTCTTTGGGCCTTTGATATTATTAAAATTCAAGGTTGAAACTAAAACTAAGTCCCCTACTTTGAAGTCTGGTACTTTATGACTCTTGTCCCACTTCTGTTTTGCATAATCAAAAGCATCATCCATACTTTGTTTTGCGTGGTGTTTTACTTTCTCAAGCATTATTTTGAAGCTGGAAGCTGTAGGATGAATGTCAATCAAGTCTTTCCTCAGTGTGTCTGCTGGGAGTCTTGGATTCCATCCCTTTTCTAACATAGCAGGAGTTTGTCCTGTGGAAGAATGGACTGATGTCATGTATGCCAATTCTAATGCAGGTATCAGAGTGCACCAGTCATGGGTAAAGCCATCTGAGTCTTTGAATTCTAATCCATAAGCACAAAATCTCCTGATCATGTCTTCTAAAGTTTGAATCATCCTCTCTGCTAGCCCATCTGTTTGAGGGTGATATGCTGTAGAGAATGATAACTTAGTCCCAAACAATCTATGAAGATTGGTCCAAAGTGCAGATGTGAACTTGGGATCTCTGTCACTTATGATATTCTTAAATAATCCTGTATGAGAAATAACTCTACTCCATAAAAGAAGAGCTGTATCCATAGAAGTGTCATCTTTATGACATGGTAAGAATATGGGAGTTTTGCTATATCTGTCTACAATGACTAAAGAAGCATTATAACTTTTGTCACCACTTGGAGGAAGTGCTGTGACCCAATCCATGTGAACAACTTCCCATGGGGATTTTGGTTCTTGAATATGGATCATAAGTCCAAATTTCTTGCCTGTACTCCTGTTTGCTTTTTGGCATCTGTCACAGGTATGGCAATATTCAATGGTTTCTTTTCTCCAAGATGGTCACCATGCACAGTTCTTCACTTTTTCAAGTGTTCTATCTTCTGACAGGTGTCCAGAGTAGATACTATCATGACATTCATGAAGAATGGTATTGATAAGTAATCTACTGCACAATGTCATAACACAAGAATGTTTTGTTCTGTGGTAAATGATTCCATCAAACAAGTGAAATCTTCCTTCAGAATAGGAATTCTTCCAAACTTCATCAAGTGCATTAACTAAAGATGCATCTTTGCAGTCCTTATCTAATAAAGAAGTCAAGATATGAAAATTCTTGTCTTGTTTATAAGATTCTCTGACCTCCTCAAAGAATTCAGTCCCAATATCAGTTATGTTAATTCCTTCAATTGGAATCTGTGGTTCAGCTTCCAAAGGTACATAAGCTGGGTTATCAGGAGTGTTGGCTAAAGCCCATCTACTAAGTCCATCAGCATTCTTGTGAATGTTTCCTGCTTTATGAACTATAGTCATGTTTCCTCTATATTCTTGAATAGCTATTTGCCATCTCAACATATGTCTGTGGGGAGTTTTCATGTTAAGAAGTGATTTTACTGCATTACAGTCAGTTATCACTTCAAAAACACTGCCATCAAGGTAATAGTGCAATTTCTCAAGTGCCCATACCAAACATAAGCACTCCATTTGGCTTGCACCATATCTGGCTTCTGTTGGTTTGATTTGCCTTGAGATATAACAAACTGGTCCTTCTGTAGGTTTGTCATCAATAATTTGGACCTGATGTAGGGCTGCCCCTAATCCATCTCCACATGCATCAATGTACAACTTAAAAGAAATATTCCAGTCAGGCATGGGGAGTAAAGGTGCTTCTGTAAGGGCTCTCTTTATCTTCTCATAAGCTTTAATTCTTTCCTGTGTCATCTCAAATACAGTCTGTTGATCACAGATTCTATAGAGTGATTTGGCTAGAATTGCAAAGTCTTTGAAATGTTGCCTATAGTAACTAGCAAATCCAAGAAAAGACATCATTTCTTTTTTATTCTGGAGTATTGGCTTAAGTAGCACTGCTGCCACTTTATTTTTGTCAATACCCAAGCTTAAACCAGAAACAATATGTCCTAATGCTTTGAGTTCTTCAAAACAAAAATTGCATTTCTTAAGTGAAATTTTCATGTTCACTTCTGCAACTTTATGAAGTACTCTTGCAAGTCTTTCAAGGTGCAAAGACCATGAATCAGAAAATATGATAATATCATCAATATAAATGATAAGCCATCCTTCAGACAATTCTGTAGGAAAGATGGTGTTCATCATCCTTTGATAATGAGATGGAGCATTTTTAATGCCAAATGGCATTCTAAGATACCCAAAAATACCACAGTTCGTGATAATTCTAAGTAATTTCTTAGCTTTGGGCGTCAAAACACTCTGATGGAAGCCTTTCAATGCATCCATTGATGTTATATACTTGGCTTTGGATAATTGAGTCAAGGTTTCTTGGATTCTAGGGATTGGATACCTATCTGGAACTGTGTAGGTATTCAAAGCTCTAAAATCTCCAACCATTCTTGACTTATCATTATGCCAAGCAATGATAACAGGTGTTGTCACTTCAACTTCCTCATTATGGCCTACTTTCCTTAGTACACCAAGTTGGATCAACTCTTGGATATGTTTCTCTAAGGCTTCTCTAGCTCTGGGACTGGCTGGATAAACTGGTCTTCTAAGTACTGGAGGATATGGTCTGTCAATATTAAGATTAATATCAACTTCATGTCCTCTTATAGCGCCTAATGGTTCATTATCAGAGGCAAATGCATTTTTATATGTGTATAACACATTAATAAGCTCATTCCTCATCTTTGGTGACAATGATTGATTAATTTGTGCTTCAACAAGTTGATTAGTCACAAATTCATCTTTGTAAGTATCCTTGACAGAAGATACTACAGATATCTGTTTTGGCATATTGGAGAAAGCAAATTTTTGTCTCTTGTTATCTCCAATTGTGAAATATCTGTCTTTATGGTTATTTATATCAATACCATAAATATTTAAGTAATCATTTCCAAGAATGATGTGCTGAGATGTGCAATTATCCATTACTACAATCTCAGTTTTCATTCTTACACTTCCTGCTGGATGTGGGAATACAATATTAGTGTCCAATATGCCCAGGGGGTACATATTGTTACTGGCACTACTGAATTGTACACCTTCTATTGGTAATAGATGGTTTTTCCATTCAGGAAGTATAATTTGGAGATAAGCTTTGCCTACACAAGTGCAAAATGCCCCTGTATCCAAATTTACTTTGGCTTCAATATCACTCATCAGAACTGATGTGATACAGGATGCCCCAGCAGTATAACCCTTTCCTCTAGCAGGTTTTGTTTTACACATTCTGGCATCTTGGATATTGATCAGGTTGCAGCAATTCTCACTGTACTGTGGCAAGTGGGTATGGACTTCTGTGACCTCAAAGAAAGCTGAAATGTTCTCAATGGGATAGTCCTCTACTGGTGTATCTTCAGAGACTGCAGAATCTTGATCAGACTCTTCTTTCTCTTCAGTACACTGAATTTCTTCAATGACTTGAACTTCATTGATCTTTGTCTTCTTAGGACAAGTGTTGGCTAAATTTGAAGTACTTCCACATTTATGACACTTCAAGACAGGTCTTTCTGGTCTTCTTTCCTCTCTAGGAATCTTTGAGACTATTTTGAACTCTATTGGGTTTTTAATCCAAGTATTACCAATTCTTGTTCTGGTAATGATATCTTCCATAGCATTAATGTAGTCCTCCGTTGAACAAGGTTCCACACATCTGCTTTTGATAGCATGTTCCAGTTCTCCTCCACACTTTCTTAATATTGTCATATTAATCATAGTGTCAGACATATCTGGGTGTAAAGCAGATAATCTGTCTTTTTGTTTGAAGAACCAAGTAAGTGGTTTGTCTTCTTCTGAGTTAAAAATGGCACTTTCAAAAGCATTTTCCATTTTAAACCTCCAAGAATTATTGGCCCATTTGGTAATCACTTCAGATTTCCACCAAGACCAGTCATGTTTGCCATGATCAATCCTCATTTTGTAATACCATTTCTTTGCAGTCCTGGTAAATAAACAGTGTAATTTTCCCACTATGATTTCATCAGGTATATTGAAGTCTTCTTGCAACATATCAATAGTCCTGATGAATTCAATATGGTTGTATTCTCCTTCACCAGAGAATGTTGGCCATTCTCCTATTTTGGGAATATCCCTTGTAGAGTAGGCATTTTCTCCTAAGAATGGGGTGAGACTTTCTTTAACAGAAAGTTTCTCTTCAGTTAAAGGTGTAGAATGTCTTGGCATATGTGGTTCATGATTCTTATGAATTTGTTCCACACTTGAAATTATTTCATTCTTCAACTTCTGCCTTTCACTGTCACTTTTTGCTAAGTGTATGGCAAATTGATTGGTATTCTCAACTATTTTTAAGACATGGTATTGCAAAGTCTTAAGTTGATCATTAATTTTGAAAATGGAAAGATCTTCCATCTCTTCATGCTGAACTTGGCACATGTTTTCAATTCTTATGCAAGAATTGGTAATTGAGTCAAGTTTGGCATTTGTCACTTGGTGTAATTCAAGGTATTTCTTGTCATTTTTCTTTAATTCAACTATATCTGATGTAATTTTAGTTAACTTTCCATCAAGTTTACCAACTTCTACATTAATACTAGTCTGTACACCAATTATTTCCGTGGAAAGTTTCTGTTCATCCTTTCCTGCTCCTTGGCTGTGAATTCCATCAGAGCTCTGGCCATATTGAAGACACTGTCCACGGCTGAAGGCTCCAATTTGGGGATCCTGTACCCTTGTGGGTAAGGTCTGTGCCAATTGGCTTTGCCTTGATGGTTCTTGGGACCCTTCTGCTTCTTCTGAGGTCCCTTGGGCTTGTCCTTGGACACTTCTGGAGCTGGTTTGGAGCTGGTAGACGCCACTGGTGCCTCTGTCTCCAAAGCTGGAGTCATTTCCAACTCTTTGTTCTGGTCTATGGATAAAAGACTTTGGTTCTTCAACCAATTCTTTATCTTTCTGACCTTGTCTTTGCAAGACAGGGGGCTCCATCCTCCTAAGAGTTCTATGGTCTTCTCCTGACCCAGAAAGCTCTTGATGTGTAAGTAGGAGTTCATGGCCCCCTGCCAAAGGCTTGGGCATATTTCCCATTCCTCTTCCTTGGCTGCTCTGAACCAGTTTTTGTACTGGCATTGATATATTTCTATTTCTGCCACCTGAAAGTGGTTCAGCCCTGGAAATATTACCATAAATCAGTTCAGGCTCTGAATTCACGTCAAAATCTGTTGGTACAGACCTTGGGGAATGGGGGGCAACTCTGGCATCCTCCAAATGTGTCTTTCTTGTGGAAGACTTGGCACTTCTGGATTTGGTCTTGCCTCTTCCTTGTCCACATCCATCTGGTTGGACTGAATAGTTGCTTCCATTTCAGGTATGCACCATTTTTACATCAATTTAAGGATAAAGAGTAAAAATAAAGATAAAAACACACCTTTTGGTGGTAATTTATTCTTTTCAGAATTAAATAAGGTGCCTTTTTTAGCAATTTGCACCTCAATACTGTCTTCAGATTCTGGACTAGTGATATATCTTTTACTGAGTCTGTTGCCAGCTGCACAGTATTTGATTAAAGACACTAGAAAAATTATAAAAGAGAAAAAATTATTTTTTATACTATTTAAAATATTTTTAAAGATTTTTTATAAGTTTTATATTTTTTAATATTAAAAAATTATTCTTTTTAAAGAGAAAAAAAAAATTAAAATTTAAGATTTTGAATGAAAATTAATTCAGAGTAACTCAAAGAATAATTTTATAAGTTTTTGGATGTGAAAAAGCCACATGTAAAACAGTATAAATTAAACCAAATTCCTCAATGAAAAAAGATTTCCAAAAAAATTTCAAAAATAAGAATTATTTTAACTTTAAAATGAAAGAAAAAAATATGAAATTAATATATTTTAGAGCTTAAAAATATATTAATTAAGGGTACAAGGTTCAAAAAACACGGCCAGGCCCCCAAATGTAAGATGTGGTAGGTATGGTGGTTTTTCAGAACACAAAAATGAAGTCTAGAATATGATTAAAGCCAAGTCTATGGATAAAATCACGGCCAGGCCCCCAAATGTAAGATGTGACTATGAAACTGATGATATTATTACTATTAATCAACAGTACTATGTCTGTTCTTATGAAATATAATAATAAAAAATTATTATAACCACAATTAAATAATTATAAAATTATTTCTTTCACGTGTTATACACTACTAGTGATTATAACAGTGAGCAGTAATTGTCTAGAAGAATCAATTACAAGAAGAATTTAATAATAAAAACTTCTTTTATTAAAATAATAAAATTATTTTAATATATAATTATCTTTTACAAGAATGATTATAAAGATAATTATTGAAGAAAACTATTACTAGAGAAAAACTTTAAGAATTAAATATAAATGACTCACTAATACTCCAAAGAACTTATTGATAGATAAAAGTAGAGAAATTTGACGTGGAATTGTGGATTTAAGGGATCAAAAGGATTTATAACAGTATTACAACAATATATAGTTGGATTCTATGATTTCACGTCTTTCTGGTTGATTCTGAAAGATTTAAAACACTTAAGAATAGCTTGTAACTAATACTTACTTGTTGGTAATAATGATTTAATAAATTGATAAGATGATGATATGGAAAAAACAGCAAGAAGAGGCTTCTTTTAAGTCAACAACAGCTCACAGAGGCGTGCCATGGAGCAAACTGAGAAACCAGTGAGTGAGAAAACAATAAACCTTTTTGGATTAATGATTGCATCATCTGTTGTCACGTAAGATTATCATAATTACTTAATTGATGCTTTTATGTGACTACCAACCCCAATATGGTTAAGAATAAAAGGAGTAACATCAGTAAATCTTCTTTTATTCCAAAAAAATCATTGATTTCTCAAAGTTATCAATTTTATTGCCAATTTCATCACAGGTTTTAATTACTGTGAATTTTTGAAGATTCAGTGTTTCACGTAGAATGGTCAAAAATGGACTGTAAGTAAAACTTTTCATTTTACTAGTAAAACTGTATTTCTTTTTGGTTGTACCATAGATAATACAGTTCTTCATTGGTCCTGAAAGTTTCAGAAGGATTAATTAAGAATTGTATATTTAATGAATTTTTGAAGTTTTTACCTCATTTCTACGTAGAATTGCAAATATCAGTGTTTCACTGGTTGCTATGAGGTAAATCAATGGATACAATTCCAAAAAGGGTTTTAATTACTCTTTTGGGGTTTATCCATGGAAAGTCATTAAGAATTGACGTGGTTACAGGAGTCTAAGTAGCTCTTTACCTCCTTGGCACGTCAAAATAGCAGGTTATTTGCTATTTTCTTAAGATTTACAGTAGTTGTGACATGGTAACCAAGTTCCCAAAGAGGTTTAGTTTACCAATTGGGTCAAGATCAGCCATGGAACCAAGCTTTGGAGCTATCCACGCCTCTGAGTCCTCAGAAGTTGGGTACCCTGGCTCTCTTTGATGTCTTTTGTCCCCCTTGCCTATTTTTTACGTCAAAATAGTAATTTAAGCTTAAAGTGAGATATCCACTATGGGTGTACCAAAAGTCCATGTAAGAATACCATGATATTAAGTGCTCAAAACATGCATAACACTATTCTTAGTGTATATGTAACATGGGATTTCTCACTTTCCCATTATTTTGGTGTGAAATTAAGAAAAACAAAAATTTTCACGGATCTTTTATGTTGTATTGATGATGTGGTATTGAATTATTTTCCATTTTACCACCTCAAGGAGTTAATTTGAGCTTATTCACTCTATGGAGCTACCATAGGTGAATTTTTGTTTAGAATCCAAATCTGGTCTTAAATCCATGGATTTACTTACTCAATAAAAAGTTATTCATCTTTTCTGAAATTGAAAATGATGAATTTTGGATATATGCATGACTTATGAGTTATGCATAATTCAAAATTTCTTTTTAAGATAATTGTGGCCTATTTGGGTATGTAAAATATACCTCAAGGCTCACATTTTGAGCCATGGCTCTTCCAATTGGCTCTCTAGTTCAGGACTCCTGTACTTTTGTTTTAATAGTTGTATCAATATACTACACTGTTTGTGTTTATGTTATGATGATTGTACTATACTGAAGAACTCTGTATTTAGATTAGAGGAGCTGATTCCCAATATGGGTATCTCTTTGCTCTCCCCATAGCTCTGTGCTGGGTTTGATGGGTCATTCCCTAATGCCCAGTTTGATAGTTTGAAGTTCTTTCTCCTATCTATCTCCATGCATTGTATGGGTATTTTGGCCCCATTTTCTGGGTCATATGCTGGATTCTCTTGGTCATTCTTCAGTGGCCACCTGCTGAGACCATCTGCATTAGTATGACTTTTCCCTTATTTATAGATAATAGTCATATTCCCTCTGTATTCTTGTATGGCTATTTGCCACCTGAGCATGTGTCTGTTTGTTGTCTTCATGTTCAACAGTGATTTGAGGGCTGTGCAATCAGTAAAAACTTCAAATACTGCTCCTTCTAAGTAGTAATGGAGTTTTTCTAATGCCCATTCCAAACAGAGACATTCTGTCTGGGTAGCTCCATATCTGGCTTCTGAGTCTTTCAGTTGTCTTGATATATAGCAAATTACTCCTTCTTTGGGTATTCCATCCACTAGTTGCCTCTGGTGTAGTGCTGCTCCTAGTCCTTGGCTACATGCTGCATCTATATATAGTTTGAATGGTAGTTCAAAATCAGGCATCATTTGGACAGGGGCATTGGTCAGTTCATGTTTGATCTTCTCAAATGCATCTCTTCTTTCTTTGGTAATTTCAAAGACTACATCTTTTGAGCACAGTTTGTATAGGCTACTTGTGATGTGTGCAAAGTTTTTTATGTGGCTCCTGTAGTAACTAGCAAAGCCCAAAAAAGATTGCATTTCTTTAATGTTCTTTGGTACTGGTTTCTTCAGTACTGCAGCAGCTTTATTTTGGTCTATGGCTAGACTTAAACCTGAAACTTTGTGTCCTAGGGCTAGCAGTTCTTGCTGTCCAAAGTTACATTTTTTAAGAGATATTCTCATGTTGATTGGTGTACATTTTCCCAATATTTTATCAATTTTCCTCACATGGTCTTCCCATGTTTCTGAGTATATTATGATATCATCAATGTACACTACCATCCACCCTTCCATTATTTCATCTTGAAATATGGTATCCATCATCCTCTGAAAATGGGCTGGTGCATTCTTAATGCCAAATGGCATTCTAGTATATTCATATATGCCCATATGGCATATAATTCTTAGCAATTTGATGGAATCTGGTTTCACCCCATTCTGGTGGAAGCCTTTCATGCAATCCATTTTTGTAATAAACTTGGCTTTTGCTAGTTTATCTAGTGCATGTGGTATCCTTGGGATGGGGTACCTATCTGCTTTTGTGTAATTATTCAAAGCCCTGAAGTCCCCACATAGTCTGGATTTACCATCATGCCAAGTTATAAGGACTGGTGTAGTGACTTCTACTATCTCATTGTGTCCTATTTTCCTTATGACCCCCATTTCTACGAGTTCATTGATATGTTTCTCAATTTCTTTCCTAGTTTCCATGCTGGCTGGGTATGGTGGTCTCCTAAGCATAGGTGGATATGGTCTTTCTACATCCAGATATAATTCTATACCATGTCCTTCGATTTTTCCTAGTGGTTCATCTCCTATTGCAAAAGCTCCTCTATGCTTCCTCAATACTTTCAGTAAGCTTAGTTTCATTTTGCTGGTGAGTTGAGTGCCATATTGGGCTTCTTTGAATTCTTCCACTAGTTCTTTCAGGGTGTTATAATTTGTTATATGATTTATGTCAAAGGAAAATCTTTGGTCTTTGTTTGTACCTATGGTAAGATATCTATTTTTACTATTGCAAATGTCCATACCATACATTCTTTGGTACTCTGTACCTAGTAAGAATCCTTGTACATGTGCATTCTCTAGAACTACAAATTCAGGTTCTAGTCTGATATTTCCTTTTTGGTGTGGGATAATTATCTCTTTGATTATTGTCCCCAGTGAGTGCATTTTGCCTGATGCACTTTTAAAGTTTCTAGCTTTTGTTGGGATTATATCCTCTTCCCATTTGGGGAAGTGTTGTTTTAAGTATTCTTTTGCCACTATGGAGCAACTTGCTCCTGTGTAAATGATCATTGGATGTTTACAGTTCTCAATGTAAACCGTCAATTTTGTAGGTGTTCCATGAATGAATCCCATCCCTCTATTTGGGGTTACCAGGAATGTTTGTGCATTCTGTGTGTGCTTACAGAGCTCTTTGTCTGTTGTTATTTGTGGTATTCCTGAATCTAATTCAATGTCTTGTATGTCAAGTGAACTTTCTTCATTGCATTCCACTATGTATTATTCTATGGTATCAGGTTCACTTTTTGATTCTGCTCTCATACCATTTCCCATACTGTCAGAATCAGATTTGTCACCTGTTTTTTCTTCTTCTTATTCTTCATCAATTGCATATATTTTCTTTTTTGGTTTTGTGCAATTGTTGGCATAGTGGTCTGGTGATCCACATTTTTGGCACACATATTTCTTTTTTGGGGTTTCTTTCCCTTTCTCTTTGTTTTTTTCTTTAACTTCAGACTTCTTGTCTTTGAAGTTTGGCTTATAGGATGTGTACCTTCCTATGGAGGTTTTTTTCCTCACATCTTGTATGACATTTGCTATGTTATCAATGCTGCTGATGTTGTTGCATCTGCATTTGACTGCATGTTCTAGATCTCCTGGCAATTTTGTTAGGAGTTTATGGTTTCTCATTTCTATTGTCATATTGGGATCAATAGCTTTTAGCCTTTTTGTTTGTTTGAGACACCATTCATATGGGTCTCTTTCTGTGGAGTATCTATCACTTTCAAAGGACATGGTCTTTTGCCAGATCCAACTACCATTGCTATACTTTTGTATAATCTGGTTCCTCCACCATGGCCAGCTTTTCCTGCCATGTATTTCTTTCATTTCAGTATACCATATGTTTGCATGGCCTCTGAATGCTGTGTTAAGTCTTGTTGTGATCCAGTAGTCTGGTATCTTTGGGACATCAACAAAGAGTCCATCAATATAGTCAATGATTTCCATATGGTCATATTCCCCAATTCCCGAGAACTTTGGCCAGTTTGCTACTTCTGGTAACTGTTTTAGTGCCTGTTTCTCTGAATAGCTGAGATTTTCCCCATCTTGGTACATTGACTCTGATCTTGACTTTGGAATCTGGTATTCAGGTTCCTGGTCATAGTCTTTATCCTCTTCTTTCAATTTTGTAGAGGTAGTGGGTTGACCTTGTGTTGGAGGGTATTGATTTTCTTCTCTATCATAGAGGTAATCAATTTCTTTATCAAAGCTATCCTGTTGCTGCTGGATACTCCTCAGATCTCTCCTCACAGTTTGTTGTTCTTCTAGAATTGAATTCAACTGTCTGTTAGTTTTTTCAAATTCTGTCCAAATTTTGGCCAGATTTGTATTCAATTCTTTTATGACTGTTGCTTGGAAAGCATTTTCTTCTTTCAATGTTTCCACTTCTGTACTCATTTTTTCTGAGGTTTCATGTGTCCAATCCATGAATTGGGCCAATTTGGTCCATGTGAATTTGTTTTCAAACTCATGAGTGTGGATTGTAGTCTCAGTTATTAATTCTGGATCAATTGAGTCAGAACTATCAAAACTATTTGTAGGTACAACTATTTTTTGCTTTTGTGTACTTCTTGGACTAAGTCCATCAGCTTTTTCATCAATGGGTCTGCTTCCTTCTTCCTCTGGTTGAAAGAAGTTTTGTTTCTCCCTTAGGCTCCTTTTCTCCTGTTGGAAACTACCTGGAATGGTTGGGGAGCCTTGGATGAAGTTTCCTTTGGCTTGTAAGGCCTGGAACTTCTGGATTGTTGTGGGGAAGATGGGACTTCTCCTTCCATTTCTGGGGGTACCTGAATCTGACTGGGCTCTTCCTTGTGCCAAGATCTCTCTATGGCTTGTATGGCTGCCTGGTTCTCTTTGATTCTGATTGCTCTTTCTTCTAAGAGTTTGAAATTCTTGTTGGGATTCCAACCTTGCATTTCTGTCATAAGTTCCACCCAAGCCATTTGCTTGAGACAGATCTTCTGAGTTGTTATCCCCACTTCTGCCCATGATGCTGCCATAGTGAACATTTTGTTGTCCATGCTCCATGTGAGGAGGTCTTTCAGGAGTTTGTGTATTTGAAGGACCTGTTCTGCATCTGTCCAATCTCCTGGTTGGACTTCTGGGTTGAATTTGATTTGGAATAAGACCTTGGGTAGGAGTTCCCTGATGGTAAGTCCTTTTCTGGTCATTTGATCCAGTAGCTGGCTGTCTTCTTCCTCTGTGTCTTCTTGGCCAGTTTTCTGGTTGATTTCTTGGGAATCCAAGATCTCTAAGAAGTGGAGGTGTCATGTTAACAATGTTAAAAAATGACAGACAATGAAAAATGTTGTATATTTCAAGGTTTATTTACCTTTAGCAGGCCCTTGTACAAATTTATGATCTATATTCTTTGGTAATTTGCCTTTAGAGTTTACAACTGGGTTGATAAGAGTGATTTTCTGCTTTTCGATTTGTTTTGGTGATCCAACTGGTTTTGTTGGAGCTTTTCTGGGTTTCTTGACCCTTGGCACGGCTATTGGTGTCCAATCTTTTGAGTTGATTGTCACTTCACTGTGTCTTTTCTGCTTGCCCTTGGTTTTTGGCAGCTCCTCTCTGTCTTCTGAGGCTGTCACAGATGGATTTCCTTGTGACTGGGTTTCTAATGGAATATAGCCTTTTTCCACTATTCAGAAAAGATATTTCAAATTGTATATCAGTATTTTATGATAAAACAAAATGATTTTATTCAATTCTACTGTTATTTTTCAAAATTTCTAAGTATTCTTATTATAATATGTTGTTTTTTTATTTTTTATATGTTTTTATTGAAAAATAACAGTTTTTTGAATCTTTCACTTATTTTTTATAAGTGAAAACTATAATATCCAAGTGTTTTGTGAATGATTCACTTGGATATTATTGTGTTTTTGTATAAACACGTCAAATTTGTTAAATTATAATAAATTTTATTTGTTATTATAAATATTATAAATAATATTTATTTCAACACTTGGTTTTTGATTAAAATATCAATCAATTACAAGTTTTCACATCAATTTGAGTGATGTCTTGTTTTAAAGGAAATATTTAATTAAAATATTCCTTATAAATAATAAAAAATGATTTTATTATTTAATATTTATTAATTATTTATTAATAAATGTTTCTTTATTAATTTTCACGCACTTTGGTGAAAAATAATAGTAAAAATAAGTAATATACTGTTTGTATATTATTATTTATATTGAAATTTAAATAATACTGTTGTATTATTATCAAATTTCATGAAAATTATTGCAATATTATGAAATAAAGAGGATTTGTACTCTTACTCTCAACAAAAATATTTGTAATATATATTTTTGGAGAAAAAAAAAAATTATGTATATAATATATGATGCTATATTATATATATAAAAAAAAGATAATAATAGAAAATAAGATAAATTAGAAATTTTACTCACTGTTAGTAAAATACCTTTTAAATAACTGGATTTTTATGCCTAATTCAGTTCAAAACATGTCCAATAAGGTTGAAAACCCATGGCCAGGCCCCCAAAATGTCAGGGTGAGTCTATATATTAGCTATAAAATGTAGTTACAAGCTATTTTTATGACTGTGACACGTCAAAAACAAATAAAATGAAATCTTCAGGTCCTACTACTACGTGGTAACAGTGGTGATGAGTCTATTGAGGACCTGGGTTGCGATACTCTAATATCTTTGACTGTAAAGAAGTACTACAATAATTATATTCTAATTATATCTTTAATAGTAATTCTAAGGACACTACTGATTGATAACAGTTTTGTCACATAAGAATATGGATAATAAGATAAGATGATGGGTTTTCAAGGAAAAAACCCTTCCTTTTATATCTTTCAAGACTGTCAAGAGTTATTAACTCTTCACACGTCAGAGGAGTGAAAATCTTCACTCCAATGATCAATCTGTGGTTCTGGATCATCAATTCTGACGTCAATAGAGGCAGAATTGTGGTTTTGGAACCACAAATGATCATTCTGGATCAATACAGGGTGAAAAAACTTTTCACCTGCCACGTCAGCACTTGGATGACGTTGTTCTGGTGTCTGTATGATCAATAATGATGATTTTAGAGAGGTTATATCTTCATAAGTATATTATTTTAAGTATGAGAGCAATACTGTTTGATACAAGTTTGATACAGTCATGTATTGCTAGAAAAACCTTCCAATCAAGATATCTCAGTCAGTTCTTAAGATATCAAGAAACCAAGAGCACAGAATTTAAGGGCTTAATGAGCTCTTCAATTTGGTATGCTTCGTGTTTACCCTTCTTTAAAATAGCAAAAGTTATAAGGGTTTTAAGTTTTTGGATGTATTTTTGTACATCAGTATGAGGCTTCAAAAACTTCCATACCAGATAACTTCTTCAATTTGGAAGATATCTGTATTCTGATGATACAGTCTTGTAGGGCTTGATTAGCTCTACAGCTTGTTATATTACACTATACAGTTGTATGAGTGTATGCCAAAGATACAGGGGTTTGTTTACATTGTTGTTTTCAGAATATCTGTATTTTGGTTGTTAAACCTTTGAACCAAGATCCCTCAGTCAATTTAAGAGATAAAGAGGTCTAAGGTGTCTCAAATTAAAGCTCTTGTTTAGATCTTTAACTTGGTTATACTTTTGTACAGTTTTGTACAAGCCCTCTTTGACTTTCAGGGGGGTCTTGGTTTTAAAATAAAGGTCATATGGTATCTCCAGTTGTAGTGGTGTTACAGCAACATGGATGATACCATTGTGTAGCTCTCTATGTGAGCTTTAAGATAAATACCATTTTGGTATAGAATAACTTAAATATGCATAAGTTAGATGAGAGGTGAAAATAAGGGTTTTGATTTGTTTATTCTCCTCTAGGTTTCCTTATACTGTTTGGATAAGGTTGGTGTTTAATTTAAGAGGAGTTTTTTTCCTCTTATTTATTACCTGTATTGACTATGTTTGTTCAATACTTGTTATACCATTATTTATGGTATGTTGGATGTCATGCTAGTGCTCTGTTTTGAGTCACAGGCTGACAAGTGTCTTTTTCATAATAAGATTCTTCCTCTTTGTCATTGTGGTCTTCTGTTTTCACAATTTCATTGATTTTTGCTTTTTTAAGGCAATTATTGGCTAAATGTCCAATACCTCCACATTTATAGAATTTTCTTTTCTCATTACTGTTGGGTATGTTGGGCTTGAGGGGTTCCCTTGGTTTATCTTTCTTGATAAATGGTTTATTTGGACTTTTGATGTCCAATTTTTTCCAAGTTCTACCAATCTTAGTTCTTGTCACTATATCTTCTAGTGCATTGATATACTATTCTGTGGAGAATGGTTCTATACACCTGCTTCTCAGTGCATGTTCAAATTCCCCTCCATATTTCTTAAGTATCTTCATGTGCACCATTTTTTGTGACATCTCTGGGTGCAGTGCATTTAATCTTTCAACTTGTTTTAAAAACCAAGTGAAACGTTTATCCTTACCTGGGGCAAAGAAGGAATTTTCAAATGCATTTTCTATCTTGTACCTCCAGGAATAATTTTTACACCAAGACTGGGTATTTTTACCATTGGTTTTTCTTATCCCATAATAACATCTTTTTGCAGATTTTTCAAATAATGAATGTAATATTGCAGTGATTAATTCATCTGGTATGGAATAATCTTCTTGTAACATATCAATTGTTTTAATGAATGACATATGATAATATTCACCTTCACCTGTGCATGTTGGCCATTCTTTTAATTGGGGTGCTTCCTTAATTAAGACTTGGGTATTGTCTTGATGACTCAAGTCTGTTATGAATGGATTTTTTATTTCCTCTTTTGTTTTGACAGGACTTATTATGTGAGAAAATGGGGTTGATAAATTTGGCATATTTAAGTTAGCCTCATTTATTTTATCCATTTTCTCAGTAAGAAGTCTTATTTCACTTTGAATGTCATCCTTGATATTCATTCTTGCTTCAGTACTCTTTTCTACATAGTCTAGCAGTAATTTTTGATGTGATGAAGTCTTTTCTTCAAATTTTTCAACAAAAATACTTAATTTGTTTAATTTTTTGGTTAAATTTTCAATGCTTGCATCATAATTGATTGTTGAAGTTTTTTCTTTAATATTGTTTATGTATTTATACAATGTTTGTTGTCATTGTATTAATTTTTGACGATTTTCAATTAAAATTTTTTATTTATTATTTTCAACAATAAATTCAATGTTATCAATTTTTATTTTATTTTGTACAACAATTTGTTTTAAAGATGATAAGTTGTTATTTATTTCTTATAAGGATAATGGACTATTTTTAATGTTTTTAAGAGGTAAAATACTTTTTCTAATTTCAGTTAAAGTATTTCCAACATCAGGAGACAAAGTTATTTCTTTGGGAAATGAGGTTATCTCACTCTTTGTTCCTCTTTGTCCTTGAATTCCATTGAGGTTCTGGCCATGTCAAAGACATTTTTCATGGCATCTTTTTGGATTTTTGGGATCCTGTAACTTGGTGAATATGGTTTCCTCCAATTATTTTTCTTGTTCTTCTTCCCTTCTTGTGGAAGTTGGTTGGCTTGAGGCTTGCTGGTAGAAGCTACTGGGGCTTCTTCCTGCTTGCCTCCCGCTTTTTGGCATGGTATTCCTGTATCTTCTTGATTTGACGCTTGGATGATAGTGGATTCCATCCATTGGAGTATTTCACTGTTTCCTCCTCTTTGAGCAATTCTTTCAGGATATTCCAGGAGTTCATCACTCCTTTGGGTATTTGTGGCAAAATTTCCCAATCTTTTTACTTGTACACTGTGTAATACTGCTTGTACTGGCTCATATGAATGTCTATTTGAGCCCTCTGAATGTGATTTGTCTCTGTTGGAGTTACTCATACTTAGTTCCAACTCTGGTTTGGAAATCATGGGCATATCTGGTACTTGCCTTTTGGATATGGCACTTCCTTGTGTGGATTCTGTTCCACTGGGGATTTTCCCCTTTATTTCCCCTTTTGAGGAATCAAATCTAATTCTGAGTCCACCTCCATCTGATTGGATGGAGTATTTGGCTCCTCTTCTAGTAGTAATAATGAAAATTTAAGAAAATAAAAAGATTTCAGAAAACAAAAAGTTCTTTTTATGGCAATTAAAAAGAGGTGCTCACCTTCAGAGTCCTGGAAAGACTAACTTCTTAGCTTCCTTTGCCTTATTGACAATTGTTGTTGGAGAAATTGGAAAAGTTTCTTCCACCAATCTCTCAACGGTGGTTTGATTGTCCTCTGTTGGGTTGTCCACAAACACTAAAAAGACAAATAAATATAAGTCTTTTTTCTAAAAGTGTTATTTTTGATAAGATATGGAAATTTTCATGTAAAAATTTCTTTTATATCTTTGAATTAATAAAAGAAATGATTAAAAAGAATAAAAATAACTTTTTTATTGGTTTTTATTTATTTTATTTTATTGTATATTTTTATTTTTTCAGAAAAAAATGAAATTAAGATGATGATTTTGGAATTAATTTATAATAAAAATTTATTTTTAATTTATAAATATATTTCTTAATCACTAGAGTCACTCAAAGAAAGTTCTTGAAAGTCTGAGGATGTGAAAAACCATGTGTAAGATAGTACAATTGCTTTCCAAATGCCTCAATAGCTCTTAAAATCAATAAATATAAAATGATTATATAATTTTATAATTATAAATATAATTTATCATTGGACAAACACAGTTTTAATCTTTTTTTAGAGGTCTTTAAGTGGATATCACAGCCAAGCCCCCAAATGTAAGGTTTGACTATGAAACAATAAGTGAAATATTACAAATATTTCACTTATTTTACCCTGAATTTCCTTGTTAATTTAATAATTAAAATGAGGAATAATTATAATTATAAAGAATTATTATATTTATGGCGTAAAACTATTATATTCTTGAATAAGTATAGAAACATAATATAATAAGAAAAATATATTAATATATGATAATCAATATATTCAAATCTCTTTATTGTTGTTACAAAAGAAGAATAATGGAATAAAAGATTGTTCTTTAATAATAAAAAGCAATTAATAAAAATTACATTACCAATATTAACTTTATATATTAATATTAATAAATGAATTATTAAAAATAATAATAGAGAGAAACTATTATGAACAGAGAAAATAACCTACTTTTAACACTTAATATAATAATTTTTAGGGATTTTACACCCAAAAATGCAAATACAACTTATTTAAATTGTATTTACAAAAAAATAAGAGAAATTACAAATATTCTTAATTTTACGTGGAAAATAGGATTTATAGATAAATATAACAAAAAAATTAAACAATTGGAGTAATCATGTCAAGATTGATGATTATAATGAATATTAACTTTGGTCCTTGATAATAGAGAATATTTATATATGAAGAGAAAAGATTTTACCTTTTCGTTTAGTATTTTATTGTTTTTGATGCATCTGAGGGGGAAATAGAGTAAAAAGAGCTCTATTTATAGTGAGTTCCTCTCTTCTAGAGTCCAAAAGGCTTCTATTAGACGTGTACTGATGGTATCCACTGGAATTGATCAGTATTTTAAGGCTTAATGATGATTACATCATAATTAAACCATCTTATCTCATCATTATGCCATTATTTAGAGTTATCACTGCAGCTCTAAGTTCCATGACATCATAGGCTTTGAAGAAGGCTAAAATTAATGTATTTTATTAGTATGAATCATGATCTAATAGTATTGACCATTTTTATCACTTATATGACTGTTAAACCTAAAAGAAGATTACAGTGAGTGATCACAAATGATCAATTTTAAGCTTAAACTTTGATCATTAATAACCTTTTATTTATACACACTAAATCCATTTAGAGTGTTAACTATGATATCTTGGCATGTCCTTATCACAATTCCAATTGAATTTCATTACATCATCAAAACTCTATTTTTGATGATTTTTCTTGTAACCCATCTTTTGTGTCAAAATTTGCAATTTCAAACTTCAAACCATGATTTCAGGGTGTTTTACCTTGAATATTAAGATACAAAAGCATAATTATTAAAATATGAGCTATTATAACCTAAATATCCACTTTATTCTAAGTGTGGACCACTTTCACAACAAAGTGGTCAACAGCTCTAGCAATTTTGTTCAATAAACCCTTAAAAGTTATAACCTTACTTGTAGCTTTTCAAATAAAGTTTGAATCTGTATTTTTGCAGCAATTATGTGTTAACATTACTTTTGGCTTAACTCTCTATCATGTATATCTCAGGAGATATTAGCTAAAAACCATGAATGTATGCACTAATCTGTAACAACCATCCATCAGGGGTAAGGGTATTCATTCATACACCCACTCAAACACCTCAAATCAGCAAATCCAGTATCTGCATCAGCAGTCAGTTTCAGCAATCTTCATTCTGAAACATGCATACAGTTTGGTACATCAATACAGCCTGTCAATACTTGTACAGGATGGATTCACCCAATACAGTTTCAATACACCAGTATGAAACTGTATGATCACTCCAATACACCACACCTCTTGTACAGGTCCTGTACAGCTGTACAGGACCTGTATTGGCCAGACTCAATTCAACAATCAATTATTCTCATGAAAACTCTTCTCTGGATCAGGGCTGGTGATTCTCACATATACCAGCCCCTCTTTCTCCCCCCCTGGGGACTTTTCCCCAGTTAATTAATTTAGTTGATTTATTATTATCTGAATATTCTTACCCTTATATTTTGGGTATTATATTTATTTAATCTTAAGTTAGTCTTTGCCCTTTTTCTTTCTTCGCCTGTACAGTATGAGTTGGGTGGCCATATCCTTATTAACCCTTCTCTTTCCATTCTGACAGGTTGAAACAGTGGACTTGGACTTGTTTGTGGTTGGCTCTTCTTTCTCTTACTCTTACTCTTTGTTGCTGCTTTCTTATTTTCATTCTTTAGTAATTCATTATTCACACTCTTAAGTGTGTCCATTCTTATCTTACCCTTGAGCCCTCCATAAGTGAGTCCCAGTTTACTGAGTGCCAGGCCCTCTTCACTTCGAAGAGCCCCTGTGACATTAAATTAATTAACTCATATTTGATTCTTTCTTTTCATTCATTATATTCATTTCTCTCATTCATCAATTATGATTCCTTTTATGATTTAATGATCTTAATGATTATGATTTTTTCTTTCTCATCAATTTTCATCTCATTCATTTCATTCTTATGAAAATTGATTCTTTTCCTTTCTTAATCATTGCTGACCATTTCATCACTTCATTTTATTTTTATCAATCAAATTTTTCTGTGTTTTATTCAGGTCTTATTCAGGAGTAATTGATTGGTTATTTGATTGGATTATTCATTGAGATTCATTGGTTGATTGGGTTATTGATTCAGGATTTCATTTGGATTATTGATTGACTTTTGAACCCTCAAGATATTGATTGACCCTCAAGAATTGATTTTGATTATTGATTTGATTTTACTCATCAAGATATTGAATTGATTTCTGAAGATTTGAACTGATTGATTGATTCCTCAAGACTTGATTTCATATTGAAGACACTTATTGATTGATTATTGATTGAATATTGATTGATTATTGATTTCCTCAAGATTATTGATATTTGATTTGATTTGATTGTTGATTGATTGAATTTATTTGACTGTTGATTGAATTTGATTCCTCAAGATTTGAATTGATTCCTCAAGATTCATCAAGATTCTATTGTGATTGATTTGGCCAAATTTGATTATTCTTCTTAATACCATCAAGTTCTATTTCATTATTTCAAAATGCCAGTTCAGCATAGTCCCCCAGCCAAAAATACTAGATCCCAAAGAATTCAAGCTGTTCTCACTCCTACAGCAAGGGCTCCTCTTGATTGCACACCATCAGTTCATCAACTGAGTGTAAATTTAGACAGAGGACCACCAATGGAAGGAGCAGCACCCTCAAGAAGAGGTGGAATGAAATCTAGAAGATCAAGATCTTTCTCTGGACTTTTGGGTGGCTACCCTGGCATGTCTGAAGGTGCAAGAGCAAGACAAGGGGAAGTTGAAGATGAAGAGGGGGAAGAGTCTGTGGAAGAGGAAGATTCTGGGGAAACTGAAGTGGCAGATGCCTTGGCAAATGTTCCAGAGGTGCCTCAGGGTTCTAATCTAGCCCTTTCTAGTCAACCTCTTGTCTCTCAAACTGATCCAAGTCTCCTCAAGATGATGGAGCAGATGACTCAATTCATGGGACAACTCACTCAAGCAGTTGCCCCCAGGGACAATTCCAAAGCCCCTGCTTTCAAGACTCCATCCATGAAGGCACCTGATTCTTTTGATGGTACTCAAGCTCATAGGTTGAGAGGATTTATCCAATCCTGTCAACTAATTTTCCATAATGATCCAGCAAATTTCTTCTCTGACAGGAAGAAAGTTCTTTACTCAACTTCTTTTCTCACTGGTAGAGCTGGCAAATGGATTGAACCTTACCTCTCAAATATTTCCAATGAAGACCCTTCCTACCTCCTCAATAATTGGCCATTGTTTGAATCTCAATTATTCACTCTGTTTGGTGACCCCAATGAAGTCAGGAAAGCTGAACAAGAGTTGGACAATTTGAGGATGAAGGAAAGTGGTCATGTTTCCTTGTACATAGCAGATTTCAGAAGCTTAATGTCAAGAATTGGAGATTGGGGGGAAAGAGCTTATATCCATGTTTACAGAAGAGGATTGGCATCAAGATTATTGGATCAGTTGGCTTCTCACCCTGGAACTTTTGATACTCTTCAAGAACTTATGGATGTCACTCTGGAATTAGACACAAGATATCATGAGAGGCAAAAGGAAAAGGGTGGCAATCAAGAGAAGAAGCCTCCAGTAATTGGATCCAATCAGTCTAGGCCTCCTCAAAACTCATCTTCAAAGAGGCCTCACCAGAAGAAGAATAAGAAGGGCAAGCAATTCCAATCTTCAAAGGACAAGCCCCATGCTGCTCTCCTCAATAAGGACAATAAATTAATCGGTTCTGAAAAGGAGAGGAGGATTAAAGAGGGGTTGTGTACTTATTGTGGTGGAAAGCACCCAATTGAAAAATGCTTCAAGAGACCTCAGAACAAGCCTGGGTCATCATCAAGAGGCTTCCCTAGCAAGCAGGGAAAAGCCTGAGTGGGAATCATGATGTGTTCAATGGTTCTCACTTATTTCCTTCAAGAGCACAATTGTGCACTCTGAATACTAGTGTCAAGAAATCTTTAAAATTTCTCATTTTTTCTTCAATCTCTGATATTTTTTATAGTATTCTCATTGATTCTGGTGCTACAAACTCTTTTATTGCAAAGAATTTTGTTCTCAAGTACTCATTGACTCTGTCAGAGCTCCCTGAAAAGATTCCTCTTTTCATTTTGGATTCTAATGAATCCCCTGCCTTGTTCATCACCCATTATACCAAGTGGGTAGTTGACTTGCCTTCCTTCCCAAGCTTTGAATGGGATTTCTTTATCATAGATTCACCCAAAGGAGAAGACCTGATATTGGGCTATGATTTCCTTTACCATTTCAATCCCATTATTGATTGGAAAAATGGATTGATCACCTATGATTCTAATCATAAGGATTCTAGTGGTATTATTCCTTCTACTAGTAATGACTTAGCCACTGCTGTCAACAGTGTTGCTCTGGCTGGTGAACTTAAGACACCTTCCATCCCTTCTTCTGTCCATATCCCTTCCATAATTCCCTCTCAGTCATTACTTCCATCAAGAGATGAAGTCTTCAAAGAGATAAAGGATGTTGGAGAAGATGTTGCCATATCTTCACTTCATCTCTTCCAAGGGGATATGGACCTTCCTCCCTTATCTTTTCATGCATCCCTGGAGGAGCAGTGGGATGAGGAGGAAGAGCCAGAAGAAATTGAAACTGTGCTGAAGGTTGTTCCTCCTGCTTATCACCAATATTTGGATGTATTCTCCAAGGTGAAAGCAGAGAAACTTCCTCCACACCGCGCCTGTGATCACCATATCGAATTGGAGGGTCTTCTACCTCCAATTGGTGTTATCTACTCATTATCAAATCAAGAGTCAGAAACACTGCGGGCCTACATTTCAGAGAATGTAGAGAAAGGTTTCATTAGACCAAGCTCCTCTTCAACAGGAGCACCTGTCCTTTTTGTCAAGAAAAAGGATGGAGGTCTTTGTTTGTGTGTTGACTACCGCAAACTCAATGCTGTCACTAGGAAGAACAGATACCCTGTTCCTCCTATGAATCAGCTTCTTACCGTATTCAACGGTTCCACTATCTTCTCCAAGATAGATTTGCGTGGTGCATATAACCTTCTGAGAATCAAAGAGGGGGATGAGCACTTAACTGCCTTTAGAACCAAATATGGCAGTTATGAGTATTTGGTCATGCCATTTGGTTTGACCAATGCTCCTGCTTCTTTCCAAAATCTAGTAAATGATATCTTTGCAGATTTTTTGGATGTGTTTGTTGTGGTTTATCTAGATGATATTATGGTCTTTTCCAGTTCTGAGGAGGAACATGTCAAACATGTGGCCTCTGTCCTCCAAAGACTGAGGGACAATAATCTATTTGCCAAAGCCTTCAAATGTGTATTCCATGCCTCAAGTGTGGAATACTTGGGCTATGTTGTTTCAAGTGATGGCCTCAAGATGGATTATTCAAAAGTTCAGCAAATCCTCAATTGGCCTCAGCCCAGAAACATCAGGGCTCTTCAATCTTTTCTTGGCTTTGCCAATTTTTATCGACGTTTCATTAAAAATTATTCTAAAAAAATCACTTCTCTCACTTCCCTCCTTAAAAAAGATTCTCCCTTTATCTTCAATGAGGAAGCTCTTAGTCAGTTTCAAGCACTCAAAGAAGCTTTCACCTCTGCTCCTATCTTATCTCATTTTAATCCTTCTCTACCTACTATAGTAGAGACTGATGCTTCTGATTATGCATTGGGCGCCGTACTGAGTCAGGTGAATGACTCTCGAAAGCATCCCATTGCATTTGATAGTCGCAAGCTCTTACCAGCTGAGCTCAACTATGAGATTCATGACAAGGAACTCCTTGGCATAGTTTGGGCTCTCAAGCGCTGGAGAGCATTTCTTCTTTCTCTTTCCAATTCTTTTGAGGTCTTGACAGACCACTCTTCCTTGCAGTATTTCATGTCTTCCAAAGTTCTTACTCGTCGTCAGGCCCGTTGGGCTGAGTTTCTCTCTGAGTTTCATTTCACTATCACTTACCGCCCAGGCAGGCTGGCCACTTTACCAGATGCCTTGTCACGTCGGGACGACATGTACCCAGAGAGGGGGGTGGACTTCATCATCAAGAATCCTCAAAATCTTCATCAAGCTCTTAAGCAAGATGGAATTCAAGAGTCAAGATTCTTCTCAATCAAAGTGGAAATTTTCTCAGATTTAGTGGACAAGATTCAAAAAGAAGTATGGCAAGACAAAGACTATAAAGAAATACTCAAGCAACTAGCAAGAGGTGAATCAGTTCCAGATTATTCTCTTGAACCTCAAGCCAAGTTATTATTATTCAAAGACAGAGTGGTAATTCCAAGCAATGAAGAACTTCAACTCAATATTCTTCAAAAGCGTCATGACTCACCATTGGCTGGCCATCCTGGCCAGGAGAAGACCCTCAAGCTCATCAAGAGGGATTTTTATTGGGCTGGCATGAATCAATTCATCAAGGACTATGTGTCCTCATGTCAGCAATGTTCAAGAAAAAAGAACATTCATCACAAGAAGTTTGGATTACTCAAGCCTCTTTCAATTCCATCTGGTCCTTGGAATTCATTATCAATGAACTTTATCACCCAATTGCCACTGTCCAACAACTTTGATTCAATTTTAGTAGTTGTGGACAGATTCTCAAAAATGGCAATCTTCATTCCAACTTATGGCACAATCACTGCTCTGGATTTAGCTCAAATATTCATTAGCCATGTATTTTCCAAGCATGGACTCCCAGTCAGTATTGTCAGTGATAGAGGATCCTTATTTGTTTCATCATTCTGGACTCAATTGTGTCAGCAGCTCAAGATATCAAGAGATCTTTCAACTGCCTTTCACCCTGAAACAGATGGACAGACAGAGAGGGTAAATCAGATACTAGAACAGTACCTTCGGATGTATGTCAGCTATCATCAAGATGACTGGTACACCTGGCTCCCTCTGGCTGAATTTGCCTATAATAATGCAGAACATTCATCAACCAAGCAATCACCTTTTTTCACTATTTATGGAAGAAATCCCAGCTTTGACTCAATCCATATTTCTCAAGACTCACCTGCTGGAAAGTTATCAACAAAACTCCAATCAGTACAGCAAGTTGTCAAAGAAGAATTAGATTCAGCAATAAGGAGATTCAAGAAGTATGCAGATAGAAATAGGGCAATTCCACCTGATTTCCAACCTGGGGACAAAGTATGGCTAGCTTCCAAGAACATCAAGACAACAAGACCCACCAAGAAATTATCAGAAAGATGGTTGGGACCCTTTGAAGTTCTTAAGAAGATTGGCAGCCATGCATATCACCTCAAGTTGCCTCAGCAATGGAAGACAGTTCACCCTGTATTCCATGTGTCCTTATTAGAACCAGTCAAGCGTTCAACTATCCCAAATCGTCATCAATTGCCGCCACCACCAGTTTTAGTGGAAGAGCAAGAAGAATGGGAAGTGGCTCAGGTTCTGGACTCAAAACTCAAAAGAGGTAAATTATGGTATCTTGTAGAGTGGAAAGGATTCAGTGAAGACCCAGAAAGAACCACTTGGGAACCATCTTCCAACCTTACCAACTCACCAGACCTTGTCAAGGATTTTCACTCATTGTATCCAGACAAGCCTGGTCCAAATACCTCAAGAGTTTGATTTATGGTGCTTGGTGGGGAGAAGAAGTTATGAAAGTAAGTTCCTCTCCTGGCATGCACCTTTAAGGGGGTATTCTACCCATATGTTGTTGTAAGCATCACCTTGGCAACTTTGTGAGCACTTGTCAATTCTTTGGACAGGTTCAGGAAGCATACAACATCAATACCCTCCATTTGGACCTTATTAAGATATGGCCAAATAGTTTCTTTCTTTCTTTATGTTTCATTTTCTTTCTTTATTATCATTTCATTTTATGCCAATCATCATAATTCAAGACATTCATTACTTCAAGTCATTTACGGCAATTCATTTCAGTAGTCATTTATGGCAATTCATTTCAGAAGGCATTTATGGCAATTTATTTCAGTCTTATGGTGCTTGGTGGGGAGTGGAAGTTATGAAAGTAAGTTCCATCTCCTGGTATGCATCCCTGAGGGTTCTACTTCTTGTAAAACATCACCTTGGCCACTCTGTGAGCATCAAATGCTTGGTTTTCATTTTTCAGACACTTCTTGGCCAGAATCAAGCAACTCACCACAAGAAGGACCAGCCATCAGGAATTTTTCTTTATTCCTTTCTTTACTCTCATTTTCTCTTATTCTTTCATTTTTTCTTTCTTTCTTTACTTGTATAATTTCCTTCTTTTATTTCTTTAAAGCAGCAGCATCCCCTCCCCAAATCATGTATTGGGAGGTTCCATTATCTTTTTATTTTTTATTTTTTAGTAGTTGTAAGAGTGGGGATAGAAGTCAAACCAAACACAAACAAGGAAAAGGAAACTAGTTATCTTTACCCAAGTCATCAAAAGTTCTCTGGAAATCATTTATCAACTCATCTTCATACCAGGCAAATTTTGCAGCCATTTCTTCAGAAGCAGTACCTGGAATCGTCCTGTCATTGGCATACATAATCACCTCTCTGCTATTTCTATCAACTCTCCTGAGCAATCTGGCCACAGCATCTTGATTTTCACTAGCCGCGTTGGGATCTTCTCTGGTAACCCGGATAGGCCAACGTTCTCTTCTTTGGAAGACTTGGGCGGCAGGAAACGGCAAAGGGGATAATCCATCTCTTCTTCTGCTGGAGCTGGCCACAGGTTGGAGCTGACGGGAGGTGGTTATGGGTGAGTTTCTAGGCTGTTGAACTGGTGATGGTCTTACTGCTGGAATCAAGGCAGGCCTGGTGGTATGGGAAGTAGTTGGTGAAGGAGGAGGAAGGGTTGTAGGAATAGAGGCAAGCATTGGTTGAAAGGTTCTTGGAGTACTGGGAATGACTTGACTTTGGAATCTGGTGTTGGCAAGAGGTTGAGAGGAAGAATTGCTGGATGGATGGCCACTTGAATGGGGAATAACTTGAACTTCTTCACCATCCAACTCATCACTTCCTTCAGCATCTGGATCTGATGGGGAATCAACAATTCTCCTTAGCTTCTTCACTACTTTCACCACTCCATCAGCATTGGTCCTTGAAATGGGAATTTCTGAGCTGTAGTGGATGGGCCTACCACCAATCGGAATGGGCCCTCCAACATTAGTCCACCTGGCCACATCCCTCTGCCTGGAACCAGTCACTACATCAAAATATCAGCATCAACTCAACCAAGAAATGCAAATCACTCACATTGAGAAAATCCAGAAGTGGCATCAGGGGTAGGTTCCTCAAGAATGGGGAATTCCTGCCCATAAGGCCCATCCTTCCTACTCCATAAGTGCCTCTTGACCTGGGACAAGGTTGATCCGGTACGGCGGCATGGCTTCTTCCCAATAAAGCAGAAATGGCATTTTGACGATCGAGGATTGTAATGTTGAAAGCAATCCTTCCCCCTGGCCAAACACTCAGTACAGGCAGGATCAAGAACTTCAACTGCTCTGAACCCATCATATGTTTGGGAGGGGTCAAAATGGCCAGAAGACGCCATGGAGGGAGAAGACAATCGACTGAAGACGCCAGAACCATGAAGAACAGACGGTGGCGGTGCAGAAGGGGAAGATTCAGTGAGTTCAGTCAGTTTGGAACTCATAACTGAAGAAAGTGCAAGCAGAAGATTCAAGACGTCAGAATCAATCCACTCCACATCAAGAAAAAGAAATTTGACTCAAGGAACTGGGGCCATAACTCAATTATGCCCCACCTCAAAGCCTCTAAGGTGAATGTTCATACCCCTTTGGGGCTGAACTCATCACCCAGGGCCTCCCCTGCAACTTTGGGGAGGCCAGGATCTTGATGGTCCTGGACCCCATCAATGGGTCCAGGCCATGTAGGGTAAAAAATGGGTAAGGGCCATTTCTGGACCCCTTGGTCACCCTGGGTCCCCAGCAAATTTGGGCCCAGGGGCTCTATTTTGGTCCTGGGGGCCTCCAATAGCCCCACGGACCGCGGACCGTAGGATCCCAAAACATCAAAAAGGCCTATTATGGCCAAAAAACCCAGAAAAATCAAAAATTGCCCTAGTCACCAAAACACCCAGCAAGGCCAAAAAGGCCATAAAAAGCAAGATACATCAAGATCACTCAAGATGGAGGCCACAGTCCAAAACCCACTGGGAGGGCTGCCTGAGGCCAATTCCTTGGATCATGGGGACAAGACCCCTTGGAGGTTCATTGAATGGATTAAGTCTGGGCCAATGAGTACAAGTCATATACTCATTGGGCACCAATTTTTGAGCACAAGTGCTCAATGGCCTTTATTCTGGGATATATCCCAAGGCCACATCCCAAGACATGGTTGATTGAATCAAAAGAAAAGAATTGCATACTCTGGAAGGAATACTCACTCAAACTTGAAAAGAAAGGGGGGAATCAATTGAATTTGGCAGGGAAGAAGTATTGAAGGATTTTCAGGATAATGGTCAAGAGGAAAGAAAATTAAAACGAAAATTTTTTGAAAAAATGTGGGGATATTGGGATGCCACTCAACAGTGGCAGGGTATTATGGTGTTCAGGAGCTCACCAGTTTCAAGAGGGGGATACTGTAACAACCATCCATCAGGGGTAAGGGTATTCATTCATACACCCACTCAAACACCTCAAATCAGCAAATCCAGTATCTGCATCAGCAGTCAGTTTCAGCAATCTTCATTCTTAAACATGCATACAGTTTGGTACATCAATACAGCCTGTCAATACTTGTACAGGATGGATTCACCCAATACAGTTTCAATACACCAGTATGAAACTGTATGATCACTCCAATACACCACACCTCTTGTACAGGTCCTGTACAGCTGTACAGGACCTGTATTGGCCAGACTCAATTCAACAATCAATTATTCTCATGAAAACTCTTCTCTGGATCAGGGCTGGGGATTCTCACATATACCAGCCCCTCTTTCTCCCCCCCTGGGGACTTTTCCCCAGTTAATTAATTTAGTTGATTTATTATTATCTGAATATTCTTACCCTTATATTTTGGGTATTATATTTATTTAATCTTAAGTTAGTCTTTGCCCTTTTTCTTTCTTCGCCTGTACAGTATGAGTTGGGTGGCCATATCCTTATTAACCCTTCTCTTTCCATTCTGACAGGTTGAAACAGTGGACTTGGACTTGTTTGTGGTTGGCTCTTCTTTCTCTTACTCTTACTCTTTGTTGCTGCTTTCTTATTTTCATTCTTTAGTAATTCATTATTCACACTCTTAAGTGTGTCCATTCTTATCTTACCCTTGAGCCCTCCATAAGTGAGTCCCAGTTTACTGAGTGCCAGGCCCTCTTCACTTCGAAGAGCCCCTGTGACATAATCATAAAAGTGCATATATTCAGCTTAATTCCTTAAGTATTAACTTTAGAGAAATGACACAAAATTGTTTTATGTGTAGTATTTCATGGGGAATCCAATGGTGTATTTTATGTCACATGTTTTTTTCATTGGTTTCTGAGATAAAGAAGAATTTATGTCTTTTTAAGGCATTTTTACTTATTACTCATTAGGTATTGACTTTAAAGATATGCCATAAAAATGATATATGTGTGTTTTATCTTGAGCAATATAATTGTGTAATTTATTTCACATGTCCATTTATCAGAATATGAGTGAAATAGGCATTTATTCCTTTTTATGGTATTTTTACTCATTTTACGATCATTATTTAGAAGAATAATTATTGTAAAGTTTTTCTTGTGACCTTTTTGGATATGTGGTCATATATCAAAGGCTCACACAAATGGAAAAGTTTTCAGAACAAATTCAGAGAGAGCTTTACAAAATTGAATAATGAATAACTAGACTCCAAGAAATTAACACCTTCAAACCTAGAACTACTTGTAATCTTCAAGAGGATTATAATAAGCTAGATAGAGCCTCACAATAGACAAATCAAGGATCAAACCAAATTTTGGAGGAGAAAAATCACTCCAAAAGGGATGTGACACATCCAAGAAACTAAGAACCTTATAAGTAGTGTCTTGAAGATTCTAAAACACTCAAATCCATTGACACTCATATGAAAATTCATATTAGAAATCACAAACTTATGAAACAATTACCAGGAGAGCCAAAACATGCACTCAAATGAAGATGCAAGAAAGCCTACACACTAGATGAAATGGCCTCAAACTTATAAGAAGTAATCAAAATGACAAATATTGGGAAATATTCCCCATATAAAGGCAACAATTTCAGAGAGAAACAGCCTTTCAAGGCTGAAAGTAAAGAAAAATCCAGAGCAAAGGTTGCAGAAGTACCTAAGAAAAGGAACTCTTGTAATAACTGTGGCTAAACAGACCATTATTCCAAAAACTTTTCAAAGGTTACAAAAATTCTTGTAATTGAAGAAGTCCCAGGAGAAGAATCCCATACAGAAGGTTCTGGTTCTGACTCTATAGGTAATTCCATAAGAGAAGACTCTGATGATGACCAAGATCTGATTGGGGGACACCTAGTGGATTAAAAATATTAAACTCAACTAGAAATTTGGGAAATACAGTTGGAATCAGGTATGCCACAAGACACTACCAACAATAATATATGAAAAAATACAAAAAACTGTCACAACCATGGAGAATTACCCTCTTGGACCATTTTATGTCATATCAATTCCATATCAAATTTATGGAAATTTGGCCAAATTGGCCACTTCCACCTTTTTGGCCTTTTATGGCCAGCCTGGCCACTTCACCATAATCAGGCCACTATTGGCCCCTTTCTGCCTTTAGGTACTTTTGGGAATTTCCCAGTAAACAGGGGAAATACAGTCCAAAAGGCTGTATTATGCTCTTTAAGCTTTAAATAAAGTGTTTGGCAATTTGCACATTTATTCACATTGTGCCATAATATGCTATTTTCCCATAAAATATTGGAAATATGCCCAAATGGCCATATTAAGCTATTTGAGGCTTAATTGCTATATTTGCACAAATACATTTTTTAGCCTTTACAGGCATGTTTTGGCCAAAAACACCCATCCTGCCTCTTAAAACACCAAACCCACATTTTTCCAATGTTTTTCAAGGCCATCCTCAAGAATACTTTTTGACAACCAGAAGTTCCATAAATGATGTTATAAACCATTATGCATCTTTTTTCTCAAGAAACCCAATGGTGACCAAATCAAGCAGGGAATAATTAAAATTCAAAAATACATTTCAGCCCCTATGGTGTAATATTTTCAGGAGTATTAATCAAGGCTCAAGCTCAGTATTTAATTCAATACCAATCACCTAAATCATCAGGTATTGGTTCTTTTTAAGTATGAAGTATTACCCCCAGGGAATAATTTCAGCTTCCATTTAAAGGAATATTCAAGAGGAAGTTTCAAATCAGTTTCCAAGTTTTAATGCTCCATCAAGCCACCTTGGAAATCACATTCATTTCAATACAGTCCTGCCCCATAGAGGTCTGTATTTCACCCATAGAGCCTTGGAAAATCATTCAAACCAATTAATTTCCCAATTTGGACAGGTGTAAATTTTCTTAAGGAGTAAATACTGCTTCAAGGATTCCATACAGCCCAGTTGTCAGCCTCAAGGAGTCAAGCTCTAAACTTGTTGTATATGCCAGCATATCTTTCAAGCCTGGGGGGCTTTGACCCCAGTTAATTAATCCACCAGGATTGATTTTATCTTGATAGTGAATACTGATATTATTAAGTAAGTCATTTGCACCTATTTTCCTTCCTTTCAGTGGATATTGGTGGTCATATACTTTGATAATCCCATTTTTCTTTCTGGAAGTTTGAAGCAGTGAATAAAAGGAATTACTGGGTTTTCTATTTGGACATTGGATTTCTTCCTTATTTTGCATCTCATCTTGTACTTGCATTATTCTTGTTTAAGAAATATATTATTTATTATTTATTCAATTCTTTGGAGTCTTCTTGTGAACCTTTGAGATATTACCACATACCCAAAAAGGTCACAAGAAATATTTGAAATAATTATACATTAAAAATAATTACCTTAAAACTACAAAAATGCCATAAAGAGGCATAAAACTTGGTTTAACTTGAAAACCAACGAATAAAAATGTGAAATAAATTATACCATTGGATTCCTCATGGTAAAATACACATATACTATTTTTATGGAATATCTGTAAAGTCAATATTTGATGAGTTATAAGTAATAATACCTTATAAAAAACAGGAATCCTTAATTATTTCAAATACAAATGAAGCAACATGTAAAGTAAATGGTACCATGAGATTTTCCATAAACTTCTACACATAAAACAATTAAGAAGTTAATCTCCAAAGTCAATAATTAAGGAGTTAAGCTGAATATATGCACTTTTTTGGTCAACACATATATTCAAGGATCTTAGCTAATATCTTTTGAAATATACATGATAGATTGATGAGCCAAAAATAAAGTCACCACGTAATTACTGTAGGAATACAGAAATGAACTTTATTTCACAAGTTATAAACAATGTTAAAACCTGTAAGGGATTATTGATTAAAATCAATAGAGCTGTTGACCACTTTGTTGTGAAAGTGGTCCAAACTTAGAAAAAAAGGAGACAGTTGGATCCTACTAGTTCATTTGTGAATAATTATGTATTTTTTATTACAATATTCAAGGTATAACCCCTTGAAATCATGGTTTGAAGTTTAAAATATTAAATTTTGACAGAAAAGATGAGTTACAAGAAAAATCATCAAAACGAGAGTTTTGATGATGTAATGGAATTTTATTGGAAGTTTAATAAGGACATTTGAAGCTATCAGAATTCATCCTCAGAATCGCTTTAGCGTGTTTAACTTCAAATTTATCAATGATCAAAGTTTAAGCTTAAATTTGATCATTTAAGATCTCACTGTAATCTTATTTTAAGTTTAACAGTAATATTAGTGATAAAACTGGTGAATAATATAAGAATATTATTAATACTAATAAAATACACAAAGTTTAGGCTTCTTCCAACCCTATGATGTGATCAAACTTAGAGTTATAGTGATAACTCTAAATAATGGTGTAATTATGAGGTAAGATGGTTTGATCATGATGTAATCATCACCAAACCTTAAAATATTGATCAATTCTAGTAGAAAGCATCAGTACACGTCTACTAGAAGCCTGTTGGACTCTAGGAGGGAGGTATTTACTATAAATAGAGCTCTTTTTACTCTGTTTTCCCCTCAGATGCTTACAAAACATTAAATCATTAAATAAAAAGGTAATTTCTTTATTCTTTATATATAAAACTTTTATATTATTAAAGACCAAAGTTAATCTTATTATAATCATCATCTCTGACGTGATTATTGCAATTATTTAATTTTTTTGTTTAAATTTCTCCTAAAAACCTCTATTCCACATAAAATCAAGAAAAATTGTATGTTCTCTTAAATTTTATTGTAACTACAATTTAAATAAGTTGTATTTACATTTTTTTGGCATAAAATTATTCAAAATTATTATATTAAGCATTAAAAGTAGGTTATTTCTCTTATTATAATAATTTTTCTCTATTATTACTTTAATAATTCTATAATTGATATAAATAGTATTTATATTAATTTATAACTTTAATATTAGTAATATTATTGTTATTAATTGTTTTTTATTAATAAAAAACAATTTTTTACGCCTTTATTATTTGTTGGTAACAATAATAAAGTGCTTTTAAATATATTAATTATCTTATATTAGTATATTTAATTATTATATTATTTCTTTATACTATAAATTATATTATTATATTTATTTAATAATTATTTTACACCATAATTATAATTATTCTTTATTATTATAGTTATTTTTATCTTATTTATTTCATTTATAAGGACATTCATAGTACAATAAGTAAAATATTAGTAATTTTTACTTATTGTTTCATAATCAAACCTTACACTTCTAAGTGAGCTTCCTGATTCCTGAGTGCCAGGCCACTATTGTTATTCCCAAGAGCCCCTGTGACAGAGGAGTAGGGAAATCATATGTCATCAATAATTGAAGAGCTGATAAATCCCTTAAATAATTTATTCTTGTTTTATCTTTAGCTCAAAACTTTGCTGATATGTCTGGCTTGGAGTATCTCTAAGCCTCCATTGGGTGTACTATACAAGATTTGTACCCTGTTATACACCCCTTATGACTCAATTAAAGAAGATATAGATGAAACCTCCTCCGATATGCTTAATGATGATCTGGAAGAAGTGTTCTGTATTAATTCTGACAAGTCATACCCTTTCAAGACTGCTTGAATGGACTTTTTATTGGCTAAATATGATGTTTAGTGGTTCTATAACCACAATCCTGGCTAATCAAAGTCAGAACTAAGATTTGGTACCACTAGAAAGGATTACTAATTAGTATTTTCAGAGCACAAAAGAGCTCCTTCAGTTTCCAGAAGAGATTAAAGGGCCTTTTTCCTTTCAAAAAAGGCTCCTCATCCTTGAATAACTCTATTATTATGTGTTATAACTGTCTTGAACAATGAGATCCTTAGAATAGATGAGGTTACAATTATTGTAGTATTTATTCATTATAATGAATTAATTGATAAATATTGCACCTCACCCCTGAATAGTATTAACTATAACTAATACTCATTAGTAGAGGCTTTTATCTTCATTTTAAACTCTCCATGGGTGACACACAAAGATTCAACTTGATCTATAGTTATTTCATAGAGTCAGCCTGACAAATTAATAGGAATAGTGAATTTCTTGTAGCTTATTTAAGATCATTATGTGCCTTAAATCATTCTTCTTTCATTTCAAAGATAGTTTTCTGGTCACAAATGTTATATAGGTATTTGGAAATTCTTGCATCAAGTGTTATTTCATCAAAAGAATATAAGACCGATAGCAAAAAAAGGAAATATATGGATTATTTTCAATCAATATGAAATTTCAAAAGGAAAATTACTAACTTTAATACACAATCTGATGAATTTGTCAAATAAATTCCCACATTCAAGCCTCTTCATACAGTATGCTGACAAATCTTTGTTTATTTGCCAAACTAATCATACGACCTTAGTACTCGATAAAAGTTTTCTAGTACTATTAATTAAGGCAAAATCTCTATCAATTACAACCGCTGGTGTAGTCTTTATCCTTTTTTTGTGAGTAAGCTTGATGTAATTTTGAAAAGCCAAAGTATAAACTTCCTCAGTATCCATATTAATCAAATGAGACTAACCAGGGAATGTCTTTTTGTTGAGCTGGAACCAGAAATATGGAATAAAGGTCTTCTATAATTGTCTTTTTGTAAATACAGTACATTGGGATGACATTTGGCAAGCCTTGAAGGAGTTTGAAAGCCATTGGTTGAGTGCAAAATAAGTATTGAATATGGCCATTTGAGTTTCTTTGACTTGATCATAGGTAATTTTCTAGATTTGAGGCTTCAGTGAGGGAATCAATGGCCTTCTACCTTGAAATTCTTCCTTCCTGAGTTTCTTTTCTTATTGGCAATGCCTTGCAGAATAACTGGCCTTTCAGGATCTCTTTGACTAAAAATTTGAGCCTAAATTTACCTGGGGAGGACATGGACTGAGGAAAGCTCTGCTATTTGAGAAGCTTCTTAAGGAGCAAGCTTTCTTAGTGATATATGAGCCTTATATTTTCACTAACCTGATGATTATCTTCAGGTTTTTGGCTTTTGAGGGTCCAAGTGTGTTTGTTGGCATATTTCCTGGAATAGAGCCTAAAAGGGCAGTCCAACTTCTTTTAAATACCATAAATCCAGGAAAGGAGCCAGAATTGTTGAAGTAAAATATGAAATGTATTCTCTTGAGTCAGTTCAAGCAATTAATTTGAACAAAAGGTATCTTAAACTGAAAAAAACAAGCATTCAATAGTTCAAAATCCAATTCATGTTTCCTATGAAACCACGACTTCCCCTTTGGTAGAATAGGAAATACGTTGTTTATGAATCTTCGCTTGATCTGATGATGAATGACTCAGAGTGAGCAGAAGGAGCCTAGTCGATTCGTCTCAGGTCAAGGATCTTTCTTTTTCTGATGGTGATAGAATTTTCGAAATTCTGATTGAAATGCTTCAACAGCTTCTGTGATTGATTTCCTTTGAACCGAAACTCGTCGATCGTCTTTTCATGGATTGGTTGATTGATTGAGGTCGACTTACAGAATTATCCGTGTCTTTAACAAAATTAGTTTTATCTTCTCTGGATTCTAGAAAGACTGTCTTTTTAGCGAAGCCATCGAAAATTATGTCGTCCTCCGAATACCAAGACGACGATGACAACATTGATTGGGAGGAAGTCGATGTTGGAAAGGTTTCGGATTTGGCTGATATAGAACAGGGCTCAACAGATCAAGTTACCTTCAATATCGTCTTATCGAAACCTGGTACTCACTCAACAAACAAGTAAGTTGTTTCTCAATGCGATCAAATTTCAGTTCACTTCAGCTTATCATCGTTCTTATTTCTTCCCACGCCCAATTAACGATTTTATCTTAGAAGAAAGACTTTCAACACCGCGTTTGAAAGAAAGATCCGACAGGATGTCCATCGCGCTCACACCCTTGCGCTGTTGTCAGCTGGTCTAGTGAGAAACCAGTTATTAAATGATTCATTGCTCAAGGTAAGTCAAGACCCAAAAATCTGTCACTTTTTCTCTTGAATTATTCTCACTAGACCTCATGCTGACTTGGATTTTGCAGGCTCGTCTTTTGTCCATGGTCCCATTGCCCTTAATCAATGCCTTTCATTCATTTTCTCCCCAAACCCATCCGCTGGAACGTGATAGATCTCGATTGTTTGACGCGGCTTTGAAAGATTTAATATCTTGGTGGTGGCAAACCTTTCAAGTTAATTCATCGATCGAGGGCATGAAATCGATGGCTTGGTCCGCTGCAGAAGCACTCTATGACAGTCGACACATGGCTGCTCCGTCAGCTCAAGTTAATAAAAAGGGCAAGTCTAAAGAACACGATCAAGATCCATTCCTTAAGCTTTTAGAAACCGGGGAACCTATTCATGGGGTGAAGAGCTTGATGAAAAGAGCTGTGATGATGAAAGGCTCGCGAGATATGTCTGCCCAACTATTTACTAGCTTACTGAGAGCATTGGACGTGCCGGCTAGATTGGTTTTTAGTCTTCAGCCGGTCAGCTGGAGAGGAGCTATTGAGTTAGACAAGCCCAATAAACTGCCTGACGAAGAAGTAGAACATAAAACCAATTTGATCGACTCCAGTCATCCAACAGTTACCAAAGACGAAAAGGCACTCAAGAAAGCCAATACTCAAAAACTTAAGCCTTTGTCAGTTGCCTGTCAAAGCTTGAAAACTAAGACCAAGCAAAGTGAGTTGACTACCAAGGCGGCCAAAGCAGCAAAAAAAGTCAGTCGAAAATGCACTACTCCTTATCGAGGAAACATTACCCAACACGGCATAGTCAATATTGCTACCAATGATGAGGGGGATGAAAGCGATAACACTCCCCTTTGGGATAAGCCATCATCAATTGGCAACTATCCGGGCCAGATCAACTCTTCATCCGCTCCTACAACTAGTCGGGCCCCTGTTATTAAGCTACGAAAATCAAAGCCGCCAAAATCTAGGCATTGGGCTAAAAGCCCAAGTCCTGCGCCGAAGGAAATGAATCGTCCACCCGTCTTCTGGACTGAGGTTTATTCTCGGCCCATGAGAGAATGGTATTGTGTTGATGTCACTAGGAAGCGAATGCGATGCAAAAATATAATGGAACCAACCAAGACTAACCCAGAAAATAAGATGATCTATGTTATCGCTTATGAAGAAGGTTAATCATTTTCAATTATTAATTAGGCAATTTTCTCTTGTAAACCTCGCTGATTTTCCCCTTTTTACCGATCCATAGATAACTTCGTCAGGGACGTGACAGTTCGTTATGCGCACTACTTTGGTGCTATAACCAAAAAGTTGAGGTTACCCTCTAAGCCAAACCAACTCGATTGGTTTGAAAAGGCTATGATCCCACTTAGGCGGCCTTTCAAGTTGGTTAGTCAACTCTTCAGCAGTGCTTCTTGGTTAAGCTTCTGATTGGTCACTTATATTGCAGGTGAGGGATACAAAAGAAGATGAAGAGATGCAGAAAGCTCGCATAACCGAAGCTATGCCTACGACAGTCATTGGGTTTAAAGATCATCCCAAGTCAGTTTGGCTTCTATGCGTTTTTCATCTTGAAAGATTTTAACTGGGTATCATCATTTAGTTTCGCCCTTGAGCGCCATCTTAAGCGAGAGGAAGCGTTATATCCCAAGAAACCTATTGGCACCTTCAGAGGGGATAGCGTGTTTCCTCGCTCATCTGTCGTAATTTGTAAGAGTGCAGAAACCTACATGCGAGAAGGCAAACGAATAAAGGGAGGCGAGACGCCACTGAAAATGGTCAAACCAAGGATTGTGACCATTAATCGAAAACGAGAAGAAGAGCTTTTAAAAATGGATGGCCAAGAAGCTGCTCTACAAGGCTTGTATGCTGAGTGGCAAACAGAGTTATTGATCCCACCTCCAATTTTGGATGTTAGTTTTAATTTAACGCTCCCATTTTCTTCTATTATGAGTTAAAATAACATGGTTTGCGGGTGTTTTTGTATTTAGGGTATCATACCTCGTAACGCATATGGGAACTTTGATCTTTTTGCTCCTCATATGCTTCCTAGGGGTGCCAAACATTTACCTTGTAAGTAGTTCATTTAACTTTGTCCATGTCATCCTTGATCTTCAACTGTGTCTATTGGGGTAAGATAAGGGTATCGCCAAGACTGCGAAAAAATTGAAGGTTTCATATGCGGATGCGGTGGTAGGTCTTCTCAATTTTCTTTAATTCTTTATTCAAGCTCTGATAGTTCGCCTTGCATCAAGGTGGGGTTTGAGTTTCATAAACGCCGCGCGGCACCTATGATTGAAGGGATTATTGTACCCGAGCTGGAAGCCGAGTTTGTGTTGGACGTAAGTCATCACTTCGTTATTAATCACCCCCATGGAGCCATCTCTCAAAGAATTTTTTTTTATCACTCGCAGGCTTATTGGACGTCGGAAGAAGCTTTGGAAGAGAAAGAACTTCAGAAGTTGCAAGAGAGATGTTTAAAACGATGGAAAAAGTTGATTGTTGGCCTGCGTATAAAGCAACGACTGCGCGATGAATACCAACGCCAGACGGCCAGTGCTCAGAAGCCTACTGATGGAATGAGCGAGGTAAGTTGGGTATAAACAAAATTTACAATAGCTTTTTTTGACTTTTCAACTGCCTCCAACAGTTGAGAAATGTGGAACCTGAGCCTGCAGAAATATCAATCTTTCCACACTCAGCGATAAGCTTAGGCGACAACCGTGATGGCTCCAATTCACATTTTGAACTTTATACCGATCACCACATAAACACCTTGTCCATGCCTACACTTCCACATTATATCGACCGGAAAACACATGAGGACCTCTCCTCGGAACCTCAAGAATTCGATGCCGAGCGTAAAGCACAGCGCAATGAATCAGCTACAACCAATGATAAATCCTTGGGTTTCACCAAACCATCAGCTGATGCCCAGGACCAAAGAATTGAAGACAGACCTCAAGTCTTAACCGAATCACGAAGAATTACAAGAAGTCAATTAAGGCCCGCTTTGAAGGTAGAGAATTTAAAATTACTTTCTGACTCTTTGAAAACATCAGCAAAGCTTTTGAATGAACCAGAAATGCAAAAAGACACCGAACCAGCTTCAATTGAAGAATCAGTACTTTCCAGTCCATTAACACCCCAATCCGAAAGTTCCGAATCTATGTATAATCGACCAAAGCCCAAACGCGCCAAAATATTGGATAAACGGCTTGAAATCCCTCATGAATCTACACGTGATTGTACAAAGCAACAAACAGCCACTCGGAAAGCAACCAAAGGCCTTGGAAGAGCGAGCACAAATAAAGCAAAGGAAAACCCTAATAAAAATAATACTTTAAATTCAAGAGTGCTTAGATCACGTAAATAAATCCAAAGAAGTTTTCCAGAAGTTAAACTTTCTCTTGAATATAGGCATATTATGGTGGCATCATATAGTTTGGCGTTGTTGATGCAAAAGTAGTTTTTCTGAAAAAAGGTAAGATTCTAAAACTTTTTGTATTTTTTTGACTTTTTTTTCAAAAGCTCCCTTAGTAAAAGTAGAGAAATCAATGCGATTAATTCATCAGTCAAAATTTTGGATGGCATGAATGGTCCCACTGGCTATTGGGGCTGATATGTCGAATTTTAAAGTTAATAATACACAAATGAGTTCAAGCAGAATGAAAGTTGGAGGTATAAAAAACCGCAAGCTTTTAGAAATTCAAAATAAAGATAACAACAAATTCTTTAAAAATTAACAAAATTTTATAAAATAATAATAATAATTTTTTGTTTGTATAATAAACATAAATTTTATTTTAGCATTGAATTCGCCATCCTAATTGATCTTGGGTCACCTCAATGAGAATTCCGTAACTCCACTATAAATAGCTTAAATTAACTTTTTGAGATATCAGTATGAAATTTTAGATATCATCAAAAATTTAATTCATTGATTCACACCACAGGTGATATAAACAATTATTTTTTGGGTTAAAAACAAGGTATGGTGTGTAGCAGTGTTGGCATATGAGCACATAAAGATTACTAAGTAGAATGCATTAATTTTGTTAGATATTCAGTCCAAACTGGTGTAATTTCTTGGTGATTCCACACTCACTAAGTTTTGGAGTAATTACACAATAACCAAGCATCAGTTTTACTGATATCTTTGTAGTAAGTTTACTCAGACATAATGCACAAACAAATACAAAAGCTATTCAGAAAGCATGACAACAAAAACCATTTCCCAATAGGAATAGATAGACCTAAGGCATCCTGAATGCCATCATCCCAAATTATGTGCATCAATATTTCCATGGATGATTCATCAAGCTGTCCATAAAGTTTCAATAGAGAGTTGAGTCATTTTTCAGCCACTTCTTCAAAAATGCTCAATTGGCTATTCTCTGTGAGACCAGTTTAGAAAAAGTGGGAGTCCTGAATCAACTGCAATGTGTAAATTTCCTTTTATTGCATGCTGATCCTGCTGCAATCTTTTTATCCCAAAATTGGGGAAACTACTGGTGATTATTTAATGCATGAAGTGATGATAATCTTAATATCAATACAAATGGAAATTTCAAATTAGTTTGGAACATACATACCTTCTGTCAGGATGAGTCAATGTAGAAGCTATGAGACAGTAATCAAAAGTTTGATGTGAGTGAGCCTTGAAATATATTTTACATACTGAAATATGCCACAATTAATATTAAAATAACTTCTAGAATATACATAACCCATAAGAAATTTGTATATCCAAAATTCATTATTTTTCATATAAAAAATTATGAATAACTTTTTTCTTGGTAAATAAATCCATGGATCCAAAGTAAAATTTGGATTCTACATGTAATTTCATCTAGAGTAAGTTAATAGGATGAATAATATTAAATTAACTCTATGAGATGGTAATATGGAAAATAGTTTACCATCTCTCATCATTAATACCACATAAATGAATTGTGAAAATGTTTGTTTTTTGCATTTCCATGCCAAAATAATGGCATTGTGCAAAATCCCATGTTACATATACACTAATAATAGTGTTATTCATTTTTGTGGCACATAAAATCACAATATTCTTAAACAAACTATTTGTAAACCCATAGTGGATATCAGTCTTGAAGCCTGAATTACTATTTTTAACAAGAAAATAGCTAAGGGGGACAAAAGACATCAAAGAGAGCCAGGGTACCCAGTTTCTGAGGTGTCTGAGGCATAGCCAGATCCAAAATTTTGATCCATTTATTTTTTTTGGCCCAATTGGTCTATTGAAAAATTTTGGGAACCTTGTTACCAAGTTAATATCCCATTAAATCATGAGAAAATAGCAAATAAGCTGATATTTTGACATGTCAAGGAGATAATGAGCAAATATAGCTACTGTAACCATGTTCATTATTAATTATTTTCCATTGATAAACCAAAAAAGAGTCATTAAAACCATTTTGGGACTAGGATCCATGAAATTACCTCTTGGAAACCAGCTATCTCTACACTATTTGCCTATGCCATGTAGAAAATGAAGTAAAACTTCAAAAATTGATTTAAAATACAATTTTTAATTCATTATTCTTAAACTTTTGGGTTAAATGGAGAAATAAATAATCCACACTAAAACCAAAAATAATTATGAACTTATAATTCAAATTAAAAGTTTTGCTTACAGTCTGGTTTTGCTGATTTCATGTGAAACACTGAATCTTCAAAAATTGACAGAAAATAAATTCTGTAATAAAATTTCCAATAAAATTTGAAAATTTGGGAAATTAATGTTTGTTTTGAAATAAAGGCAGATTTACAGTATTATCTCCTTTATTTCTTAACCATAAAAGGGTTGGTAGTCACATAAAATAACTAAATTAAGTAATTATGATTATCTTACATGACTACAAGTGATGTATCTAATAAGCCAATTAGGGTGACTGGTTTTTCAGCTTTCTGCATGGAATGCCTCTGTGAGTTTTTTTAGACCTAAAAGAAGCCTACTGTTTCTGTTCTCTTTCAGAAATCATCTTATCTTTCAATTTAATCATGAATAACGACAGTAAGTATTAGTTAAATAGCATTTTTTAAAAAATTTATCTTTCAAATAAATCAGAAATACATGAAATCAAAGAATAATAATATTTAAAATAATGCTCAGATATTGATTCATGTATCACTTTAAAATACTTATTAATTGTTTGAATCCACAAATAATCTGTCAAATCACTCTACCAGATCTTTTCAAGTTATTTTTGAAGTAATGGTGAGTTATTTATGAAGTTCTTGAAGTTTGTCTTTAAAGCTTTTAGCTTTAATCAATAATTTGAAATGATTATCCTTGCAAAATTTAATTATTGATTAAAATAATTTTATATTATTTTAATGAAAATTTTATTATCAAATCTTGTAATTGATTCTAGTAGAAAATTAATGCTTACTGTTATAATCATCAGTAGTGTATAGCCAGTAAAATAAGTAATTAAGAAATTTATTATTTATTTGTGGTTTTAATAAATTTATTTATGATATTGAATAAGGGAAGTGATAGTAGTCTTCATTAATAGTAATATTATTAAGATTTTCATAGACACATGTTACATTTTAATCATGAGTGTGAAATGTCAAAGTGGTATGATAATGAAATGAAAGGGCTCCACTATTTACGCATAGTGGTGTTGAGTCTTTTGAAATCCCTAGTTTCAATAATTATAAATTTCATTATTTTAATAAGCACTGAAATAATTAAGATAATAGTTATATCTTAGGTATTCTAGGAGTCACTCCTGTGTGAGACAGTTAAACCGTGTAAGAAAAAATTGATAAGATGATGGTGGGTTCTTCCTAGGGGGGGGCAAAGCCTTCATTCATCCCAAATAAAGCTGGAAAGAGGTGGATAGCCTCTTTCCAGGCCATCAGAGATAAAACTTTCACTCAGGTGGCTTGATTGTGGTTTTACACAACCAAAGGTTCCTGTATTAGTTCCTAGATGTGGCTTTAAAACTACTTCTCAACCTTCTATTCCCATTCAAACTAAATCTTTTAATAAATGGAAGGTTCAGGAATGTTTCAAAAGCCAAGAGAAGTCCAATTATGTAGAAATAATGTCTGAGGGACTCTTATTAGTCAAGTTATTAGTAATCAACATAAAAACACCAATTAAATGGGTTTGACACTTCATAATTCAATTGTATGGGAGAATATACAACAGCACCACCCTGTATCGGAAGTTGTAAAAATTTATTATCTAATTGCATGGGTCATTAATAGAAAAACAACCTTTTTATGGTTTTGACACCTCATGATTCAATTATCTGGGATATTATCTCACAATTAAAGTTGGTGTGGGATTATAGACTTAAATACCTTAAAGCTTTGCCATTTTCAAGGTACATGGCTCAAACATGACTCAAATTTTAGTCACAGCTTCTCTTTAATAGATTTTTACACCCTTGATTTACCTTGAATTAAATATGCCAAGGCTATATATATAGCTTCAAATTCTTTTTCTTGTTTCCATAAACAAGTCCCATGTAAAGTGTGGATATGAAGCTTTGATTAAAAATCAAGGACTTTTCCTTTCCTCAAAATTTGTATAAGCTACAATATAATTAAAAATGTTAAGAATTAAGATTTTTAAGAGAAAAAATGCAAAATTTATTTTTTTCAACTTTATAATTATAAAAAAATAATATTACAAAGATTTATTGTTTTACCAACAATAAAAATTTATCCAAAAATACTCTACAAGACATATTTGAGGTTACAAAAGAAATTTCTTCAAGAGCAATTTCAATTGGAATTGATTTAGAAAGGAACTGCAAGAAATTAATACGATAAAAGATTCTTTCAAAAGATTATTAAAGAGAAAACACACCCAAAAGTGACCAGAGTGAATTTGGAAGCAAAGTGACAAAGTTAATGTAAGGTTTGACTATGAAACAATAAGTAAAAATTACTAATTTATTACTTATTGTACTCTGAATGTCCTTATAATTAAAATAAATAAGATTAAAATAATAATAATAAAGAATTATTATTATTATGGCGTAAAAATATTATATTATTAAATAAATATAATGATATAATTAATATTATATGAAATTATAATATTATAAATAATATATTAATATAAAATAATTAATATATTATAAAGCTCTTTATTATTGTTACCAACAAATAATAAAGGCGTAAAAAATTGTTTTTTATAAATAAAAAACAATTAATAACAATAATATTACTAATATTAAAGTTATATATTAATATAAATACTATTTATATTAATTAAGAATTATTAAGAGTAATAATAAGAGAGAAATTATTATAATAAGATGAAATAACCTACTTTTAACACTTAAAATAATAATTTTGAGATATTTTACGCCAAAAGAATATAATACAACCTTTTCAAATTGTATTTACAATAAAAAATAAAGAAAATTACTAAATTTCTTGATTTTACGTGGAAATGAGTTTTTAGAGAGATTTTTAACAAAAACAATTAAATAAATGATTTAATCACGTCAAAATAGATGATTATAGCAAGGTGGTCTTTGGTCTTTAATAATATAACAGTTTTATATATAAAGAATAAAGAAATTACCTTTGATTTAATTGATTTAATGTTTTTGATGCGTCTGAGGGGAAAACAGAGTAAAAAGAGCTCTATTTATAGTAAATACCTCCCTCCTAGAGTCCAACAGGCTTCTAGTAGACGTGTACTGATCATATCCACTGGAATTGATCAATATTTTAAGGTTTGAGGGTGATTACATCATGATCAAACCATATTACATCATTATTGCACCATTATTTAGAGTTATCACTATAACTCTAAGTGTGATGACATCAGAGGCTTGGCAGAACCCCAAATTTCGTGGATTTTATTAGTTTTAATCATAAACTAATAGTATTCACCAATTTTATCACTCTTAAGACTGTTGAACTTAATTTAAGGTTACAGTATGTGATCATAACAGCTCAATTTAAGCTCAAACTTTGATCCTCAATAGCTTTTAAGGTTTTCACGCTACAGCAATTCAGAGAGTGAATTCTGATAGCCTGACATAACCTTATTATGCTGCCAAGAGCTTTTCATTACATCATCAAAACTCTAATTTTGATGATTTTTCTTGTAACTCATCTTTTCTGTCGAAATTCAATATTTTAAACTTCAAACCTTGATTTCAGGGAGTTATACCCTGAATTTAATAATAAAAATTACATCATTCTTCACGAATGAACTAGTAGAATCCAACTGTGTACTTTTTTTTAAGTTTGGAGCACTTTCACAACAAAGTGGTCAACAGCTCTGTTGATTTATATCAATATTTCATCATAGGTTTTAACCTTGTTTATAACTTGTAAAATAAAGTTCATATCTGTGTTCTTACAGTAATTACGTGGTGACTTTATTTTTGGTTAATCATTCTATCATGTATATTTTAGAAGATATTAGCTATGATCACTGAATATATGCGTTGACCAAAAAAGTGCATATATTCAGGATAATTCCTTAAGTATTGATTTTGGGAATTAGCTTATTAATTGTTTTATATGTGGATTTTTGTGGGGAATCCACTGGTACAATTTATTTCACATGTTGTTTCATTAGTGTCTGAGATAAATAAGGTTTTATGGATTTTATAAGGTATTATACCTTATAATTCCTTAAATATTGACTTTACAGATATGCCATAAAAATGGTATATGTGTATTTTTCCATGGGGAATCCAATGGTATAATTCATTTCACATGTTCATTCATTGGTTTTTAAGTTAAACCAATTTTAGTACCAATTTATGGTATTTTTTGTATATTTGAGTAATTAATTTTAGTGTATAATTATTCTAATTAATTTTAATATAATTATATTAAAGGTATAATTATTATTAATCTTTTTTGTGACCTTATTGGATATGTGGTCATATCTCAAAGGCTCACATTCCCTACCACCAAAAAAGATTGTACTACAATCTGATATATGTGATTAGGGTATCATCCACTGTCCTACCTCTTCAATAGACTTTGTTAGTCTTGAAGCTCAATAATGCTTAACTTTTTATTTTTCAGGTTTTCTTTCATGTCTGAACCTTCTTAGTAGTTTATCAGCATTTGTTATATCTTTCTCAAGTAGCCATTCATCTTCTTGAGTTGAATTTCTATACCTCACAAGGTATTCCCTTTCTTTTTTGTTTCTTGTCCTTCTTTCTTTAAGGACTTTTACTATTTTCTTTTCCTCTCCTTCTTCCAAGGGGGGAATTTCAAGTGTGGGTTTATTTCTTAGTGGAAATAACTCCTTGTCACTTGAACTGTAAGGTTTTATCAGACTTACAGGGAAAGTTGGGTGTTTGTTCATTAGTTCACCTGTGAGTTCTAATTGCACAGCATTGGGTCCATGAAGTGCTTTTATCATAAATGGTCCTGCAAAGGAATCTTTCAATTTCTTTGGGCCTTTTATGTTATTGAAATTAAGGGTTGATACTAAAACCAAGTCCCCTATTTTGAAGTCAGGTGGTTTATGACTTTTATCCCATCTTTCTTTTGCATATTTAAAAGAATCTTGCATGCATCTGTTTGCATGGTGTCTTGCTTTGTCAAGCATTATCTTGAAACTGCTTGCTGTTGGATGTATATCCACTAAGTCCTTTTTGAGGGTATCATAAGGAAGTCTTGGATTCCAACCTTTCTCTAGCATTGCTGGTGTTTTGCCAGTAGAAGAATGGATTGATGTCTTATATGCCAGTTCAAGTGCTGGTATTAGTGTACACCAATCATGGGTAAAACCATCAGAATCTTTGAATTCTAGCCCATAAGCACAGAATCTTCTGATCATATCCTCTAGGGTCTGTATCATTCTTTCTGCTAAACCATCAGTTTGAGGATGATAAGCTGTTGAGAATGATAACTTTGTCCCAAACAAGTTATGGAGGTTTGTCCATAATGCTGAAGTGAACTTTGGGTCTCTGTCACTTATAATATTTTGGAATAAGCCTGTGTGGCTAATGACTTTATTCCATATCATTATGGCTGTATCCATAGCTGTGTCATCTTTATGACATGGTAAGAACATGGGAGTTTTACTGTACCTGTCAACTAACACTAGACATGCATTATAACTCCTGTCTCCTCCTGGAGGTAAGGCTGTTACCCAATCCATATGAACTATTTCCCATGGGGATTTTGGTTCTTGGATTTGGATCATCATTCCAAATTTCTTTCCTGTGGCTCTGTTGGCTTTTTGACATCTGTCACAGGTTTGGCAGTATTCTGCAACATCTTTCTTCCAATTTGGCCACCAAGAGCAGGTTTTCACCCTCTCTAGTGTCCTATCTTCTGAGAGATGTCCAGATGCAACACTATCATGACACTCATGTAAAATAGTGTTTATTAGTGTTCTATCTGTTAAGGCCATAACACATGTGTGTTTTGTTCTATGGTAAAGGATTCCATCAAGGAGGTGAAATCTTCCTTCATCATATGCCTTTTTCCATATTTCATCTAGTTTTGATGAAAGTGGTGGATCTTTGCAGTCTTTCATTAGAAGTTGGCTTAAGATATGGCAATTTTTGTCTGTCTTATAGCTTTCTTTAACTTGGTTGAAGAATTCTGTGCCAATGTTTGTAACACATATTCCTTCTATATGGTGCTCTTCTTGTGGTACCCATGCTGGATTGTCAGGGGTATTTGCTAGAGCCCATCTGCTAAGACCATCTGCATTTTTATGAATATTTCCAGATTTATGAACAATAGTCATATTTCCTCTATATTCTTGGATAGCAATTTACCATCTCAGCATATGTCTATTTGGAGTCTTCATATTTAATAGTGATTTCACAGCATTACAGTCTGTGATTACATCAAATACTGTGCCATCCAAATAATAATGCAGCTTTTCTAAAGCCCACACTAGGCATAAGCATTCCATTTGGCTTGCTCCATACCTTGCTTCTGTTGGCTTTATCTGCCTTGAAATGAAACAAATTGGTCCTTCCACTGGTTTATCATTGATAATTTGTGTTTGGTGAAGTGCGGCACCTAGTCCTTCTCCACAAGCATCAATGTACAGTTTGAAAGGTAGTTTCCAATCTGGCATTAGAAGAAATGGGGCATTTGTTAAAGAATTTTTCAATTCTTCATATGCCTTGACTCTTTCTTCTGTCATCTCATAGACTGTTTGTTGGTCACATAGCTTATACAAGGATTTAGCAATCTTTGCAAAGTCCTTTATATGCTGTCTATAGTAACCAGCAAATCCTAGAAATGATTGCATTTCTTTTTTGGTTTGAGGCATTGGCTTAAGTAGTACTGCTGCTACTTTATTTTTGTCTATGCCTAGACTAAGCCCAGATACTACATGTCCTAGGGCTTTTAATTCACTATATGCAAAATGACATTTTTTCAATGAAATTTTCATATTTACTTGGACTATTTTCTGTAGTACCCTTTCTAGTCTTTTCAGGTGATTTTCCCAAGTTTCTGAGCAAACTATGATATCATCAATGTAGATTATTAACCATCCTTCTGATAATTCTTCAGGAAATATGGTATTCATCATTCTTTGATAATGGGAAGGTGCATTTTTTATCCCAAATGGCATTCTTAAGTATTCAAAAATTCCACAATGGACTATTATTCTTAGTAGTTTCTTGGCATTGTCTGTTAAGACATTTTGATGAAAACCCTTAAGAGCATCCATAGCTGTGATGAACTTAGCTTGTGACAATTGGGTCAATGTCTCATGGATTCTGGGTATTGGATATCTGTCTGGAATGGTATAGGTATTCAGGGCTCTGAAGTCTCCTACCATCCTTGATTTTCCATTATGCCAAGTTATAATGACAGGTGTAGTAACTTCTACTTGCTCATTATGTCCAACCTTTCTTAATACTCCAAGGTCCATTAATTCTTTAATGTGCACCTCTAGGGCTTCTCTAGCTCTTGGACTGGCTGGATAAGCAGGTCTTCTTAATAAAGGTGGGTAAGGTTTTTCTACATTAAGAATTATATCCACTTCATGTCCAATTATGGCACCTAGTGGCTCTTTGTCAGTTGCAAAGGCATTTTTATACTTAAATAAGAGGTCAATCAATTTTTCTTTCATTTTTTCTGTTAATTCTTGATTGAATTCTGCTTCTTTGAGTTGTTCAGATATAAAAAGTTCTTTTTCTGGAATTTTTTCCTCATTCTTAATAACTGTGATTTGTTTTTTGTTATTTAAGAATCCAAACTTTTGTCTTTTATTATCTCCTATGGTAAAATATCTATCCTTTTGGTTGGAGATATCTATACCATAGATTGATAAGTAGTCATTTCCAAGTATGAAATGATTACTAGTACAGTTGTCCATTACTACAAACTCTACTTTGATTCTGACACATTGTGAGGGATGAGGAAAAATTAGTGTTAAATCAATTATTCCAAGGGGCTTCATGCTTTCACTTGCACTACTAAATTTGACACCTTGTATTGGCATAAGTTTTTCTTGCCAGTCTGGGACAATGGTTTTTAAATAACTTTTGCCAACACAGGTGCAATATGCTCCTGTATCCAAGTTAACCTTTCCTTCTTGGTTATCAACCATAACAATACTAATACTTGATTTTCCAGCTGTATATCCCATTCCTCTTGCAGGTTTGGTTCTATACACTTTGGCATCTTGTATGTTTGTCAGATTTGTGTCAGATGTTCCAACTTGTGGCAAGTTTGAGTTAACATCCAGTACTTCATAAATTATATCAATATTATTAATTTGTGCATTAATTATATTGATTTCATCACTTTCAGAGCTTTCTGATTCTTCTGTCTCTTTTTCAGAGTCAGATTCTTCTTCTTTGTCATTGTGGTTTTCTGTTTCCACAATTTCATTAATCTTTGCTTTTTTAAGGCAATTATTGGCTAAGTGTCCAATACCTCCACATTTATGGCATTTTCTTTGCTCATTATTGTTGGATGTATTGGGTTTAAAGGATTCTTTTGATTTATCTTTCTTGATAAATGGTTTATTTGGGCTTTTAATGTCCAATTTTTTCCATGTCCTGCCAATTTTTGTTCTTTTCACTATATCTTCTAGTGCATTTATATACTCTTCTGTGGAGCATGGTTCTATACACCTGCTTCTTAGGGCATGTTCTAGTTCCCCTCCACATTTTTTAAGTATTTTCATATGCACCATCTTCTGTGACATTTCTGGGTACAGTGCATTAAGCCTTTCAACTTGTTTTAAGAACCAAGTTAAAGGTTTATCTTTCTCTGGGTCAAAGAAAGAGTTTTCAAATGCATTTTCTATCTTATACCTCCAGGCATCATTTGCCCACTTGGTGATTATTTCTTGTTTCCACCAAGACCAGGTATTTTTACCATTTGTTTGTCTTATGCCATAATACCATCTTTTTGCAGATTTCTCAAACAATGAATGTAATCTTGCAGTGATTAATTCATCTGGTATGGCATAGTCTTCTTGTAACATGTCAATTGTTTTAATAAATGACATGTGGTCATATTCACCTTCTCCTGTGAATGTTGGCCATTCCTTCAATTGAGGTGCTTCCTTCATTGAGACTTGGTTATTGTCTTGGTGACTCAAGTCTGTTATGAAAGGATTTGACAATTCCTCTTTTGTTTTAATAGGGCTTCTTATATGGGAAAATGGTGTTGATAATTTTGGCATATTTAAATTAGCCTCATTAATTTTATCCATTTTTTCAGTAATAAGCCTTATTTCACTTTGAATATCATCTTTCAGATGCATTCTTGCTTCATCACTTTTTTCCACATGGTCCAAAAGTAATTTTTGGTGTGATGAAGTCTTTTCTTCAAATTTTTCTACAGAAATACTTAATTTATTTAATTTTTCTGTAAGATTGTCAATACTCACATCATAATTGATTGTCAAAGTCTTGTCTTTGATATCTTTTATGTATTTATACAATTCTTGTTGTCCTTGTATTAATTTTTGAGTATTGTCAATTAAATTTTTTGGTTTATTATTTTCAACAATAAACTTAATGTTGTCAATTTCTTTCTTGTTTTGTACAACAATTTTTGTTAAAGAAGATAAATTGTTATTTATTTCTTGTAGTGATAATAAACTGTCTTTAATTTCTTTTAGAGGTAATATACTATTTTTAATTTCTGTTAAAGTATTTACAACATCTTTGGACAAGGTTATTTCTTTGGGAAATGAGGTTGTCTCATTCTTTGCTCTTCCTTGTCCTTGAATTCCATCAAGGTTCTGGCCATGTTGAAAACATTGTCCATGGCATCCTTTTGGATTTTTGGGATTCTGTAGCTTGGGGAATATGGTTTCCTCCAATGCTTTTTCTTGTTCTTCTTCCCTTCTTGGGGAAGTGGGTTGGCTTGAGGCTTGCTGGTAGAAGCTACTGGGGCTTCTTCCTTGGTTGCCTCCCTCTTTTTGGCATGATAATCCTTGATTTTTTTGATTTGAGGTTTGGATGACAGTGGATTCCATCCATTGGAGTATTTCACTATCTCCTCCTCTTTGAGGGACTTTTTCAGGATGTGCCAGGAGTTCATCACTCCTTGGTGTATTTGAGGCAGCATTTCCCAGTCTTTGTCCTTGTATACTGTGTAATACTGCTTGTACTGGCTCATGTAGATGTCTATTTGAGCCCTCTGAATGTGATTTGTACCTGTTTGAGTTACTCATACTTAGTTCCAATTCAGGCTCAGATATCATGGGCATTTGTGGGACTTGCCTTTGGGATAAGGCACTTCCTTGTGTGGATTCTGTTCCACTGGGGATATTGCCCTTTCTTTTCCCTTTTGAGGGATCAATTCTACTTCTGAGTCCAGCTCCATCTGATTGGATGGAGTATTGGGAACCTCTTCTGGTAGTCATAATTAAAGAATAAGAAAAAATAAAAGTATTTTAGAGTAAAATTCTTTTATGGCAATTTAAAAAAGAGGTGCTCACCTTCAGAGTCTTGAATGGTGGGCCCTGGAAAGTCTAATTTCTTAGCTTTCTTTCTTTTGGTGATAACTGGTGTAGGAGAACTTTGACAAGTTTCTTCCACCAATCTCTCAACAGTAGTTTGGTTGTCTTCTGTTGGGTTATCTTCAAACACTAAAAAAGACAAATAAATATAAGTCTTTTTATAATAAGTGTTATTTTTGGCAAGATATGGCAATTTTCCACGTAGAAATTGCTTTTATATCTTAAAAAAAATGAAATAAATAAAGAAATGAATAAAAATGAATAAAAATAACTTTTTTTATTGGTTTTTAATATTTTTTAATATTTTTTTTTATGTATATTTTTATTTTTAAAGAATAAAATAAAAAATGAATATGATTCTTATAAAATTAAATTATAATAAAAATTATTTTTAATTTATAAATTATCTTTTTTAATTACTAGAGTCACTCAAAGAAAGTTCTTGCAAGTCTAAGGATGTGAAAAACCACGTGTAAGACAGTACAATTGCTTTCCAAATGCCTCAATAGCTTTTAAAATCAATAAAATATAAAATTATTATATAATTTTATGATTATAAATATAATTTATTATGGATAAACCCAAATAGAATCTTTTTAAAGGTCTTTTAAGTAAATATCACGGCCAGGCCCCCAAATGTAAGGTTTGACTATGAAACAATAAGTAAAAATTACTAATTTATTACTTATTGTACTCTGAATGTCCTTATAATTAAAATAAATAAGATTAAAATAATAATAATAAAGAATTATTATTATTATGGCGTAAAAATATTATATTATTAAATAAATATAATGATATAATTAATATTATATGAAATTATAATATTATAAATAATATATTAATATAAAATAATTAATATATTATAAAGCTCTTTATTATTGTTACCAACAAATAATAAAGGCGTAAAAAATTGTTTTTTATAAATAAAAAACAATTAATAACAATAATATTACTAATATTAAAGTTATATATTAATATAAATACTATTTATATTAATTAAGAATTATTAAGAGTAATAATAAGAGAGAAATTATTATAGTAAGATGAAATAACCTACTTTTAACACTTAAAATAATAATTTTGAGATATTTTACACCAAAAGAATATAATACAACCTTTTCAAATTGTATTTACAATAAAAAATAAAGAAAATTACTAAATTTCTTGATTTTACGTGGAAATGAGTTTTTAGAGAGATTTTTAACAAAAACAATTAAATAAATGATTTAATCACGTCAAAATAGATGATTATAGCAAGGTGGTCTTTGATCTTTAATAATATAACAGTTTTATATATAAAGAATAAAGAAATTACCTTTGATTTAATTGATTTAATGTTTTTGATGCGTCTGAGGGGAAAACAGAGTAAAAAGAGCTCTATTTATAGTAAATACCTCCCTCCTAGAGTCCAACAGGCTTCTAGTAGACGTGTACTGATCATATCCACTGGAATTGATCAATATTTTAAGGTTTGAGGGTGATTACATCATGATCAAACCATATTACATCATTATTGCACCATTATTTAGAGTTATCACTATAACTCTAAGTGTGATGACATCAGAGGCTTGGCAGAACCCCAAATTTCGTGGATTTTATTAGTTTTAATAATAAACTAATAGTATTCACCAATTGTATCACTCTTAAGACTGTTAAACTTAATTTAAGGTTACAGTATGTGATCATAACAGCTCAATTTAAGCTCAAACTTTGATCCTCAATAACTTTTAAGGTTTTCACGCTACAGCAATTCAGAGAGTGAATTCTGATAGCCTGACATAGCCTTATTATGCTTCCAAGAGCTTTTCATTACATCATCAAAACTCTAATTTTGATGATTTTTCTTGTAACTCATCTTTTCTGTCGAAATTCAATATTTTAAACTTCAAACCTTGATTTCAGGGAGTTATACCCTGAATTTAATAATACAAATTACATCATTATTCACGAATGAACTAGTAGAATCCAACTGTGTACTTTTTTTTAAGTTTGGAGCACTTTCACAACAAAGTGGTCAACAGCTCTGTTGATTTTTATCAATATTTCATCATAGGTTTTAACCTTGTTTATAACTTGTAAAATAAAGTTCATATCTGTGTTCTTACAGTAATTACGTGGTGACTTTATTTTTGGTTAATCATTCTATCATGTATATTTTAGAAGATATTAGCTATGATCACTGAATATATGCGTTGACCAAAAAAGTGCATATATTCAGGATAATTCCTTAAGTATTGATTTTGGGAATTAGCTTATTAATTGTTTTATATGTGGACTTTTGTGGGGAATCCACTGGTACAATTTATTTTACATGTTGTTTCATTAGTTTCTGAGATAAATAAGGTTTTATGGTTTTTATAAGGTATTATACCTTATAATTCCTTAAATATTGACTTTACAGATATGCCATAAAAATGGTATATGTGTATTTTTCCATGGGGAATCCAATGGTATAATTTATTTCACATGTTCATTCATTGGTTTTTAAGTTAAACCAATTTTAGTACCAATTTATGGTATTTTTTGTATATTTGAGTAATTAATTTTAGTGTATAATTATTCTAATTAATTTTAATATAATTATATTAAAGGTATAATTATTATTAATCTTTTTTGTGACCTTATTGGATATGTGGTCATATCTCAAAGGCTCACTTTCCCTACCACCAAAAAAGATTGTACTACAATCTGATATATGTGATTAGGGTATCATCCACTGTCCTACCTCTTCAATAGACTTTGTTAGTCTTGAAGCTCAATAATGCTTAACTTTTTATTTTTCAGGTTTTCTTTCATGTCTGAACCTTCTTAGTAGTTTATCAGCATTTGTTATATCTTTCTCAAGTAGCCATTCATCTTCTTGAGTTGAATTTCTATACCTCACAAGGTATTCCCTTTCTTTTTTGTTTCTTGTCCTTCTTTCTTTAAGGACTTTTACTATTTTCTTTTCCTCTCCTTCTTCCAAGGGGGGAATTTCAAGTGGGGGTTTATTTCTTAGTGGAAATAACTCCTTGTCACTTGAACTGTAAGGTTTTATCAGACTTACAGGGAAAGTTGGGTGTTTGTTCATTAGTTCACCTGTGAGTTCTAATTGCACAGCATTGGGTCCATGAAGTGCTTTTATCATAAATGGTCCTGCAAAGGAATCTTTCAATTTCTTTGGGCCTTTTATGTTATTGAAATTAAGGGTTGATACTAAAACCAAGTCCCCTATTTTGAAGTCAGGTGGTTTATGACTTTTATCCCATCTTTCTTTTGCATATTTAAAAGAATCTTGCATGCATCTGTTTGCATGGTGTCTTGCTTTGTCAAGCATTATCTTGAAACTGCTTGCTGTTGGATGTATATCCACTAAGTCCTTTTTGAGGGTATCATAAGGAAGTCTTGGATTCCAACCTTTCTCTAGCATTGCTGGTGTTTTGCCAGTAGAAGAATGGATTGATGTCTTATATGCCAGTTCAAGTGCTGGTATTAGTGTACACCAATCATGGGTAAAACCATCAGAATCTTTGAATTCTAGCCCATAAGCACAGAATCTTCTGATCATATCCTCTAGGGTCTGTATCATTCTTTCTGCTAAACCATCAGTTTGAGGATGATAAGCTGTTGAGAATGATAACTTTGTCCCAAACAAGTTATGGAGGTTTGTCCATAATGCTGAAGTGAACTTTGGGTCTCTGTCACTTATAATATTTTGGAATAAGCCTGTGTGGCTAATGACTTTATTCCATATCATTATGGCTGTATCCATAGCTGTGTCATCTTTATGACATGGTAAGAACATGGGAGTTTTACTGTACCTGTCAACTAACACTAGACATGCATTATAACTCCTGTCTCCTCCTGGAGGTAAGGCTGTTACCCAATCCATATGAACTATTTCCCATGGGGATTTTGGTTCTTGGATTTGGATCATCATTCCAAATTTCTTTCCTGTGGCTCTGTTGGCTTTTTGACATCTGTCACAGGTTTGGCAGTATTCTGCAACATCTTTCTTCCAATTTGGCCACCAAGAGCAGGTTTTCACCCTCTCTAGTGTCCTATCTTCTGAGAGATGTCCAGATGCAACACTATCATGACACTCATGTAAAATAGTGTTTATTAGTGTTCTATCTGTTAAGGCCATAACACATGTGTGTTTTGTTCTATGGTAAAGGATTCCATCAAGGAGGTGAAATCTTCCTTCATCATATGCCTTTTTCCATATTTCATCTAGTTTTGATGAAAGTGGTGGATCTTTGCAGTCTTTCATTAGAAGTTGGCTTAAGATATGGCAATTTTTGTCTGTCTTATAGCTTTCTTTAACTTGGTTGAAGAATTCTGTGCCAATGTTTGTAACACATATTCCTTCTATATGGTGCTCTTCTTGTGGTACCCATGCTGGATTGTCAGGGGTATTTGCTAGAGCCCATCTGCTAAGACCATCTGCATTTTTATGAATATTTCCAGATTTATGAACAATAGTCATATTTCCTCTATATTCTTGGATAGCAATTTACCATCTCAGCATATGTCTATTTGGAGTCTTCATATTTAATAGTGATTTCACAGCATTACAGTCTGTGATTACATCAAATACTGTGCCATCCAAATAATAATGCAGCTTTTCTAAAGCCCACACTAGGCATAAGCATTCCATTTGGCTTGCTCCATACCTTGCTTCTGTTGGCTTTATCTGCCTTGAAATGAAACAAATTGGTCCTTCCACTGGTTTATCATTGATAATTTGTGTTTGGTGAAGTGCGGCACCTAGTCCTTCTCCACAAGCATCAATGTACAGTTTGAAAGGTAGTTTCCAATCTGGCATTAGAAGAAATGGGGCATTTGTTAAAGAATTTTTCAATTCTTCATATGCCTTGACTCTTTCTTCTGTCATCTCATAGACTGTTTGTTGGTCACATAGCTTATACAAGGATTTAGCAATCTTTGCAAAGTCCTTTATATGCTGTCTATAGTAACCAGCAAATCCTAGAAATGATTGCATTTCTTTTTTGGTTTGAGGCATTGGCTTAAGTAGTACTGCTGCTACTTTATTTTTGTCTATGCCTAGACTAAGCCCAGATACTACATGTCCTAGGGCTTTTAATTCACTATATGCAAAATGACATTTTTTCAATGAAATTTTCATATTTACTTGGACTATTTTCTGTAGTACCCTTTCTAGTCTTGTCAGGTGATTTTCCCAAGTTTCTGAGCAAACTATGATATCATCAATGTAGATTATTAACCATCCTTCTGATAATTCTTCAGGAAATATGGTATTCATCATTCTTTGATAATGGGAAGGTGCATTTTTTATCCCAAATGGCATTCTTAAGTATTCAAAAATTCCACAATGGACTATTATTCTTAGTAGTTTCTTGGCATTGTCTGTTAAGACATTTTGATGAAAACCCTTAAGAGCATCCATAGCTGTGATGAACTTAGCTTGTGACAATTGGGTCAATGTCTCATGGATTCTGGGTATTGGATATCTGTCTGGAATGGTATAGGTATTCAGGGCTCTGAAGTCTCCTACCATCCTTGATTTTCCATTATGCCAAGTTATAATGACAGGTGTAGTAACTTCTACTTGCTCATTATGTCCAACCTTTCTTAATACTCCAAGGTCCATTAATTCTTTAATGTGCACCTCTAGGGCTTCTCTAGCTCTTGGACTGGCTGGATAAGCAGGTCTTCTTAATAAAGGTGGGTAAGGTTTTTCTACATTAAGAATTATATCCACTTCATGTCCAATTATGGCACCTAGTGGCTCTTTGTCAGTTGCAAAGGCATTTTTATACTTAAATAAGAGGTCAATCAATTTTTCTTTCATTTTTTCTGTTAATTCTTGATTGAATTCTGCTTCTTTGAGTTGTTCAGATATAAAAAGTTCTTTTTCTGGAATTTTTTCCTCATTCTTAATAACTGTGATTTGTTTTTTGTTATTTAAGAATCCAAACTTTTGTCTTTTATTATCTCCTATGGTAAAATATCTATCCTTTTGGTTGGAGATATCTATACCATAGATTGATAAGTAGTCATTTCCAAGTATGAAATGATTACTAGTACAGTTGTCCATTACTACAAACTCTACTTTGATTCTGACACATTGTGAGGGATGAGGAAAAATTAGTGTTAAATCAATTATTCCAAGGGGCTTCATGCTTTCACTTGCACTACTGAATTTGACACCTTGTATTGGCATAAGTTTTTCTTGCCAGTCTGGGACAATGGTTTTTAAATAACTTTTGCCAACACAGGTGCAATATGCTCCTGTATCCAAGTTAACCTTTCCTTCTTGGTTATCAACCATAACAATACTAATACTTGATTTTCCAGCTGTATATCCCATTCCTCTTGCAGGTTTGGTTCTATACATTTTGGCATCTTGTATGTTTGTCAGATTTGTGTCAGATGTTCCAACTTGTGGCAAGCTTGAGTTAACATCCAGTACTTCATAAATTATATCAATATTATTAATTTGTGCATTAATTATATTGATTTCATCACTTTCAGAGCTTTCTGATTCTTCTGTCTCTTTTTCAGAGTCAGATTCTTCTTCTTTGTCATTGTGGTTTTCTGTTTCCACAATTTCATTAATCTTTGCTTTTTTAAGGCAATTATTGGCTAAGTGTCCAATACCTCCACATTTATGGCATTTTCTTTGCTCATTATTGTTGGATGTATTGGGTTTAAAGGATTCTTTTGATTTATCTTTCTTGATAAATGGTTTATTTGGGCTTTTAATGTCCAATTTTTTCCATGTCCTGCCAATTTTTGTTCTTTTCACTATATCTTCTAGTGCATTTATATACTCTTCTGTGGAGCATGGTTCTATACACCTGCTTCTTAGGGCATGTTCTAGTTCCCCTCCACATTTTTTAAGTATTTTCATATGCACCATCTTCTGTGACATTTCTGGGTACAGTGCATTAAGCCTTTCAACTTGTTTTAAGAACCAAGTTAAAGGTTTATCTTTCTCTGGGTCAAAGAAAGAGTTTTCAAATGCATTTTCTATCTTATACCTCCAGGCATCATTTGCCCACTTGGTGATTATTTCTTGTTTCCACCAAGACCAGGTATTTTTACCATTTGTTTGTCTTATGCCATAATACCATCTTTTTGCAGATTTCTCAAACAATGAATGTAATCTTGCAGTGATTAATTCATCTGGTATGGCATAGTCTTCTTGTAACATGTCAATTGTTTTAATAAATGACATGTGGTCATATTCACCTTCTCCTGTGAATGTTGGCCATTCCTTCAATTGAGGTGCTTCCTTCATTGAGACTTGGTTATTGTCTTGGTGACTCAAGTCTGTTATGAAAGGATTTGACAATTCCTCTTTTGTTTTAATAGGGCTTCTTATATGGGAAAATGGTGTTGATAATTTTGGCATATTTAAATTAGCCTCATTAATTTTATCCATTTTTTCAGTAATAAGCCTTATTTCACTTTGAATATCATCTTTCAGATGCATTCTTGCTTCATCACTTTTTTCCACATGGTCCAAAAGTAATTTTTGGTGTGATGAAGTCTTTTCTTCAAATTTTTCTACAGAAATACTTAATTTATTTAATTTTTCTGTAAGATTGTCAATACTCACATCATAATTGATTGTCAAAGTCTTGTCTTTGATATCTTTTATGTATTTATACAATTCTTGTTGTCCTTGTATTAATTTTTGAGTATTGTCAATTAAATTTTTTGGTTTATTATTTTCAACAATAAACTTAATGTTGTCAATTTCTTTCTTGTTTTGTACAACAATTTTTGTTAAAGAAGATAAATTGTTATTTATTTCTTGTAGTGATAATAAACTGTCTTTAATTTCTTTTAGAGGTAATATACTATTTTTAATTTCTGTTAAAGTATTTACAACATCTTTGGACAAGGTTATTTCTTTGGGAAATGAGGTTGTCTCATTCTTTGCTCTTCCTTGTCCTTGAATTCCATCAAGGTTCTGGCCATGTTGAAAACATTGTCCATGGCATCCTTTTGGATTTTTGGGATTCTGTAGCTTGGGGAATATGGTTTCCTCCAATGCTTTTTCTTGTTCTTCTTCCCTTCTTGGGGAAGTGGGTTGGCTTGAGGCTTGCTGGTAGAAGCTACTGGGGCTTCTTCCTTGGTTGCCTCCCTCTTTTTGGCATGATAATCCTTGATTTTTTTGATTTGAGGTTTGGATGACAGTGGATTCCATCCATTGGAGTATTTCACTATCTCCTCCTCTTTGAGGAACTTTTTCAGGATGTGCCAGGAGTTCATCACTCCTTGTTGTATTTGAGGCAGCATTTCCCAGCCTTTGTCCTTGTATACTGTGTAATACTGCTTGTACTGGCTCATGTAGATGTCTATTTGAGCCCTCTGAATGTGATTTGTACCTGTTTGAGTTACTCATACTTAGTTCCAATTCAGGCTCAGATATCATGGGCATTTCTGGGACTTGCCTTTGGGATAAGGCACTTCCTTGTGTGGATTCTGTTCCACTGGGGATATTGCCCTTTCTTTTCCCTTTTGAGGGATCAATTCTACTTCTGAGTCCAGCTCCATCTGATTGGATGGAGTATTGGGAACCTCTTCTGGTAGTCATAATTAAAGAATAAGAAAAAATAAAAGTATTTTAGAGTAAAATTCTTTTATGGCAATTTAAAAAAGAGGTGCTCACCTTCAGAGTCTTGAATGGTGGGCCCTGGAAAGTCTAATTTCTTAGCTTTCTTTCTTTTGGTGATAACTGGTGTAGGAGAACTTTGACAAGTTTCTTCCACCAATCTCTCAACAGTAGTTTGGTTGTCTTCTGTTGGGTTATCTTCAAACACTAAAAAAGACAAATAAATATAAGTCTTTTTATAATAAGTGTTATTTTTGGCAAGATATGGCAATTTTCCACGTAGAAATTGCTTTTATATCTTAAAAAAAATGAAATAAATAAAGAAATGAATAAAAATGAATAAAAATAACTTTTTTTATTGGTTTTTAATATTTTTTAATATTTTTTTTTTATGTATATTTTTATTTTTAAAGAATAAAATAAAAAATGAATATGATTCTTATAAAATTAAATTATAATAAAAATTATTTTTAATTTATAAATTATCTTTTTTAATTACTAGAGTCACTCAAAGAAAGTTCTTGCAAGTCTAAGGATGTGAAAAACCACGTGTAAGACAGTACAATTGCTTTCCAAATGCCTCAATAGCTTTTAAAATCAATAAAATATAAAATTATTATATAATTTTATGATTATAAATATAATTTATTATGGATAAACCCAAATAGAATCTTTTTAAAGGTCTTTTAAGTAAATATCACGGCCAGGCCCCCAAATGTAAGGTTTGACTATGAAACAATAAGTAAAAATTACTAATTTATTACTTATTGTACTCTGAATGTCCTTATAATTAAAATAAATAAGATTAAAATAATAATAATAAAGAATTATTATTATTATGGCGTAAAAATATTATATTATTAAATAAATATAATGATATAATTAATATTATATGAAATTATAATATTATAAATAATATATTAATATAAAATAATTAATATATTATAAAGCTCTTTATTATTGTTACCAACAAATAATAAAGGCGTAAAAAATTGTTTTTTATAAATAAAAAACAATTAATAACAATAATATTACTAATATTAAAGTTATATATTAATATAAATACTATTTATATTAATTAAGAATTATTAAGAGTAATAATAAGAGAGAAATTATTATAGTAAGATGAAATAACCTACTTTTAACACTTAAAATAATAATTTTGAGATATTTTACACCAAAAGAATATAATACAACCTTTTCAAATTGTATTTACAATAAAAAATAAAGAAAATTACTAAATTTCTTGATTTTACGTGGAAATGAGTTTTTAGAGAGATTTTTAACAAAAACAATTAAATAAATGATTTAATCACGTCAAAATAGATGATTATAGCAAGGTGGTCTTTGGTCTTTAATAATATAACAGTTTTATATATAAAGAATAAAGAAATTACCTTTGATTTAATTGATTTAATGTTTTTGATGCGTCTGAGGGGAAAACAGAGTAAAAAGAGCTCTATTTATAGTAAATACCTCCCTCCTAGAGTCCAACAGGCTTCTAGTAGACGTGTACTGATCATATCCACTGGAATTGATCAATATTTTAAGGTTTGAGGGTGATTACATCATGATCAAACCATATTACATCATTATTGCACCATTATTTAGAGTTATCACTATAACTCTAAGTGTGATGACATCAGAGGCTTGGAAGAACCCCAAATTTCGTGGATTTTATTAGTTTTAATCATAAACTAATAGTATTCACCAATTTTATCACTCTTAAGACTGTTAAACTTAATTTAAGGTTACAGTATGTGATCATAACAGCTCAATTTAAGCTCAAACTTTGATCCTCAATAACTTTTAAGGTTTTCACGCTACAGCAATTCAGAGAGTGAATTCTGATAGCCTGACATAACCTTATTATGCTGCCAAGAGCTTTTCATTACATCATCAAAACTCTAATTTTGATGATTTTTCTTGTAACTCATCTTTTCTGTCAAAATTCAATATTTTAAACTTCAAACCTTGATTTCAGGGAGTTATACCCTGAATTTAATAATAAAAATTACATCATTCTTCACGAATGAACTAGTAGAATCCAACTGTGTACTTTTTTTTAAGTTTGGAGCACTTTCACAACAAAGTGGTCAACAGCTCTGTTGATTTTTATCAATATTTCATCATAGGTTTTAACCTTGTTTATAACTTGTAAAATAAAGTTCATATCTGTGTTCCTACAGTAATTACGTGGTGACTTCATTTTTGGTTCATCATTCTATCATGTATATTTTAGAAGATATTAGCTATGATCACTGAATATATGCGTTGACCAAAAAAGTGCATATATTCAGGATAATTCCTTAAGTATTGATTTTGGGAATTAGCTTATTAATTGTTTTATATGTGGATTTTTGTGGGGAATCCACTGGTACAATTTATTTCACATGTTGTTTCATTAGTGTCTGAGATAAATAAGGTTTTATGGTTTTTATAAGGTATTATACCTTATAATTCCTTAAATATTGACTTTACAGATATGCCATAAAAATGGTATATGTGTATTTTTCCATGGGGAATCCAATGGTATAATTTATTTCACATGTTCATTCATTGGTTTTTAAGTTAAACCAATTTTAGTACCAATTTATGGTATTTTTTGTATATTTGAGTAATTAATTTTAGTGTATAATTATTCTAATTAATTTTAATATAATTATATTAAAGGTATAATTATTATTAATCTTTTTTGTGACCTTATTGGATATGTGGTCATATCTCAAAGGCTCACAGTTAACAGTGAAGAAAAATGCTATAATTCACTTATGGGGTGGCTCAAGGGGTAAAAATGCTTATTAGAGTTACAAAAGTGATTATAATTATTTTTTCACGTGGTTAAAAGGTTAACAATGATTTTAAAAGGGTAGTTGGAATCTTTTATTGATTGGTTTAACAGTGTTTAAACTAATTATAAAAGGAAAAGATTCTAACATGAAGAGAAAAGTGGGGCATAGAAGACATTTTTTTATAGCCATCAATCCTTTTACTCAAAAGGTAAATTTTTTTCTTGTCAGGAGTGGAAAACACTCTGACAACAGCAAAGCCAATTATGGCATCATTGAGCCCTGGCTTAGACCAAAAAAGGGCTGGTTTTAGCTATTTTGGACCCTCAATTCAGCCATTGCTATAGTAAAACCTGGTTTGAATCCTTCAAAACATGTAAGGATGTGTGTAAGAGACGTCAAAACTAGCTAAAACTGCCTATAAAATTCTTGTTTTATCTTAATAGTAGTTTTACCCTCTTGGCAACAGTTAAAACCTCCCTGGTTGGTATCAAAACCTCATCATCAATTGAGACACAGATCCTGTGACTAAATTCCAAGCCAAAAGTTATGAAATTTTTCATGGATTTTGAAATCTCATGCCTTTCAGCAAGGAATTTGGGGGTCTGGCTCCCCCTTGGAGCCAAGATTCCTTTCCCCCCCAGAATCAATCTTTCCAATTTCTTTTTTCTTTAATTCCTCATCATGTATAATACTTATAACTTACATATGTAATTCAATTGAGTTCTTACAGTAAACAACTGTAATAATTGACACCTCATATGTAAATTAAGGCTCACTTATGTAATACATGCGCACATTTTGACGTTTCATTTGAAAATACTTCACTTCCTCATAACTTCTAAACTACACACAACACCTCAATTTTGACAAAAAAATTTCTGGTTAACACCACATGTGATGTGAATCACCTTAAGTTTTTGAGGATTTTCAACTTTTGTACAGAAAATACTAAAAACTTAATTTAAGCTTATTTAGAGTTGAGTTACAGAAATTTTACCCAGAGGTGACCCCACCTTGTTTTTTATGAGGAATCCAATGATGAAATATTTTTCATGTGTTTATTTATTGGATGAAAATTTTTAATAATTTTTATTTAACTTTTTTCCAAAAATATTTTAATTTTAATATTTTTGTTGAAAATTCATTTTTACTTAATTTTTTCAAGTAAAAATGTATTTTAAAAATTTTAAATTTCAAAGTGATTTTAATTTTAAATTATAATTGAAATTTTATATTTATATTTTAATTTTGTACTTTATAATATAAATAAATTTCTTTTATTTATAATTGTATCATTTTTTTATTATTTGTGGTCTTTTGGGTATACAAAAATACCTCTAAGGCTCACATCCCAATACATTTTGGTCTGTCCAGGCTACAAGGATAAGGGTTGAATTTTGATTTAGCCCTATTTTATACCTTCCAGAACATATGCTAATTGATAGGTCTCTTGTTAAAACTGTAAAAATTAGATGAGAAAATTATTGAAAATGGTACCATTGGATAACCCTCTTTCAGAGCTTTAATAAAAGACTGCAATTAGTGGAGCTGTTTTCCAAACACCAGAGCTTAGATTTCAGGTAAAGATTAAGGTTCATGATCAGAAAGAGTTTCCAACCTCAATGACTTGGTCAATTATCAGTTTTTGGTAAAAATAATAATATTTTATTAAATGGGAAGTATTCCTCTTCAAGATAGTTACATTTACAGGCTATCTTCTTTAGGTCCATTTTTCAGCTTGTGGCCTTATTATAAATTTATTTGGTTGATTCAAGATTAAAGGTGTGTATTTAACTCCTTTCTTGTGTACCATTTTTATGGTAATTTCAAATTTAATGCATTTTCTCTGGCTCTGATTTACAGGCTGACAACTTCCAATAAGAAAAATATGCTCAAATTTTGCTCATGGGATGTAAGATCTGAAAATAATATACAAATTCATTGCCTTTATCATATGAGATCTTGTAAGTAGACTCAATGTGAGGTTACTTCATGTGGAAAATTGAGTCTAAGCTTTCAGATTTGGTCAAATATTAAGGAGACCTACTTCAGGTGTTGTATTGGGCTTCTGAATTTTTTCAAGAGATTATTGAAGCCCACT